>OY997596.1:53380759-53969220 GCA_963921825.1 Erodium maritimum
GAATGACCTCCTGAGTCGTTGGTTGACTTTTCTGGTAGAAAGTCAACTTGTCTCAAAAGTCACCGGTTCGACCGGGATCGACCGGGAGCGGTTCTTACAGACACCCCGTCGGGTAGATGATTTTATGTGGTTGCGTGTTAGCATTAATGTGGACAAGCCTTTACGAAGACAGGTTCGACTTCAGTTCCCTGTACATTTAATCCTATCATCGTGAGTTTGTAGTACGAGAGACTCCCCGGTTTCTATGTCCGATGCAGTAGACTCAATCACTGAATCGAAGCATGCCGAGCTCATTTTCCAGGGGTAAGGCGGAGAGGAGGTCTGATTCGATGATTCCATTAGGATCCCGATGAGATTTGATGTTGACCGCCTCTTTAGGACGGAGTGGAGGGCCACCCATAACAATAAGGGTGACCCCGATGGATGAACTCCTCACCTCATTATCCCTAGACCCGATCAGGGAATATGTGGGAAGTAATAGAGCAGAGGAGGAGGGTCGATCAGAGTCCGACGACTTGCTAAGGAAGGCTCAAGGCTCAAAGGGGGAAGTTCCAAAATGTAGCGGATCATTATCCAGTAATCAAGGAATAGAAAAGCCTGACGAGTTGGCTAATGTATCTGAGGGTGAGGAACTTTTTTTTCTGAGTTACCTGCAGGTGGGATAACAACCAGACTGGGGAAGCAGAAGGAGCCTCAGGATCAAGCATGAGGGCTAGGTCCCCTAGGACGAAGGCACTAAAAGGCAGTAGCAAAGGGAATGCGGACAATGCTATACCCGAACCAACTAAATGAAGAGGGTGTTGGATCTTTCGGGAATTGCCCCAACTACCCGCCAATTAAGGGACGAGGAGGATACGAAGATTAACAGACGAGGGCTCAAAGCAGGCTCATCAAGACAAATGAGAAGACTTAGGGTAGGGAGGAAGGCCCGACGGTGGCCTATCCTCCGAGACCCGGGGCAGACGGTGTTGGGACGTTTCGGAAAAGTCAAGGAAGGCATCGTACTCTTATTGATTTTTATGTTACTATATTTATTTTGCTTTCGATCTGAATTGCAGTTTTTGGTTTTTTAGTTGGACTTCTCATAATGTGTTTTATTTAGTTGAAAGTGTGGTAAGAGGAATTCCTCAATTTATGTCAACAATCAAAAGTAAACTAGTTCAACGAGTACATGGGAGTTGGATAACCCATAGAAGACTCAAACAATATTCTGGAGCACAAGTACTTTGGTCCTTATATATAACCTTTGATTGACACTAATAGATTTCTTTATTGTTCGTTCCAAAAAAAAAATCTTAGGACAATTATTAAAAAGTAGGGAAAATTTCATTTTACCACCCTGTCAAACATTTAACTTCAGTTTGATACCCTGGCATAAATTTTTATCAGTTTCATACCCTAACCAAACTTTTAATTTAACTTTCATACCCAACCGGGTAAAATGTCCAAAATACCCCTAACCATTACTCAAATTTTCATCTCATGCCATTGCCTCAGAATTTGAAAAGAAGTGAAATGACAATAATACCCTTCATTGTTTAGGGTGTTAAACTGAAAATTTAAATAATTTTAAAACAAAATCAGTTTTTTTTATAAATTCAATTTTTAATTTCAAAAAATCAGATTTTAATTTTAAAAATACATAAAAAAGGTTTTTTTTTATATATAAAAATATTTTTTTTATTAAAAACAGTTTTTTATATAAAAAATCATTTTTATTTATAAAAAAAAAACAGACGCGACTGCGTCTTCTCCGGCGTGGTCTCCGGCCACCCAGCTCCGCCGGCGTTGTCCCCGACCCCTCCCACTTCGCCGGCGTCGTCCCCGGCGTGGTTCAGATCTGAACTGGTTCAGATCTGGTTCGCGATTTGAACTGGTTCAAATCTGAACCACGCCGGGGACGACGCCGGCGAAGTGGGAGGGGTCGGGGACGACGCCGGCGAAGTGGGAGGGGTCAGGGACGACGCCGGCGGAGCTGGGTGGCCGAAGACCACGCCGGAGAAGACGCAGTCGCGTCTGTTTTTTTTATAAATAAAAATGATTTTTTATATAAAAAACTGTTTTTAATAAAAAAAAAATATTTTTATATATAAAAAACCTTTTATGTATTTTTAAAACTAAAATCTGATTTTTTGAAATTAAAAATTGAATTTATAAAAAAAACTGATTTTGTTTTAAAATTATTGAAATTTTCAGTTTAACACCCTAAACAATGAAGGGTGTTATTGTCATTTCACTTCTTTTCAAATTCTGAGGCAATGGCATGAGATGAAAATTTGAGTAATAGTTAGGGGTATTTTGGACATTTTACCCGGCTGGGTATGAAAGTGAAATTAAAAGTTTTGTTAGGGTATGAAACTGATAAAAATTTATGCCAGGGTATCAAACTGAAGTTAAATATTTGACAGGGTGGTAAAATGAAATTTTTCCTAAAAAGTACCTTGAACTATTAACTTCTTTGTGGGTTGGTAGTCTTATATTCAAATTGTTACTGGTGGTAGCTTTAAACTTACATATTGTAGTACTTTGTGTCAATTTATTTCAAAATAATAATTTTATCCATGGATTTTAAATTAAAAGTGGAAAGGTACACAAGAAAAAAAATGGTTTTTCCAAATTCTACTATCACAACTAAATATTTTATTCTACTAAATTGATCGAGTTAAACAAATTTTAGATTTTTTTCTTCTATTTTATAATTTATAACTTCAAGGTTAAAATTGGCGGATCTCTGGAACAAGCGGCTAAAAGTTGCATCCACATGTCTATGCTCCGCCCTTGGTCAGAAACCTGGTCGCTGTGCTTAGTTGCCTTGGAGACGAAGTCAGATGAAATCGGTGCCCCGTGCCAGGCAGGCAGCAGCCATCAGCAAGGCAATAGAGTAAAGGTTTTGCTCTTCCTAAAATAACTTGTCCGTGAGATGCAAATGAAATCAACTACGATTCTTTGGTCTCTGATAGGATATATTTTTTGTATACGTACATTGAAGATGATGTTGAATTGTGAGTGAATCTATAGATGTCATGTGTATGAATGTGGAAACTTCCATGTAAAAATGGAGAGGATACAAATATTACGTTTTTTTAATTATATATACAAGCATTCTTGTGATTGGGCGTCTCTTCCACGCGCCAACAGTGCTCGTGGCTTTGTCTCTTCCCGCCTAAAACTGGAAATGGCGGGAGGACGTGAAAAATATGATTATAATTCATTTATTTAATCAGGAGGCCGTCATGATTGTCTAGCCAATCAGAAAACGACACCTAAAGAGGGGATACGGAAAGCAAAATATCGTGTCAACATTAAATAACTGAGATTTAATCAGACTAAAGTGTATTTAGTTTGTAATTATAGTTCGAAACTATATTTAATTCACTCATGGAGTGACCTCAATAATACAAAATTGAAGACCTGTGCTCAAATTCTTCGGGTTACCCAGGTTATGGAAGCGAAAAATATCATTATCAGTTCTTTTTAGGTCGTTTTTTACCTGTTAAATTATAATGATTTATGATCGAGTGTTTGTGTAAGATATCGTTCTTCGTTCAAGACTATTAACAAAGCCAAACTCAATTGTGACATCCACCCAAACACGCGGTCGAAGACCATCCATGTCGAAGACCAAATCTAAGAAGCCTCACTCTCGCCACCTTGGTTAACAATAGTACCACATCCTTTCATCCAAGCACCTGTCTTGATTGGTCAAGTTGAAAGCTCATCGGCTTGACCAATCAAGACTGCGACATCGGTTACTTTTGAGCTAGAGGAAGACACCTCCTTACTTGCCAGTGAGAGGTCAGATTTTCAAGGAAATTTGAAATGTCAGGGTCAAGACATCATCCTGCCTCCGCCACACCCCCCAAATATGACATCCACCCAACTTCTGGCACCCTAACACAAGATTTGAAATGTCACTAGGACAACTCGAGGTTTAATTGGGGTCAGAATCGAGAGTCGGGAAAAAACAGAGCTCCTCTCTGGTTACTTCCACATAAAGAAAACTCAGTTCGAAAAATGACCAACATGGAAATATTTAGCGGGTAGAGGAGAAGCCGCCATGGGCTAGAAGAAACCAATACTTCCCCGGAAGAGGACATAATCGGAGCCTTCAACACCGAGTCCACCCACCAAATGGTCTTTTGGAGGTCGACATGGAGTTGGCACCTCGAATGAGGACCTCTACGATAGGTAGTTGGGTAGATACTTCCCAACTACCACACCTAGGGTGTTGTCGATACCACAAGGTATTCATTTCGTCTCTTGTTATATTAGACGATTTTCAACGTACTCTACATTCACGATGCCCTCACATGCATCTGAGGGGCATCATATGTTGTTAATCAGGACGAGAGACAAGTCCATCTACGTCGAACTAGTTCATTAAGAATGAGCCAACCAAGCCTCCTACTCGATCATCCATCAAATACTCTCAGAATGGTCGTTACTCACCCGACACAATTCGATAGTGGATGATCCCTACTATTTTTTTGGCACGTTCTTTCATTTATGTTACTGTTTTGGTATTTCAATTTATTTATGTAGTTTTTAGATTATGGTTCTTGTCACCTCCGGGAAATTTTATCAATCTCCAACCTCTTGCTTTTTTAAAAAGGGATAATGATCTTCACTCATTTGATTAAATGTATACAAGTACAAATATTTATAGAAATACCTGTCTTTCTTCTTTGGACCTTTTTTCGGTGATGGCCGAAATTGAGTTTCGGAAGACTGTGTTCGAACTCTAACGTCTGTTGGAAGACTTTTCTTATGTACTTCATGTTGGTTAAATCTGGATGTTTATAGATCATTTTCCTTTTAGCGCTTAATGGTTGTTAAATTTGAGTTTAACACCTTGTTTTAGTGATGGCTTCCTATGTGAAGCGTTGTGGTTTCTGGTGGCTTTTTGCGTGAATCGATGTGGTTTCTGGTATCAGTCGTCTTTTGGTGTTCCTGTTGGTTCTGTTCATGTAATCCTCTCTATGTAACTCCTCTTCATCCTCAATAAAATTTTTATTTAAATTTGTTTTGCTGATAAAAAAATACAAATATTTTTATACATATTCATTAGAATTTGGTGATACATAATTAATGTTTTTATTGCCTTGTATTACTTGAAATAAAAAGTCTAAGTAAGTACCAAGTAGAGTAAAATAGCATGTAAAGTTATCATTTTCTTTTGAAAGAAATTTAAATTTATCATTGGAATGTATGCTTTAATCAAAGTTTTTTTTTTGAAAAGCTTTAATCAACGAATTATTTTATGTAATTTCACAAGCTTATATAATATAATAAATTTATAGAAAAATTGTTTCCTAAAATTTTATTCCTAAGAATATCCAAGACGAGATATAGAATGGCCCAGACAAAAGAAAAATATCGCGAGAAACTGAAAAGGAGGCGGATGTACATGTACTGTTCCTTTAACCCCAACCCTAACTTTTGTATATACAAATTGGTCCCTCCTCTCTCCCTCTCCTCTGCTCCACCATCTCTGCTCTCTCTCTCTCGTGCTCTGTTTCTTCTCTCCACCGACTTCGCTCTCCTCACTCCAATTCCATCAGCGATCAACAATTCTCCTTCCGTTTCATCGCTTCACCAACCATACAATCTCTCGCTTCTTCTTCGCCATCGAAATGGGCAAGTACATGAAGAAGTCGAAGATCACCGGCGATGTCGCCGTCATGGAATGCACTCTCGGCGTCCGCACCAGAGCCAGGACCCTGGCGTTGCAGCGCCTCCAATCGGCGGACCCTGACGCCTCCTCCTATCTCCAGCTCCGGAGCCGCCGCCTCGAGAAACCGCCTCCCCCAATGCCCTGCGAGTACCAACAGTCGAGGTCGGTGACCATCGAGAGCTGCGGTCAGGTTCCGAACACCAAGACGGCGGTTTATAGGCTGAGGCTGAGCTCGGCCGAGTCGGGATCAGTTGGGTCGGTCTCAATCGGAGGTGAAGAGAAACTTGATTTCGGCCAAGTGAAGAACGAAACGGATGATTTGGGTTTCGAAGCTTCGCTGGGAGAGAACAATTTGGAGCTCCAAAACAGGGAGAGGTATATTCTCTGATCCCTGTCACCACTATTTCCTCTCCTTTTTTCTCAATATGGAATTTTCAACTCACTATTTTTATGTGGATTTTGCAGTTTCTCTGTGATTTTGGGCCCTTTTTTTTATCACTTTATGTCTGTTATTTGCTTATTGTTTCTGATTCTTCAGTTCATTATTCGTTACTGTATTTGTTCATGTTCCTTCATTTGCTTCCTGTTAAGCAATTTGTAGGAGCTGTCATAATATTTTCATAAAACTATGCATGGAGCTGTTTATGCTATCCTCTTTATTGCTTGCATGGAAGTATAATGTATTTTTAAAAATGTTTTTTTGCTTTACACTTCAGAGTTCAGACCATCAAAATGCAGCTATTTTCTCATAACTTTTACTAGTTGGTTCTTATGTTTTTCTCTGCTTAGTTGTGATTTTGTGTCTGCTTAAAGTCCCACCATAGTAATTTATTTTAGTATTTATGTTTCTGCCTACTTTCAGTGTGTGCTTTTAATTTTTATTGCTTCGGACACATTGTTACTTAGTACCCATATATACTGTAAGTATCCATTGAATCACATTTAATGGCATTTGTTTTGTACTCATGTTTTACTTGAGGTCTGATGCAGCTTTTATCATAGTTATTAAACATCTCTATTCTGGATTTTTTTGGGGCTTCTAAACTTCGGAGATGTCCTTATTTTGAATGATGAACATATTTTTTGTTCCAAGACATGGTACCTCTTTGCAGAGTAATAAATGTTGCAAGCTTTTGTATTCTATATTGATGAAACTAAATCAACACCCTTGGTGCCAAGAAAATGATATGATAATGACTAATAAATTTCTTTGTATATCATGCTGAGTAGTGGATATCAACATTTATTTCAATTTCAGTTACTTTCGTTGCTCAAAATCATTAATTTTCTGTCCAATATTTCATCATCAGTTTGTTTGTCTTTTATATCCATTTAACTCCAACATACTTGTGAAAGCGGACTATGATCATTTGTCTCTATCATGTTGACATATGTTGCCATATGGACAATACACGTTCAACCATCATGGCCAAAGTCCACCATGGTTAAGCTTGGTTCTTCTATTTCCCTTTGATTCACAATTAGCTTTACTGACTTGGGCTGTCTTAATGGAAATGAAATAAATTTCAAATGTTGGTAGCAATAACTCCTCTACGTCATGCATGCTAGCAATGATACGTCACATTCATGGAGCCTATTCATGCTGAACCATGAAAGTGAGATACTGCCTGAGGGCTTTCAGTAGATGACAAGGAGTTGAAGCTCTTGTTGCCCTTTCTTCATGGCTTCTGCCTGGAAAATTTAAACTTGGCCGCTAAATCATCTGTAGCCTTGTAATTACTGTCTTGATGCTCTAATTGGAACATGCAGAACTTTTGTTTTATTTTTGGATTTGGGAGATCCTACAGCTTATTAAAGATTTATGTGAAATTATCTTACTTATTCTAACTAAGCTGTCTCTGTCAGTTATTTGCTTTTCCTAGTGTTGAATTCTGCTATTGGATTTGCAGGAGCACTAGGGAAAGCACTCCATGTAGCTATCTAGGAGGCTCCAGTGCAATTGGAACCCCCAGCTCCACTACAAGGCGAAGTGGCTCCAAGTCAACTACCCGAAGACCAGGACATGATGGGCAAAGAGATATCCCAACGTCTCAAGAGATGGAAGAGTTCTTTGCATGTGCAGAACGACAACAACGGAAACTATTTATGGAGAAGTAAAGTTCATTTCTTTACCACCTGATTGAATGTTATTAGAATTTTGATGAGCATTCTTCTTAATTCTTATGTGGGTTTCTCATGATAATCCCCAATGCCAAATATTTCAACTTCAAGACCGTCAACCTTTGCAAAATAGCTAAAGCCTTTCTGAACTTAACCTTAACATTGATTTTTACAGGTATAACTTCGATGTGGTGAATGACTTACCCCTCCCTGGCCTATATGATTGGGTGCAAGTATCACCATGAGTGGGAATTGTTTACTTAGGCTTCCAGACCTCTGCAACTCCAGATTGATGACGGGTTGGCGAGGGCGGGCTGGCACTGTATTTGTTGTTACCCTTGTGCTTTCTGTAAGAGTAGTGAAACCAAGAGATGTGGTTTCTGTAATGTAGCAGAACTCTGATGAAGTATATACACTAACCAAATATCAGACCCAAACCATTTGTGTTGGGATGGAGGATGAAATAGAATCTTCTCAACTCTACTTGGTATTCTTTTCCTTTCCCATGTACACTAGGGTAGGATAGAGCCAAAATGTTTCATTGAAATAAAAGAAACTCATTTTCTTTTGGCATTATTGATGTCTTATTATCTGTTCTATCATATGTACTTGTCTTCAAAGCCTCTGGTGAGATTAGGTGAAAGTTCCATGAAACTTATTGGACTGCTTCATTTAAGCTTTGGTTGAGGGGGTGGAGCTTGCTTGGCCATTCACAGCCATTCACATGGGTTACTGTACTTGTCTGCAACTCTTTTGCATCACAGTTCACAGATCGTGAAAGCTGGAACAACACCGGACGTACATTCATGTATACACGTATGTGCGTAGACCGCCATCAAGCTGTTTATGATGAGGTCCACTTGCTTGCACAGCACTCTCAGAAAAACACAAATTGAGCCGAGTTCCACGTAAAAGAATCATACCTGGGGATCATGATTTATGGGAGTGTTGAGGGTATACTGACGGTATAATTAGTTATATTTTGTTGGATTTATTAAATTCAAATTTAAAACAGTAAATATTAAATAAATTTGATAAAATTAATTATTAAAATTTAATGAATTAAAATGAAAAATTCATTAATTTTGGGGATCATGATCTTGCTCCTTTGTTGCTTGAACAATCTTTTGACGTCCAGAAGCGTCTTGAGGAGGGTATTGAGGATAGTGAGGACGAGGTTAGCCCTGACGTGTTTTCAGGAAAAGCTTTAACCCCTATTTCGGTTTCTAATCGTTTTCTGTGCTTGAACCCGGGTAGGACGCAAGCAGGGTAGACGGTAGTTTGAGCAGCTTATTTTGTTTTTGTCTTGCTTGGGTTTTTTGCTACCTGTTTTGCTCTTGTAGCTGTATTGGTCTGCGGAAAAGGTCCTTGTTTGAGGACTACTTTCCTGACTTTGTTCTATTTTTCTTGTAGAACATTTGCTTAATAAACTTTTAGCTTATAAAAAAAATGAAAAAATAATTAATTTTTTTAATAAATTAAAATAAATAAAAAAACTTGAAATTTTATTACTCACCAAATTAAATGATACAACAGTGCATCATATTAGTCAAAGTATACTTGCTCTAAACACGGGCGGGCCTGAAAATTATGTGTCATTGTACTTAGAAGACTCCAAAAGTTCGTGACATATCTTTTCGAGCACCTTTTTGGCATTTAGCAAACAATTTGTGTCTGCGAGTATGGGGATGGCAAATCAACTTCACGAACCGACTCCATGAGAGGTAAATGTTGTCAACTAAATAGTACAGGCGGTCGTAGTGATGCCCATTGATCTCGTAATCCACAGCGAACTCGCGTCCTTGAATAAGTGGTCGTCGTTGAGGATGTTGATGTCATTGTTCGATCCGACCATCCCGAAAAACGCATGCCAAATTCACAAGTCACGGGACGTTACAATTTCCAGCATAACGGTTGGATCCCTGTAGTGGTCTCCCCGACTATGGGCTCCTTGCAGTGTGGTTGGGCAATGCTTCCACTCCCAATGCATGCAGTCAAGACTGCCAGTCATACCGAGAAACCCTCGGTTGTACCCTGATTAGAGTAATCACTGTAAATCCTCCGCATTTGGTTTACGCAAATAATCCGTCATGAAAACCTCAATAGCGGTCTTACAAAAATGTTTTACACATTGGAGTATGGTACTTACCCCCAAACCTAGGGATTCGTCTAATGAATCGGCCGAACACTTATACGCTAGCATTCGTATCACGACGATGTAATTTTGGTGCGTTGATAACTCCATGCGTCCTGAACTGTCCGGCTTTTGAACACAGTAATCATCATGCTCCGCTACCTTTTACATCCCTCGTATAAATAGTCGTTAGGACATACAGATGTGACACCTGAACATATTGGGGCCATAGGTTGGGTGCTCGACGAAATAATCCTGCATTAGTCGGTTGTGGGCTTTGACACCACCTCTGTCAATCTGTCGTCGAGAAGGTTCACCACGTTCGATCATTTGCCTCCATGCGTTGATCCTTGGCATTCTCTCCCTATCATTCTGTCGGTCCTTCGCCGGATTCGTTTCTCCATTGCACGAAGTTTGGCTTCCTACTCCTCCCTCGTTTGAGGCTCGTCGTCATACATTTTTGATCCAAATATGTGTAAAAAAATTGGGAATTTGAGAGGAAAAGTAAAGAGAATTTGGAGAGATATATTGGTGGTTTGATGAATGGGGTGAGAGGTATTTATAGGTGGGAAAAATTGTTTTTGTTTTTAAATTGACTTAAAAAAACTAGCCGTTTCGGACTGTTAGGGCAACGGTCCGAATTTTTGTCCCTCCCCTGTGCCATGTGTCAAGCTGTGATTGACTGTCCCCAGTGCCACGCGGTTTAGTGATTCGCGGTTTGCGAACCGCGAACCACTAAATCGCAATTCGCGATTCGTGATCCGGTACATAGTTCGCTTTCCGTGATTGCTCTAAGCTAGTCTAGAGTTAAGTTGTGAAAAATGCACGGTCTTTGTTACCTTAGGCAACCCCACAATGAAGGTCACAAATACATCAGTTAATCACCCTGAATTTTCATGTGATAAAATAGAGTCAACTGACGAATCACTTTGTTCGGATTTATTTCTTAGATTTGTACATGTAAAACAATAACAACACGTTATAGACTTCAGACCGAACAAGAAAACAACACTACACACCCAAAATACAATAAATACACGCATAGCACAAGGTCAAATTCAAGACCTCTCTCGTATGAAAAGTTAAACCTTGACCTCTGTGGTGTATTATTAGCATGGTTGTAAAACTCCCCGTCTAGTCCGCCTAGGCCCCAAAATATATAAGAACGCCCGACTCGCCGCCTCGCCTAGGATCCAAAATCTGAAAACTATCCGACTCGTCGTCCCACCCAATTAGTCAAAAATTTGGGACTCTAGCTTGTGAAATTGGACATTTGAAAAAGAGATGAAAATGTGAGAGGGGCAATATGTTTGTAATGGTGTTGAATTTCTTGATAAAAAGAATATGACACGTGTCCCTCTTTGGTGGTTCATCATTATAATTTATATTTTTATTAAAATAAAGAGTAAAATCAAAATGAGAGCATTATTTAGTTTAATATTTTTTATTTTGATTTTTTATGTTTTTTTAGATCATACAAATATAGTTTATATTTTGAATTTTTGATCATATTTGTGTAATATATATTTATTAATAATTAAAAATATTAAAAAGTTAAATCTAACGCCTAAGGGTCCTCACCGCCCGACTACCGCCTAGCGCCATTTACAACCTTGATTATTAGAGACCAATTACTCTCATGTTAGTACATACGTATATTTTTATACGATAAAAACATGACATAAATTATAGGCATATTGTAAATATAGTCAAAATATCGATTTATTTTATATATAATATTTCCGAATATTATCCAGTATGTAAAATCAGTTATTTATAATTTCAATATGTTGTCTTTAAGCCTTCTTCTCCTATCTCCTCTGCTTAGCTGTATACCATAGCCACCACATAACCTGTTTTTGTCCTCCTTGTTCTTCATTCCGTCATGCTGACACATGAAGCCCTGCTCGTGACACTAGTCAACCACATGGTATTTTTCATCCCCCTCGCAGATACTACTCGCGTCCTATCATCTCATGAAATCATGCCCCGAGTCATGCCTCCGGTTCCATCCACGAAGTTTATAGAACTAGAGAGGCAAAAGAAATGGCGATATCGACCACCATTATCTTCTCTGCCCTCAAATCCATTACCCGTTATGATTGGTCCAATCTCTTCACCTAGCCCAATACCACTGGTGGATGAACCTGAGGCATCGTGCATGAAAGAACATGAGACTATTATCAGCGTTGTCGCTGGCCCGCTATTGGGCATATTGGTGGTCAGTTATGGGTGGCTCTTGGATCAGATCTGGGCCCTTCTCGTTTCTACCCTAGAACCACTACTATCATCGCCGCAAGGTGGGAACCAGATCTCCTGCACATTGTGATCCCCGTCTAATGTGACATGGATGGATGGATGAGATTGCCTCCCTCAGATCCATACCAATACCATGGTGGGCGACCAACCACTGTTGACGGATGAGCTCCCATTCCCGATGAGATCCCCCAAGCACCTTGGATTACCACACCTTCTATTCCGATGGGATTCTACATCTCCCCATCATCCACGATAGGATACCTTTTTTCGGAAGGGTGACATCATCCTTTTTATCCCTAGGTATGCTAGCAATGGATCCCGCAGTGGGACTGTCGGTCTTGCCTCCCTACACGATCTATCACCCGCACATGCGACACTCTGACCAAAAACTGGCGATAGAGACCCATCCTCAGATGAGGAATCATACAAGATCATAATGACGTTGAGCATTTCAAAAGATGTCCCCACAATAATCCATCAGAGTGGACTGCATATGTCAAAAATGCCTCTCATCCCACCGTTGTAGGCCCCTCCACATCACGGAAACGATGCAGTAGACCAACAATACAAGACCTCATGTCTAATTCGATAGCACATATGGGATGCTGGCAGCACGTGTGCCTCTGCTCGATACCACGACCTTGCCCATCGGGGATAAATGACCGAATGAGGCGGCGACAATACATGACCTCCTACCTAACCAGGAGACTCGTCGCGTGTGCTCTCGACACTTGGAAGGGCCACGATCAGGGGCCGTAGTTTACCCGACCACAATCTAAACGAGGCATGACATTATGATTGGGTCAACCAGCACCAAGCCCTGCTTGGGGATGCACGACTCGTCTTGTCACTATCGGTACAACCCTAGGATACATTTCCCCTTCTATGTGAGGTTCTCCCTGGTTCCCTATTATATGGCTCCCTATTATACCTTTAAAAGAGACATTTCCTCCAAAATGACAGGTCGAGTCAGATAAGAAGATCTTTGTACTACACTTCAATAGCACCTCCACTCTAATTATCCTTGGTTGTATGGGTCTATTTTCATAGGGTTAACGTCTATTGTTTACGGGTCAAGACTAGTCTTTTCTTTTGTTCAGTTTAGTGTCTGTCCTTTAATTTCAAAATCGTTGGTGCCTTAGTGGCCTACTATCTATTTTTTGAGAGGAAATGATGATATTATTAATTTAAAATATACTGGTGCCCATAAACGTAGGAATCACCATACACAAACCAAACTAACATAATTGGAAAGACAAGTGCGGAAAAATAAATTTTGCTCTTAGACATCATGGCGGTCGGGGGGGCGGAACTGCTGTAGCATCCGAGGACACCGATACAGTATACTCCAACTAGAAGAAACTGATCGAGCAGATCAGAGGATAAATAAGCAGTGGTGGACCAATTACTCCCCCGGTATGTCAGCGTGCGTCGTCCTCCCTTGATTGATAATGGTATGGCTCTTGAACGCGGGATTGCTGACCCCGGAGTGGTAGAGAAGTAATTCATCAACTGTTGGTGATACCAATGCACCTATACACCAGGGAGAAGGTACAGCCGACCAAACCCTCCCTGGCCCCTTTAACACTCATTCCTAGAGGCGAGGATGCTTGAAGCCCCCCGCCGCTGCAACTGACACCTCATTCGACGCCGCCGAGTCTTCTTCCTCCTCAAGATCCTCCTCCCTCACTACCCTCTTGTTTCCAGATAGTGACGGTGTCGGATCCCTTAGCAACCAACCCCTCGGCCCCTCCTCCTCCTCCTCTACTTCCCTATGTCCCCTCCACCCTAACCCTTCCTTCCTTGGTGGTGTCCTTGGTACTTCCTTAGAATGGCCACCTCTGTCCGACCCTCCTAGGTAAGTTCAGTTCGTCCCTGGGGTAGCCTTCCCATGTTTCTCTTTCTCTATTGCTGACCTCGGGTCCCCTGGTGCCTTCAATGAGGACCCCCCGAATTCCTCCAACAACCGGGCAGACCGGGAATAGATGACCCGCACAGCAACATCCAAAACAGTGCTCAGGTAGATGTTCGTACGAAATAAATAAACGCGTTCGTACCTGAGAAACGAATAGTCGGAACCAGAGCTGACTCTGCAAAGGGACCCTGATATCCGCCCTGATTCTGACCTTCATAAAATCCCCCCAGCATAGTCCATCCTTGTCCACATCTACGCCTTGACAGACTCCCAGTGTATTGCCTACCCTGAATCCCACATCTCTCGTCCAATCCCCAACTGGCAAGTTTGACACTCGCGCCCAGACCGAAAAATGATGGAATTGCAGGTCTCTAACCTGCATGTGGGCCCTCAGATCCGTAAAGAGGACCAGAGAATCCCAAAAAGACCAGGGTTCACCTACCAGAACCCTTTCCCTTTCCTTAGCTGACCTGAAGAAGAAAGCGACCAGACCTCCTTCCAGTGGTTTAGCCTCGACCTTCATACCCCAGACATCCTCCATTCTTGCCACCACCGACTTCCAAAAGATCTTCCTGGTAGTCAGGACCTTGGCTGCCAGTGCGAATTTATACGAATTCCCACGACTAGTGACCTCTTGGACCGGCACAACTACCTCCTTGATCCTCATCGCCCCCATTTGGCGGTCCAATGCAACCTGTTCCCCCCGAGAAGCCCAATCTCCCGACGATGACCCACCCCTGAGAGCCGGATCCATCTGACCCGGTTGGGCACCATGGCCTATCGGATTTGGATCACAACCATACCCCTGACCCGACCCGGCTACCACACCGACCCACGTCCCTGCTCTGACCCGTTGATCACCCGGCCTGGCCGCCTGAGATCGACCCGAACCGAATCGTGCAGCCCACTCAGCTATGTCACCCTCCCCTCCTCGGGTCCAGCCCGGATGGTGGCCCGGCCCAGCCCGAACTCTTCCCCCAGCCCACCGGGCGTCACCCATAAAACCCCAGCCCAAGCCCGCTTCATCCCTGGCCCGAGTGTCCGAAACCCTAGCGTCCAAGCCCGTCGGTTCCTTCCCCTTTCTTCGGCGCCAAGTAATCTTTTCCGGCGCCGTCTCCGCCATGAACTCCGAGCCCGAAGAAATCGGTATTGGGGCAAGTCCCTCGCCCTTGTTCGCCGGCTGCACGTGCTCCCGGCCATCAACGCCGACATCCCGAGCCTCCTCTCGTCGTCATGCACCACTACCCAAATGCCGAGGTCTCGGTCCCCTCGCCGGCATACGGCGGAGAGTAGCCGGTCCTGATCGGACCCGACCACACACCACCCATCCTTCCTCCTCCACGGGAAGGGCCGAAAAACACATCACCGGAGATCCCGTACCCCGCTCCGTCATCAGCCCCGTCGAGATCACCGGGCTGGCCTCTCTCTCCGGTTCCACCTCCGGCCATGAGGAGTGCGTGTCCTCCGTCTCCCCCTCCGGCACCTCGTCCGGGTCCGTCCCACCCTGATCGTGAGATTCTTCACGATCTTGCAAGACGTCCCGGTCCTCCAACTCCGACAAGCGAGGCCCCCAGTGCACCCCGCCGTCGTCGCCACTCTCCCCGCCCTCCATCGCATGCGTGAACTCCATGAAGCGCGACTGTTTTCGCAAAACCTCCTAAACCCTAGCAGAGCAAGTCGGCTGCGCTCGTGGCCTACTATCTATAATTTAAATTCAGTATTAATAAAGTATTTTTATCTGCTAAAAAATATATATAATTTCAATTAGTTATGTGACTTCTGTTTTTTAGGAAATGACATTATAACCTTTTGAGTTATCCTTTTAAAAATGGTTGGGTTACGTTTGAACTGAATGTGTGGATTCTATTTTGAGAGTCTCTTGCTAATCCCCTCCGGGCCCATGGGCCTAAAGTTGGATCCTTAAAATATTTAGGCCCAAGCTGAAGCTGCAGAGACAAAGAGGACAAGCTAAATAAATCAGAACCTTGCCAAGTTGCCATCTGTATTTTCATTAACGCTTAATTGATGGACACGCATCACGAGGATTATATTGTCCAGGTCAGCAAATCATCCAAACCAAACACATCAAATTGCTGGACCTGGACTACTAGTGGTAAGTGTCTGCCACGTGGCGTATCTCGCCCTTAAAAATAGGGACATGTTTGGGCTCCAATGTGAAACATGACCACACATAGGTACATACAAGACTTTGACATCTTCAACTGTTGGCAAAACAATTTTTTGTCCCATGAGAGCAAAATAAGGAATGGCTCGAGACAGTAATGATAGGATATGATATCAAATTTATGTCAATATATGGGCCTGGGCCCACATTCTGTCTGGCCCACCAGTAGTGGTTAATGGGTAATCATAGATTTTGTCAAAAAGCGAGCCACACCCACACCCACCCCTCTAAATCTGACAAATCTGTTTCTCCCCCCATTCTTTACTTTCCCTTCCACTTTACCCTCCATTCTTTCCATGATTTCCCTTTTGCCTTTTTTGATTCCCACTTTTGCAATAACCTTTTCTTTAATTCAATGTGCAGATTTTAGTGTGAATATATTTGATACATTATAGAGATAACTGTATCCCATAAACTAAATTGTCTTGTTGGAGTTTTGTTTAGAAGTTAGGTTATAGTAGTCGATTATCAAAACTATTTGAAATTATTAAAATCAGTCCAAATCATTAAATTATGTTAACTGATTATGCAAAATATTAAGTTTGTCCTCAATAATAACTCCATAACATAATGGTAGACAAATGTGGTTTTGAAGGTCATAATCCCACCAGACTTTTATTTTCACTAATTAGTTTTTAATTTCCATTTTTTGGATGATGGAGCTTATTTTTCTTATCAGTAATTATATTATTCGAGGACCAAGTTTTGAAATCAAAAACAAGATCTAAGGAAACCCTCAACAAACAGACTCGAGCATGCCTGACTGACACCTCAACACAGATAAGCCAACCCCAACAGAGGAATAATACATGTCTTACATACCCAAATTTGACTAACCTGAAGAACACATAAAACCAGAACAACAAACACCTTAACCAGACCACACAAAAACCCACACAGGCGCAAGGACTCTTACCAAAGGAGATCTAACAACCATGAAGAAAACTAGAGCCTATAAGGGCAACAGAAAAGTAAACAGAAAGAACCTAGAAAAATCCAGGCAGCACAAGCAAACAACCCTAGATCCGGGTCAATCTGAACCATTAGAGATAAAACTCTCTCAGTCCGTCGTTACCCAAAATGTAACTCACCCAGTCAACACAAAGAGGTGATCCAAAGGAGGAGAACCAACATCTAAGAAGATACCGAGTGAAATAAATATCCCCAAAAAGCCCTTAATCCTAGAAACCCCTAAGATCGGGCCCTAATGTCGTCGGTCAACACCGAAAAACGGCGAGTCTGACCCCTTTGAAATAGAGAGACAAAGGAGTTAAAGGGAAGAAGATCAAACCTGGAGGAAAACCACAAAAAGTAGGAGCAATAATCAGCAACCACGCCACCAAATCGAAGCCAAAAAATCTCTCTACGAAGTACTCTCCTCCACTGCAATGAATCTTCATAACCGAAACCAACCTGACTTAACCCCTCGTCGGAGGTCAACGTGCTCCAACGAGGCTCGGAACCCCAGCAACCGAGAGAAGATGAAGAAAATACGGCGGATACGAGGTTGGAGAACACCTGGAGACAAGAAGTCTTCACCTATGAGTAGATCTAAGGCGTGGTTCCCAGATCTACGACGATTCCCACCTAGATCGGTGGAGAAACGCCTCCCACTAGTAGATCTGGATAAGCCGAGTAACTGGTGTCGATGGAAGAGCGGCTGGTGTCAGAGGGAGAAAAAAATGAGAGGAGGACGAGGATAGAAGGAAGGAGAGGTGAGGTGGGAAGCCATCAGTGTCTTCACTGGCTCCAGAGGATACCAGATCCAACGCCGGTAGCGTTGGAGAACTCGGGTTAGGGTTGCAAAAAAAACAGAGAGGTGAGAGGGTTTTTTCTAAAGAGAAAGAGCTACGACTCTCCCATAGATGTTGGAGCTTATGCATGTCTTCTCCGACATATCTACTTACTTATCATTTCGTCACCGATGAAAATGAAGCTGGTGGCTATATGAGTTTACAGAGAAGAGACGAGGGAGAAAGAGGAAGCAGTTTTATGGTATTTTAGGGTTATAATCTATACAAATAAAGTAGTGTTGGTAATAAAAAAAATCAGGGTCATGGACATTATATTTTTTGTTTGTCTTTCGCAGTTTTAATAATATTTTGTAGTTTTCATAATCAATTATTATGATGTAAAACAACATTAGTCTAAATTATGATATAAGGACGAGTTATAGACAACGAGGGTCCCCTGTCCATTATATTTACTCTAACTTTGTTGTTTTTATGCCATAAACGTGATATTACATGTTTGAATTAAATGATTAATATGAAACTATTTTTTTTATACGAAAAATAAGTCAATAGAACTTACTTGAATTTGGTGAGTTTGGAGTAGTGGCATATAGTGTGTTGATTCGTGATCATCATCGATGATGGTGCTTCGAAAACTCATGCTTGGAATTGGACAGTCCAAAACATATGCAATAAGGATTCCTATGAGCGTGCATTGGTAAAGTTATAATTAGATATGTGACTTTGTAGTGAAGTTGATAGTGAAGTAGTTGATAGTGAAGTTGATGGAACAAAGTTATTCAAATAGTTTCCACTCATTTTGACTCCTTGCAAAAACAAGTCTAAAAAAGTAAAGGAAATTTATGTTATTATGATTTTTTTTTTAGAGTAATGAGATGTTTTTATTTAAATGTCAGTAATGAGGATGCTTTGAAGTGGTTCAGGGATATGACCCCCAGACCAATTCCAGACAGGTGAGGAACAAGCCGCCCTGGCAAGCCAGTGAGCTGCTTTGTTCGCTGTCCGTTTTACAAAGACGAGTTGCACGTACTCGAGTTGAGATAAAAGGGAGATACAATCATTGATAATTGTCCCTAAAGGAGATAGAAGACTTCCTCCTTTTCTGATCATATCCACTATGATCTTGCAGTCGCTTCTCACAAGTGCCCTCTGTCGGGGGTGTTGCTTAAGCCAAGTCAGCGCGTCCCTGATTGCATACGCCTCCACCAGGGCCGGGTTTTGGGGGCCATGGATGGAGGTCGACCTGGCCCCCGTGATTCGGCCCTGGTCATCCCTACCAATCCATCTTGTCCCCATCAGGTTCGCCGCCGCGAATAGAGCTCCATCTGTGTTTACTGCCCAGGATCCCTGGGGCGGGGGCTCCCACACTTCAGCCCCAGGGGTTCGGCCTCGAGCAGGCTGGGTAAGCTTTTGTTTCTTACGTTTCATAGCCTCCAACCATCCAGCTTGTAAATGAAAAGCTGTTTGGAAAGTCGCTGCCGCCGTTTGGGTCTTCTGTTCCCACACCATCTTGTTTCTAGCCTTCCACACCTCCCACAGGATGCATCCTATCAGTCCTCCACAGGCCGGAGGGTTACTACTTAACGTCTTCTGCACCCAATCCGAGATTGATTGGGCATCATGTGGGATATTTAGGCCCGACTTGGTCCAACATTCCGTTGCCATAGGACACTCCACTAGCAGATGAAGTTCTGATTCCTCAGCCCTTGTACAAACCGGACATACTGCCGCCATATCTATATGTCGTCGTCTGAGGTTCACCGCCACTTGTAGACACCCTGAGCACGTCCTCCACAGAAACATGCAGACTTTAAGCAATACTTCTAAGTGCCAAATTCTCGTCCATATGTCCGTCTGGGGTTGAAAGACTGCCTGATCTTGTTGGCACAGTCCATAGGCCGTTTTCACCGTATATTGCCCCAGATAGTCCCCCACCCAGTACCAGGAGTCAGATACGGCAAACTTACTGATTGGAACCGCCAGTATTGCCTGTTGAACGTCCTCTTCAAACATGTGCCGGATTTTGTCGACGTCCCACCTCCTTTCATTTGGTAGCATAATATCTGCCACCGGGCGAAAAGCTAGATCCGTCCTTGTCGATTGCACACGTGGTTCCACCCCTACCAACCACGAGTGGGCACCAATAAGTGTGGTCGTCCCTGGCCCAATAGATCTCCTCGCTCCTTCCTTAACCATATCCTGAGCCGAGAGAATACTTTTCCATACGAAACTTTGATTCGGTTTCCGATCCGCCTCCAATACCGACGTCTCCGGGTAGTATCGTGCTTTCAACACCCGAGCAACTAGACTAGTTTCATCTTGGAGTAGTCTCCACAGTTGTTTACCCAACAAGGCTGTATTGAAGTCGAACATATTCTTAAACCCCAGACCCCCCTCCTCCTTCGGACGGGACATGGTCGTCCACGACTGCCAAATAACCCCTTTACCTCCTTCCCCACCCGACTTCCACCAGAACCGGGCCAAGGCCATATTCATCTTCTCCAGTAACCCTTTCGGCAACCTCATAACACTCATCGTGTAGGTGGGAATCGCCTGAAGCACTGACTTTACTAGGACTTCCTTACCTGCCCCATTTAGGAGCTTACCATCCCATCTCTGAATTCGACGCAGTACCCGCGTGAGGATATATTTCAGCCCCTGCTTCCTGCTACGTCCCATCATATCTGGGATACCCAGATAGGGGGAAGGATGAATGAGTTCCGGTATACCCAGTATCCGTATCCCGTCCTCACGCCGGGAGGGAGATGTATTGGCACTAAAGAACAGCGACGACTTCTGTTGATTTACAATCTGCCCTGACGCTTCTTCAAACACTCGCAGATACTCCTGCACCCGCCCTATCTCCAACGGGGTCGCCTTGCAGTACACATAACAATCATCCGCAAAAAACAAATGGGACAGAGGCGGAGCCCTAGGGGTTATCCGGACTCCATGAATCTCTCCTGCCCCCTCCGCCCCTTGCAATAACCTCGAGAAACCTTCCATGCAAAATAAGAATAAGTACGGGGACAATGGGTCACCCTGTCGAATCCCCCTCTCTGGTTGCACAAACCCCGCTTGCTGGCCTCCCGCCACTATATCATATGTGACCGAGTATGTACATCGACATACTAGATTGATCCATTCCTCACTGAGACCGAAGCCCCTCATCATATCCCACATAAAACCCCATTCTACACGATCGTAGGCTTTACTCATGTCGAGTTTCAGGGCCACCCACCCTTCCTTGCCCAGTTTCTTATTCTTCAAGTAGTGCAGAGTCTCATATGATAAGATGATGTTGTTTTGTATTGACCGACCCGGGACAAACGCACCTTGCGTCGTCGAGATTATCCCATCCAGCAGACCCTTCAGCCGATTAGCCGCCACCTTCGACACGATCTTAAATATCACATTGCAGAGAGCGATAGGCCTCAAGTCCTTCAGAGACATCGGGCACTCCACCTTCGGTATCAGAACTAGGGTCGTTCTGTTCAAGCTTGGTGCTATGTCCTCCCCCGTAAAGACCCTCCGAGCCCAACGAGTGACATCCTCGCCCACCGTATCCCAGTATTTCTGGTAGAAAAACGGGTTCAAGCCATCTGGGCCGGGCGACTTGTTCGGCCCCATTGAAAACGTGGCCTCCCGGACTTCCTCCGAAGACACGTCCCTCATCAGTGCCCGATTCTGAGCCTCTATCACCTGTTGTCGAAACCGAGGGCCATTAATCCCATCGCCCCGCGTCTTCCTGGACAATGACTTGTAGAAATCCAGAATATGCTCCCCCAGACCCGTATCCCATGAAAGGACATTCCCATCCGCGTCTTTCAGTTCCGTCACTTTGTTTAAATTCTTCCGTTGAGACGCCGACGCCTGAAAGAACTTAGTGTTTTGATCACTGTCCGTAAGCCAATGTTGCTTAGCTCGCTGCCTTCAGAACTCCCCCTTCTTTTCCAGGGCTGCCACGTAGAGCTTCTGCAGCGCTCTCTTCCTACGGATACTCGATCTATCCATTCACCCATTTAACCACAGGATATCCTTTTCGTACCGGAAGATCTTCTTGGCTAACGCGTTGTAAACCTCCTTCCCCCAGACTTCTAACGCTTCGCCTGTCTCCTTAGTTTTTATTCCTATGTCGCGATCTTCCGGGGACCCCCACCAGGTCTGGACCAGACGACCACACTCTGGATCCTCCGCCCACATATTCTCAAACCGAAACTGTCTCGACCCCACCGGGTCCACCCGACGTTCCGAATCCATTAAAATAGGCAGATGGTCCGAAGTGGAAATACCGAGGTTGACCAGGTGTCCATCCGGCCAGGCATCCTTCAGCTCCTGCGAGATAAGAGCCCGGTCTAACTGAACCGCCATACGAGTTTCCGGTTCGCTCCCGCTATGCCAGGTGAATCCATACCCTTGTAACGGTACGTCCTCCACCTGGATCTCCCTCATTGACTCCCGAAAACCCTGAATGAGATGGGTCGGATAACGATTCCCTCCCCTTTTCTCCCGCTGTTTCAGGATCCCATTAAAATCACCCATCAACAACCACCTCTTTGGAACACCCACCCGCTCTCCCAAAGACCGGATCATCTCCCAGGTCTGCCACCGAAGGTCTCGATTCGCCTCCCCATAGATACCCGTAAAACGAAGCTCCTCCCCCTCTGGCCCTCTGACCTCGACATCAATGAACCTCTCCTGGCAGTCAATCTTCGTTACCAGCACCCCTGTCGCCCAAAGGAGTATAATACCCCCTTGTTGACCCACTGCCGGAGTTTCGCATCCCCCCGCAAACCCCGTCTTCAATTTCAGGATATCCACATCTCCTTTCCGAGCTACCGTCTCACTGAGAAAAATCACTTGCGACTTCCGGCGACGGATCGCCCCTTTCAAGTATTCCACCGTGGCTAGTTTCCCCAGTCCCCGACAATTCCACGATAGGAATCTCATTGGTCGACTCCCCACACACCACTCACAACAACAGGCTGTTTCACGTCGCTGATCGAAGCAGCCGGACCAAGCCCCGTCTACTCAGCCCCTCGTTGTCGGGTCTCAGGCAAGACACCACCCAAACCAAGACCAACACAAGGCAACAAGCACAGAGAACGTAACAAAGAAATAACCAGAATACTTACCCCGTCGCCGCCGTACACCTCCTGCAACCGCGAAGCCTCCAGACCCGAAACAAGACCGCCGCCCCACCAGACACGATGATAGCCGCCGCCTCCTACCGTCCCGAGTCAGCACCGACCAGGCACCACCTCACCAACACCGATCGCGCACTTCCCCGATACTGGAACTCGAAGCCGCTGAGCCTACAATCCCGTCGCCGAAGTCTATCCCTCCGAACCGCAACTCCCACGCCGCCGTTAGCAGACCACATGGCACTCCACGAAGCCCCAGATCCCCTCAGACCGAGCTGGACGCTGAAACCGCCGTTGGAATGGGTGCTGTGACCGTGCTTCGCCTAGGCTAGGGCCGGCGCATTCGTCTTCTTTTTCCGATTTTTATGGACCATTTATTCATCTTTTTGTTGTGTATTGATTTACAAATTTATGTTATTATGATGATATTTTAGTTGAATGAACTTTTGATTTTTTTTTCTTTTATAGATTTTCTTTTCAGTGAAGTTTTTGATTAATAACATCTAAACCTTCCGAGCCGAAAAAAAGAAGTTTGGAAGTCAACACTCTCCGAGAACATACCACATAAAAGGATCCCAACTGGCATCTGTGACGGCCTCACAAGAATCAAGGATGATGTTCGCCTGTGGCGACCTCACAAGATTCGGGCTGGTGTTCGTCATTGGCGGCCTCGCAAGGATCCGGGCTAGTGTCAAATCTGAGTTCCAATGTTTGTGAGACCCTTTCACATCTCTCAAGTGTAGCTTCAGTCTTTTTTCTCCCTCGTTTACTCCTATTCGGGGGTGTTTGGTTTTAGTAGTTCTATCGGTGTTGGCCAGAGGTTGGATCATTTTTCGGGAGACGAAAGGTTGTATGTTAGGATTGGGAGTGCAAGGTAGATTGGCAGTCGTGGTGTTATGCTCCGTGTTCGTGGTAGGGATCGATTTTGTGGTGTTGGCCATCGTTCCCTCTATTTGACGCATGAGGTTGGGTTGAAACGAAGAGTTTCTCGGTATACCATCGTGTGGCGCATGTTTTTTCCTGTTGGTGATGGCCACCAAACAACGAGTTCCCCATGTCGAGCTCGAAGGCAACAGATTTCAGGTGATGCGCATTTTCATAGCGATGGCGTCCAAAGTTCTGACGTTTGGCTCCCCGAGGCTGACAACATTTGTAGGTTCAAGTTCTTGAGGAGTTAGGGTTGGTAGTTGTTTTGGGTTTTTTTTTCCAAGGTAGTTGGTTTTGTTTTGTTTTGTGGGCTTTTGGCTCACGTGTTTTTGACCTGATCATTTAGGTTGATAAGGTTTTCATTGTATTGACACATAAGTATGACAAGTTATCTCTGAGTTTGTTTTTGCAGGATACCCTAAGTTCAGTCACGTATTAGGACAATGTTGTTTATTCAGGGCGAGTGGAGGCAGGTTGAAAACCTGCAATAGATTATACTTGGTTTTCAGTATTGCTCATGTTTAAAGATCAATTTTGAACAGTCAAGCTGCTATGTGTTCAATCCCCGAAGGTTGCAAGCGGAGTAGGTCGCATGCTTTCTAAGATGCGGGATTTGTGATATACCTTCACCGTATTTGGGCTTCAACTTAGGAGCAAATCCTAAAAGGTTAAAAACTTGTGATCCGGTTGTTTCGGCATACAAGAAGAAGCTTGTGTTGTGGCAAGGAAAGTTCCTTAGTTTTAGAGGACGAGTCACATTGATTAATTCGACCCTGGCTGTCTTATCCTTGTATTATATGTCTTTGATGCATGCTCCTACAGGTGTTATAAGGGAATTGGAGATATGGCAAAGAAAGTTTCTTTGGGATGGGACATCGTACATGAGAGTTATCTATAAGGTGAGTTGGGACGTGGTTTGTCTCCTAAAGAAGAAGGGATGTTTAGGACTTTGAAGAATGGCCCGGGTCAATGAGAGCCTCTTGTCTAAGTGATGGTGGAGGTTCTCTTTTGAGGAAGACTTGCTATAGAAGCAAGCAGTTTGTGCGCTGTATGGATGAGAGATATCAGATTGGAATCAGGGTCGGGAGAATGTGAATGATAGATCTTCCTGGATATGAAATCTACAAGACTTGGCGAAGGATGAAGGGTTTAGGAGGTTGTTTGGATAGGAGGGCCTGATATGGACTCTACGGTCATGAAATCGAATAAGGTTTTGGATGAATGTTTGGGTAGGATATGACTCCCTTATGAGAACATTCCCCCGTATTTACCATCTCTCGAAAAAGAAGGGTGCTTCTGTGTAGGAGGTTTGGTGTGGATGAGAGTGGGAGATGGGTTTGCCGAGGCCTACGAGGGGTCGGAAAATCCGTATTCATGAGCAACTGAAAAATGTGTTGGCCACGGTGTTGATCCAGTTGGGGGTTGAGGATGCTTTTGTGGGGGCAGGGGGTGCATATGTGAAAGGATTCTCGGTCGAGAGATGCTTTAGTGGTCTGAGAGATAGGATTCCGGAGGTGGCTTGGGCGAAGGCCCTTTGGGTCCTGGGTCTCACTCCCAATATAGGAGTTTTTGTTTGGTTAGGTTGTCATAATGCTGTTCCTACTACATTTTTTTGGAGAGTCGTGTGGTCCCCATCCCGATTTAGAGGTGTTGGTGTTACTTTTGTGGGTTGCATTTTGAAGAAGCTCGACATATGTTCTTACATTGTGGATTTTTTTGGCTTATTTGGGATGGTGTTGTGAAGTGGTAGGGGTTGAGTTGGTCTTGTCCTTTAGATGTGCGAGGTCTGTTACTCTCTGGTTGGGTCTTATTCCGAGGTGGTGTGTGAGGGTGTGGACACCTATATATGGCCTCGTCTTGTGGAAAGTTTGGTTGGTCAAGAATGAGTTGACTTTTAAGGGAGACATCCCTTCAGTTGAGCAGGTGACTTTGCGGGTGCAAGTGAAGGCCCTCGAGGTGGGGAAGACCTTGTGTCCAGGTTTGCTTTTGGTTTCGCTCACGGAATGACGAAGGTACTCCTTAGTGAGTTGCATGAGCTCCATTCAATCCAAAGGTAGGAGGTCGTAGTCCTCTTGGTTTTTGGCTAGGTTTATGTTTCCAACTTTGATTGTAATGCAGATGTCGTTGTTGGTTGGTTTTGTTGGTTTTTTTTCTTTTCGTTCTGTTTTGTGTTGACTGTTTGGACTTTTGTTATATAGTTCGTTGTTCTAGTCTACTTTAATATAAACACCTTATCTTATTTTATGAGAAATGTCTTTATAAAACTTATCTGATAAAAATAAATATTTACCCATCATATAACCACCAAAATTGACTAACATATTAATAATATGAGTAGCAACAAAAATTCACGACAAAGATGTATCATCTTCAAAATGTTAATTTTTTTACTAGTTTAAGAGTAATTAATAATTTTCGTACATATTGCGGCGTAGAGAGAAACCTAATTCTCTCTGTGCGCAGCCCCTTCCCCCACCCCACCAGTCTCCATTATTGAAGCCCCTGCTTCAAAGCTCTCCACTACCCTTCGGGGTCCAATCGAAACCTATGCTTCCAAAGCTCTCCACTACCCTTCGGGGTCCAATCTACCGTCGCCGTTCTTTTGATCGGAGTTGGTTTTATTTTTTCTTGTCTTTTTTGTAGACGGGCTACCTCCGCAGGTCACCGCCTATCCTTCAACCCATGCCACGGCCTCTCCCTCGCTTTGCGCTACCGATCATGCGTCGCCGGACCGGTCCCGCCCTCGAGCCAATAGCCACCGTGGCCCCCCTGTCTTCCGGAATACGGGCTCCACGCGCCGTCTTCCATTTGCAGCGGCCTCCTGCCCCAGGGTCACCCCTCGCCGGCATGGGTCCGCCCCCTCGGTGGATCTGGGATCCGGGAGGAGAGACGGTCGGCTGGGGCCTATTTCAATGGCACCAGGATTCGAGACTCTCAACCCCGACCAAGCTTTTGCAACATGGAAGTCTCGGGGAATCTGCACTAAAGGCTAATTCGCTAGTAGGTTTCACTATTTTAGATCGAATAATAGCTTGACTCAATAAGTTTATGACTTTGGTTTATTATTTTCTTGTAAGGTTGAATCGATGAATTCTTGAGTTTGGATCTGCGAATCAAAGCAGACTATTGTATGGAACCATGTGCGCCCGACGGGCCACGGTCGGTTGGGACAAAAAGCTGGTATCCGGGACTGTTAGGTCCCTCCTTGAATCGTAATACAACTACCTCTTTTCCGTTTCAAAAAAAAAATCGTACATAATCATAAATTTCACGTGTAGTTAGTAATAATTACAAATTCAAGCTCTTAATTACTGGAATTCACCACAAGCAATAGCAATATCAACGATGGGTCATCATGAAATTTTATTAATTCAGCGAGACAGGAAAGTAAATAGTGAGAAGTGGTAGGGACACGATAGAACTTTTCACGGGACAAAGTGCAAAAAGGTGTGAAAATGTGGCAAAAACAAGTAACTACATTTTGTTCCTTCTTTTTAAAATTATATTTCACAACGTTAGTTTTCGGTGTTCATGGCAAGACTGAGACATTTTTGTCCCCAAAAGAGCATCCCTTCTTTTGCGCGTCTTTAGCTGCATAAAGTCTTTGTAAAACAGCAGAAAGTGCAAAATAGCAGTAACAATTGTTTTTGGACTTTCCAAAATTATCAAAAGTGGTGTGATCTAAATTTGAGTGATATTATGAAATTTATTTTGTTTCAATGTGTTTAAAATTTGATATAACAGAAACATAAATTAACAGGTCCAGTCCAGATCTACAGAAATGTATGGAAAGGATATAAAATATAAACAAACTATACATTTAGACCAAATGACAATGATATTAAATTTTTGTCCAATTCAACTGATTCAAAATGACGGAATGTTCTCCTCAAATATGTAAAATGTTCACCGAATAGGACATTTCATTGTATTGCATAAATATCCAATTCTTAGCATGTTTGTTCATGGTCAGATAACCTTGCACAATTTGATATAGTTCGTGTAATTTTTTATAACGGATCTTTAAATAAAAAATTAAATTAAATATAAAAATCTATCATAAAATATTGGTCATTATAATTCATGTATTAGAATAAATTTAGACATTTTCAATTCATAAACACATATAAATAATACGTAGTTGATTCATAAAACATGTTTTTTTAAACGACAACAAGGTGAGGTTGTATTCCTACCAAAAGGTTACAAAAGGACCAATGGTTATGGGCTTCAGAATATGTCCGATACCCCGAAAGGTATCTAGCGCTCGTGAACCCATAGAAAGAGTCTGATTTGTATCTCAGAAAAGCACATATAGACACATTATTCTACCATCACAACAACAAAAGGACCAACAACTAAAACTGTCCAACAAAATATAAAAATCCCAACACAATAATGATGAAAACATACCCAAAGCTTCCAAGATTTCCCCGAGACGACCAAACATCACCCGTCCCCCCTCCCCCCCCCCCCCCCCCCCCCCTCTTGGGCTCCACTCATTTTTCCTGGAGGTGTTGGAATACCTGACATGTCCAGTGCCCTCTTCAGAAGTGTGGCACGGGTATAACATTGTCCTGTTTTCCCCTTGACCTTTACCTTTAGCGCCTTCGTCCGCATGGGTCCCAGGCCCTTTGAAAGTGCCCGAGGTTCTTTCATCTTCCCCACGCTAGCTTCCGTCCCAGTCAAAGATCCTGCAACAAAAAAGAAGGTCTTGTAGTTGGCGTCTCCCATAATCCGTTCGGCCAGTGAATGACGGGTCGTTGGTTGCTGTCGGAATGGACTCGATTGGAACGTCGATGATATCGTCTTCTTCATCCAGATCCTCCTCAGCTGGAGGCAGTACTTGGGTATTGAGAGCATCACCCGATTTGGCTGGAACGACCAATGAGGAAGGGGTCCCATAGAGAAGCGATCTGGTGGTGGTCGAGACTGATGGTTCCGACACAAAAAGCATGATCGCCCTCAGAGCTGCAAGAGGGAGTTACAGGCTCGGCCATGGCCGATCGTATCCTGCGATGACCGAGCAAAGGGAAGAGGCCACTGTTCTCGTCGGATGACCGATAGATGAAATAGAGGGCTCTGAGGTCCTCTCGGCGACCCTGTTTTGGACGGGGGTATAGGCGGAGATGACCCCTAGAGCGGTGTGGTTGGGATCACCTTTATGGATTGGGTTGTTGACGACGAGATCTGTTTCGAGGGTGCACGGATGTCACAAGTCATGCCGGGCATCAACGACTTGGAAGGGTTGCTAGATGGAGAGCCCACATCAGAAGGGAGGGGATAGTTGTTGTGGACGGAGACGCAATGGTCGTTTGTATGGCTAGAGCGGTGGGTTGCAAAAAGAAAAAAATACAAAGCTTAACCCAACAAAAAAATCTCTCACTCAAATCATGTTTCAAATGAGAAATTATTTGAATTTCATAAAACATGTTAATGATATATGACCAATTGATTATTCACAAAACATGCTAATGATATACTAGGAGTTCATATAAATATACAAATTATTTGTAACCAAAATTTAGATACTTGATTTGATATTTTTAAATACACTTGAATAGATTTTTACATATTACCAAAAAGTATATGTAATAAAATAGAGTAAGTAGGGTGACAATTATGGAAGAAAGGGTGTGGACCCACTAAAGAGGCCACAGTTGCTTTGGACAATAGCAATCTATGGCTTTGAACACCACCTGCTTGATGAAAATGGCCAAAGAAGCTTGCCATATAGCCAACTCTGTGTCTCTCTCTCCTCTTTCTCCTTATATTCTCTCTCTACCCTTTCATATTCCTCTCTCTCTCTCCTCCCACCATACCTTATGGAGAAGAAGCAACTTCAGCACCAACTATCCTTGGCCAAGGCTGCAAGGCTTCAGCAACAACACTTCAGTGAATGGTACTTCATCCATTTCTCATGCTTTTTCTTCACTCTCTTTTGGGTATCACTTCAAGTTTTTGAATTGATTACTTATTGTTTCTTTTAAATGATTCTGGTTTTGCGGGGATTAAGGATGTTTTAGTTTCCTTCTGTTCGGACTATGTATAGCTTCACCATTGACTTAATTGTTCGTGTTTATGGTATCAAAGTTTTGCTTTAATTTAGGAATCGTTAAGAGTTGTTTGTTTTCATGTGTATGAATTGTTCTATAGGAGGATGTTTTAAAATATTCATGTTCATTCAATTTACTTCATAAGTTTTCTTTATCAGTCTAAATTGTTCTAATTTAGTTTACTGAACTTTGTTTTGTTCTAATTTAGTTGTTGAAGTAATCAAATTATCCTAGTTTAGCCCCTAGACTCCATTTTTCATTCTATTTTATCAAGGTAAATTGTTTTTGATTTCATCTCTGAGTTAGTCCAGAGATTAGAACAAAATAAAATCGAAGTTTTTTTTTTGTAGTATTTGATCTTAGAAGGACAAGTAGAAACTAAACAGAGTTCAAATACTAAATCGAAACAAATTAACCAATATTTGAGGGACTATATCGAAAACATTTCAACTTCACGAGCTTCGTGTTTCAGGATCTTTAAGGATGTCCCAAGCGACATCAGCGTACTAGTGGCCGGAAGATCCTTCTCCGTACATAAGGTATAATGCCGATCTTTACCGCATTAATTGTTCAAGGGGAAACTTCGAAAACTCTCAATATTCTATGAGAAATTCTAAAGTATTGCTCGTGTTTTTATTTTCAAAAGAATCATCCAGAACTTTCAAAAAGCATCAGTTTTTAGTTAGTTTTCCGTTAAAATTGGACAGAATTGGGACTTTAATTATCAAATTGTCCTTATTGAACCTTGCACGGAACTAGACAAGACGAGGGTATTATAGAAAAAATGGTTAAATATAAGTATTGATCACGTACACTATACTACCCAACGTTTCAAAATGACAACTGCAGCACCTTAAGTATTAGTCACACAATTTTTTTAAAGTAAAAATAGAAGGAATAATCCATTATGTTAATCATATAACCTCAAGTGTCATATAATGGATGCTAAAATAACATTTTTTCCCTTTAAGTATTTGACCTCTATACATTTTATAAGGAACAATAACGAGGGTACAATGGTAATGTTCCTTATAAAATGTATAGAGATAAAATAATTGAGGGAAAACGTCATTATACCATCTATTATATGACACTTGATGTCATATGACTAATGGAATAGAATATTCCGTCTATTTTTATTAACAAAATCGCGTGACCAATACTTAATGTATTGTATTTGTCACTTTGAAACGTTGGGTGGTGTAGTGATCAATACTTAAGAATAAGATTCGATATTTAACTCTACAAAAAACTAACTGAAAATTAACTTCGATAAGTTTTGAAAGTTCCTGGTAATACTTTGAAAGAAAACAAAACTATTAAGTATTTGTGAATTTCTCATTAAATCGAGAGGGTTTTTGGAGTTTTCCCTTGTTTCAATGTTTTTTTCTTTTGTTCCCTTTCACATTTTCGATTGTGTGAATCACAGTTCCCACTAGTGTCCCGGAGTGGCCGGATCCGAAAACTAGTAGCGGATCACAGAGACTCCGACATATCAAGGGTCGAGCTCCTCAACCTCCCCGGAGGCTCCGAGGCGTTCGAGCTCGCCGCCAAGTTCTGCTACGGCATCAACTTCGAGATCACCCCAGCCAACGTGGCTCAACTATGTTGCATCTCCGATTTCCTCGAAATGTCCGAGGAGTTCTCGCGCGACAACCTCGGATCCCGTGCAGAGGAGTACCTCGATAGCGTGGTCTGCAAGAGCCTCGAGATGTGCGTTGAGGTCCTCCGCCAATGCGAGGCCCTCCTCCCCCTCGCCGACGAGCTTAGGATCGTGTCCCGTTGCGTTGACTCAATCGCCTCCAAGACCTGCGCCGAGCAGATCGCCTCTAGCTTCTCGAGGCTCGAGTACAGCAGCTCCGGAAGGCTCCACATGAGCCGGACCGCCAAATGCGGCGTTGACTGGTGGATCGAGGACATATCGGGCCTTAGGGTTGACTTTTATCACAAAGTCATCTCCGCCATGAAGTGCCGCGGGGTTCGCCCCGAGAGCATCGGCGCCTCCTTAGTCGACTATGCCCAAAAACACCTCGTGGGGACCGCCAAGGTTGACTTTGACTCGGCCCACGACAGGACTGTTGTCGAGACGGTCGTCGCGCTCCTGCCGGTGGAGAGGCTGACGGTCCCCGTCAGCTTCCTGTTCGGGCTGTTGAGGAGTGCTGTGACGCTTGACTGTGAGGGGTCTTGTCGGGTTGACTTGGAGAGGAGGATTGGGTCACAACTTGATATTGCGACTCTCGACGATCTGTTGATCCCTTCTTTTAAGCACGCGGGTGATACTTTGTTTGACGTTGACACGGTGCATAGGATTCTGGTCAACTTCTCTCAACATGATGGTAGTGATGATGATGATTTGGACGATGATGATGTCATGGGTTTTGGATCCGACAGTCCTCGCTCGCCTTCACAGTCTGCGTTGCTCAAGGTCACCAGGTTGGTCGACAATTACCTCGCTGAGATCGCGCCTGACGGGAACTTGAAGCTCATGAAGTTCGTCGCCATCGCCGAGTCTTTGCCCGATCACGCTCGTGTAGATCATGACGGTCTCTACCGAGCCATCGACATTTACCTCAAGGTATGAAACCGTAAATCCATATATATTACTTCGGCACATCACTATTGGACATATATGCAAAATAACTTTATTTCGAAATATAAGTCTAGCATATTATCTCAACTCTATTTTTTTAGGGAAATTATTATTTTTTGAATAAACACGAGATATATTATTAAAAGCCAACAATAAGAATCTGATAAAATGGTTTCCTTATAAATCTTTACTGTCATTTCTAGATACGGGGAACAGACCGCTCGAGCAAACCAATGAACTGCTTTGTTTTTTGGGCAAGTTATAGTGTCACCCTTAATGAACTTATGGTCCGGTATATAAAATACCCGGTTGGTAGACCGGTCATACCCGGTCAGGTGAGATCGGGGTAGACTTCAATAAGGGCAAATCCGGATTTTCATAAAAAATAGAGACTATTTTGTAAAGATTTGAAAGCCAAATTAATCTTTTGCACCTTATATTTCAAAATAAGCTTATTTCCGAAGTTACCCCATCACGATCTATCAAAACGTATTTAATTGACAAAATAACCATTTTCGTAAAACTAGTCTAGTTTCGATTTTATTCTTAATAAAAAATACTTAATCGAGCTGTTCAATCGGGTTGGACCTAATCTGATCAGGATTTCATCAAGGATAAAAACATAATTTCGTAAACAAGAAAGGAAGGTCAACCACCACAAGAGATTTTCAAGTGGAGACTATTTTACAAATTAACCCAAAAAAACACCATCATTTTTTTTGTTCAGGCACATCAGAATTTATCGGATTCGGACAAGAGAAGGGTATGCAAAATGATAGATTTCCAGAAGCTGTCGCAGGAAGCGGGGGCACACGCGGCGCAAAACGAGAGGCTGCCGCTGCAGTCCATAGTTCAGGTTCTGTACTTCGAGCAGCTGAGGCTCCGGAACTCGCTGGGGTGCTCGTATCCGGAGGACGAGCACAAGCCGATGCAGCAGCACCATTCGTGGCGGACCAACAGCGGAGCGTTAAGTGCGGCCATGTCTCCGAGGGACAACTACGCGTCGCTCAGGCGAGAGAATAGGGAACTCAAGCTCGAGCTCGCCAGGTTGAGGATGAGACTGAACGATCTGGAGAAGGAACACGTATGCATGAAGAGGGACATGCACAAGTCTAGTTCTCGTAAGTTCATGAGCTCCTTCTCGAGGAAGATCGGGAAGTTGAGCTTTTTCGGACATAGTTCTTCGAGGGGATCGACTTCTCCTTCGAAGCATTCACAGAGAACTGATTCCAAGGTCATCCACAGAACATGTGTGAGCACAGAATAGTTGTTTTGGATTCTTTGTATCTATGAGTTTTGATTCAGTTTGTTATTGAGTGCACTCGGGTTTGTATGTGTAACAGAAAATCACCGGTTTGTATTTGCTCCTTCCACTTGATAAGTGCACTTTTATTATATATCAATTTACCCTAATGCCCATTAAACATAATCTAATTTAAAAAATACCGAAACTACCCCTTGAATAAAATTTTAAAGAACTCCGGGAAATGACGTCGTATCCATTAATAGGGGTACTTTTGTCATTTCATGTAAATTTGAACATGATACCACTTTAAACTGTGAGATGACATGACACAAGTTACAGCAAAACAGTGGTGAATTTCCCCTTGAATGAAATCACAAGATGACACAAATTCGACAAAAATAAGGTAAAGAGAGACAATCTGAGATCTTACATTAAGAAAGAGAGATTGTCATTGTCAAGGTGAAAAACAGACACATTCATCATCACCATCGAAGCAAAGTAAAGCATCCTAAAATTCTCCTAATCTAATTGTTCCGGAAACAAGTGCACCAATCCCCACAGTATAAACTTATTGTAAAGCATCTCTCACCAGTTCCAAGCAGCAGGGTTCAGATTCAAGCTGCTTTGGTGTAGAAACGGACTGCAACAGCCAAACCCAGAATCATGAGGGGGACTAGGAACTGAAGGAGCTTGATGATGAACTCGGGGGTCTTGTCCTGGTTGTACTGAGGCTGCTTGGGAGGAGTGTACTTGGTCTTGGTGGGGATGGTTGCAGTATCAATATCACCAACATACATTTCATCCAACATCGCTCTTGCACCGCTACTGTGCCCAACATCTTCAAAATCATCAGTTGCATCCTTCCCTGGAATCATACAGCAGAGTGGCAGAAATTACAGTGTAAATAATGAGAACGCAAAGAATGTTGCACTTGTTTTGGTATACAGCTGTACGCCTCTACCTGTGGCTGACAACAAAACCTCGTCACCACCTGGATGATCCTCCAAGAATTTTGTCACATCGTATACCTGTTTCAATACATTATAATTGGGAAAGTGTAAGAATATTGCATGAGATTAGCATTTGATCCCAATTTGTTTTGGTGAACTGGCCATACAATAGAACGATCTTTCAACAAAGGAAAAACTAAGGGCTTTCAAGTGAAATTTTACATTTTGACTCCTCAATCAAAAATGAAGGGTGGATTATTGCTTACACCACTTACTTAACTATAATTTCCTTTAAGAAGAATCAAGTGGAGACCTTAAAGAGAAAAACAACTCTTGCAAAAGTCCAATTTCTTCACAAGAAGGAATGAGAAATCATAAACATATGTAGTCAAGTAAAACAAATGAACTAGTGGAAGGCCTAAGAACGATACAAGATACCTTATATCTCAGTGAATAATCAATGAGATTAGATATAGGCCACCATTGAACGGAAAAGTCAAATGTAAAGCATGTGAACCTTCCATCCACATTCATGTGTGATAGTCTGAAGTAATGGAAGTATCACAAAAAGCTAGACTCCGATTACAGTTCAAAGCCAAACATCATCATTATGTCCGAACTGATAGGTACTTATTAAGATAAAATCAGTTTGACATAGCAAATGTAGTATCGTGATTAGGTATTAAGAAACAAGCTAGTGCATTATCTTTCTTTCACACCTATCCCATGACTTCCACTGATGGACCAAATAATTTCAGGATAATCTACTACACCCAGATCAGACATAAGGTCTTGATCAGATCTATGAGCTTACATACCAAATAGGATCAATCAGTAAATCCTAAAACCCAAACAGAAAATCAGAACAGAACTAAAAGACTAAACCCACAGAACGTACTAAAAAGGCAGATCAGACAAAAAAACAGCAACAACACAATTACAAAATCCAGAATTCAGCTAATGAACAACCTAATTGAAACCTAAAATGCAAACAATTCAGACATGAAAAATTGAACTTTGCCCCAGACCCAGATCCGATCAACAAAATTTACGTCAACCCAAATGCAGAATCCAGGAGAATGTAATCAACAATGGATCAAAACTTTACCTTGCCCTCGATAACAAGCCAACAGTCCTTGGGGCTGTTGTGCTCAGAGACCTGGGCCAAATTATAGACCTTGGTCTCTCCACCCATTGGATTCGAGTTCCGAGAAGCAAAACTTGAGCAGACCCTTTGGCTCTGGATGAGGTTTATGAGAATCGAGGAGCTCTGGATCCGAGGAACAGGAGAGATGGAGGAGGAGAGTAGAGGTTTGGTGAGGGTCAAATTGTATTGGTTGGGTGTGGAGTTGGTGGGGGATTGGTGAGTAATGTGGGCTTCTCAGTCCTCACTTAACAACAATTCTTAATTTACGATCGTGCCATTGCACCCATTTCATCCCCAAAGCCCAATTTTGGGCCCGCTGGTCTTCGATAAACCCGAAACCCTAGCCCCTCTCTTCTCCAAAATAGCCTCCAGAACCAGAGAGAGAGAGAAAATGGTGTCCGGATCGGGGATCATGGCGAAGAGGGTGGTGGTGGACGCGCGCCATCACATGCTCGGTAGGTTGGCGTCCATAGTGGCGAAGGAGCTACTGCACGGCCAAAAGGTGGTGGTGGTGAGGTGCGAGGAGATATGTCTCTCCGGCGGACTCGTCCGCCAGAAGATGAAGTACCTCCGCTTCCTCCGCAAGCGCATGAACACAAAGCCCTCTCACGGTCCCATCCACTTCCGCGCTCCCGCCAAGATCTTTTGGCGTACCGTTCGCGGGTATGTCCATAGTTCAATAACTGTTTGTTTGGTTCCCGGGAAAGTTAGTATTTCCAGGTTTAAAAGCTCAGGTTTCTTTGATTTTGTCTCTGACTTCGCTTGTTTGGGATTGGTGTTAGAATGATTCCACACAAGACCAAGCGTGGAGCAGCTGCGCTTGCAAGATTGAAGGCATATGAAGGAGTGCCTACACCTTATGACAAGGTCAAGAGGATGGTCATCCCCGATGCTCTAAAGTGAGTCATTTGATGTGTTTTAGCAGTGCATGAGTGATGTATGTTCACTTTTTTGTTTAATTGAATTGGGTTTTGTTTAAAATCATGAATTCAGGGTATTGAGGCTTCAGAAGGGACACAAGTACTGCTTGTTAGGTCGCTTGTCATCTGAGGTTGGATGGAACCATTACGAGACCATCAAGGTGAGATTATGTTTCTCTTACTGTTTTCTTATGCTCAGTAGAACTTATACTGAATTGGGTTGTTGGTAGGTTCTCTATTTGATTTTGAAAACTTGGAAAGTTGAAGTTGGTTTTAGTACTTTGTTGGAATAGGTGTTGTTAACTAGTATGGAACTTGAAATGCATGTTGCTGGTTACTTGCCTTGAGTTTAGCCAATTGCCTTGAGTGTAAACGCTCTAGGTCTGGCAATACTTGTAGTGTAAGACTACTACTGTAATGGAATGAATCTATTATCTCTCTTTTTTTCTAACAAAACAGTTTACTATGCAAATAATCTGTAAGCAATCACTGGCAAGGAAATTGTATACCTTTACTTGTATAAGAATTTAGTCTATTATTGTTGTTGAAGAAGTGATGTTAACAAGAGAAGTGCAAATTGGGAGGGTCTATTTTCCGGTTCCAGTAAACGTGGTTGATTGTCTTGCCTGTTGCATACTAGATTCTGTAGATGTTAAATGATCATGTCTAGGCTTTGGTGTGCTCAATAGTCTTTGACTAGAGGTTCTCTTCATACACTATACTTGTAAGCATAAAGTTTGTTCTTGGCAAATTTAGCCTGCATCTTATATTGGTACCTCAGGCCATGCTTAAATGTCGGGGTTACTTTTCTTCTGTTAATAGAATTATGGGTGATTGCTACAAATGCATTTTGCCTCCTTTGGCTAATTCAAAACTTCAAGCAGTGCAATCCTATGAGAAACTATCACTTGTAAATATAACTGTTGATAACCTGCAGGAGCTCGAGAAGAAGAGAAAGGAGAGGGCTCAGGTGGTGTATGAGAGGAAGAAGCAGCTCAACAAACTTAGAGCAAAGGCTGAGAAGACTGCAGAGGAGAAGCTTGGTTCCCAGCTAGAAGTACTCACTAGTGTCACATACTGAGATAAGCTGTGACTAGCTAGTTCAGTTTTGTTTAGGTTTTAGATTTGTGGATTCTTATGTTTGTTCGAGAAGATGGGAGTCCATATATATGAGTAAAATGGTATCATTACCCTCATCTTCCTGTCTGTTTTTGCTGAATGTCCATTGAGTAGCCAAATTTTCTCTATTTTATGGATATTCTGTGTGTATTAGTATCAAATTCAGGGAATTCAACACTCTAGGTTCAATTAAGGATTAGATGCAAATTCGCTTGTATCAAATCTTGAGTTAATAAAAGTTTAGAAGTTTAGATAATGTTAATTATATTTGGGATCTAAGACCCCTTAAATCTTTTACTCATGAGAATTTTGTTGGATTAGAAATATATATATGACCTCTCTGCTGCCATCATGATTTCATGATACATTTATTAGGGTATCTCTCTAATTGGAACTTGGAAGCAAAGTTTAAAAAAACAAGTGAAGTACTAATGGTCCATTAGTAATGGATGCGTCTCTAATAAACAATTTTTGTGCAATTCAGTCTTTCTTTGAGTTGCTTTTCAGCTACTCTTGTCAATGGCAGACCAAATAAAACACACAAGCCATCATTGCCAGTCTCTCCCAACTCCCAAGGCCTTAATCATCATCAACACTTCTCTTCTATTCTCAGCTCCACCATCAGAGATGAGCAAAGATCCCATGTTTACTCAATACTCATTACTTTCATCATTTGCTTCACCCAACCCAAAAATCACCCCTTTTATGCCACCCCCTTTGGATTTACACCTATCGTTTTTCAAACCTATCTTCTTCTTCCTCTGATACTGAGACTGAATGGGTTTGTGGTTGGTTTCTACAGTCTTTCATGGGTTTTAGTGACATTGTTGGAGTTATGAACCTCCACCGTTTCTGGGTCTTCCTCCTTTTCTCCTCTGGTTTATGGGTTGTTTGTTTATGCAATCAAGATGGTAAGTGCCATGCCTTTTAGTGTTGCTCTTCATAGTATTCTGTGCCCTCAATGCATGATTGTTCTGAACCTAAATTTAGGTATTTTTGTCTTGTTCATTGTTCTAGGGATCAAGTTCTGCAAATGTTCTTTCTGGGTCCCCTAGTTAGTAGTTTTATTGTATATATTGTTGTGTAAATTGAACTCAATTAGTTGCTGGTTGAGGAAAGTGAGAAGAAATTACTGGTTATAGGACAAAAATGTTTAGGCTTCAAATTTGATTATCCTTATTTGGCTCACTTTTAAGATATTGTTTTGCATTTTTGCTGTTTCAGCTGGGACAGGTTATTTGAGCTTGTCATGTGGTGGAACCACAAGTTACACTGATTCCTCAAACATCTCGTGGGTTTCAGATGATTCATACATAACCACAGGCATCAACAGCACCGTTCATCACATTGAAGGCACCTCTTCGTCTACTGTCCCAATTCGGGCATTCCCAAATCCCCTTGGAAGGAAATGCTACAAGTTACCAACGAAGAACTTGTCTTCGGTAATTCTTGTCAGAGCTCAATTCCTGTACAAAAATTATGACAGACTACAAAAGCCTCCAACATTTTCGGTTTCTCTTGGGACATCCATAACTAGTACTGTCAACCTTACCGCTAAAGACCCATGGACAGAAGAGTTTGTGTGGCCGGTTAACAAGGACACACTCTTATTCTGCTTGCACACTATACATGATGGTGGATCTCCGGTTATCTCATCGCTTGAAGTCAGGCCACTACCAGTACGAGGTTACAGAAGTAGAATCGTTAATCTATCCAACAAAGTGCTTAGGAAGCGTTATAGGATAAATTGTGGTGACACCAATGGGACACTGAGGTAAGAACTCTCAAGTCACAACAAGAAACGCTTTAGATTGTTCAACCGAGGTTTTCTGATTGGCTTGTGTAAAAACAGGTACCCTTTTGACCCATATGATCGAATATGGGACAAAGATTCAAACTTTACACCCCTTCACCTGTCAAGTGTGTTCGATAGTCAACTTGACTTCAGTTTCTCAAGTGTTGCAGAGAATCCTCCTGTTTCTGTTCTTCAATCTGCAAGAGTTTTGGCGCGAAAGAATGTCCTGACTTATGACTTTCCTTTTGATACCATAGGGGACTTCTACATTGTTCTCTATTTTGCTGGGATTCTTCACGCGCCCGCTTCATTCGGTGTAATTGTTAATGGAGCTGTCATGGAATCGAGTTATTCTGTAAATGTCTCTGAGACAAGTGCTCTATATTACACAAGGAAGAGTATCAAGAGCTTGAACATTACACTTACGAGCATCAAATCCCATCCTCAAATTAATGCAATCGAAGTGTATGAGATTGTTGATGTACCACCGGAAGTTTCCTCAACAACAGGTACCTATAGCAATAGGTCTCTATAACTAGTAAATCCATTGTGTCTTTTAATAAGAGGCCCGTTCTATATATTTTTCTTGTAGTTTCCGCTCTTGAGGTTATTCAGCAATCTGCTGGTCTTGATCTGGGATGGCAAGATGATCCATGTTCTCCTACAACATGGGATCATATACATTGTGAAGGAAACACAGTCACTTCATTGTATGTATACATTAAATGATGGGATAATGGCGAAAAAGTACCCTGTACTATCGAAAAAATACCATGTACTATCAATTTTTTGCAGGTTGGTACCCTTATCTTCAAATCATTTCAGATTGCGTCCCTGAACTTTTATTTTGTTGCATTTGGTGTCAAGTTTTCACTTGAAAATTTAAATTAAATATAAAAAGTAAAAACAAAAATTCCAAAATGTGATTAACTCGATTAGGTTAGTAGAACGAAAACTTTAATTATGATAGTATGATTTGTAAACAAAAAAATGAATTTGTGTATATATTTTTTGTTCTTTATTCTTTCTTTTTGTAATTTTTAATTTCAAGGGAAAATACTTCATTTTGAAATAAATTGACAAAGAATGCAACAAAATAGAAGTTCATGGCCACAACCCGCAACGATTTAAAGATGAGAAGTACGGGGTACTTTTTTCCATTATCTCTTAAAAGATTGATTAGTTCCTTTATTTACTGTTTTGGTTTCGACTTCTGAGTACGAGGTCTTCTTAATATTTATATTGTACGTCCCACAGAGAGCTTCCAGACATCAACTTGAGGTCAATTAGTCCAACATTTGGCGACTTGTTGGATCTTAAGAATCTGTATGCAATACAAATTCATAATTGTTTTTTTGGTATTAATGTTGACATTATTTCATCCTTTGTTTCTCATATGTGTAGTTTTGGTGTTATAACCAGGGATCTACATAACACATCACTTTCTGGACAGATACAGGACTTGGGTAGCCTTCAACACCTTACGAAACTGTAAGGCCTTGAAGCTCTCATAACACAAAAGGCTAATTGCAAAAAAGTACCTTGAGTTATTCTCTTCCCTTTTCTTTCATAATTGCTGAAAAGTGCTCTAAACTTGTCTTTTTGTTGCGCTCTGTATTTTTTTTAAATGACGATTTTACTCTTGATAATTTAAATCTAAAAATAATAATTAAAGAACATAAAATCCAAATTTTCACATCCCTTAAATTTCTTGCTCTTTGTACAGTACAAAGAGAAAGAAAATTAAGGGATATTAAATTTTGGTTTTTTTACTTATTACTTTTTAAATCTAAATTGTAAGGGTGGAATCGTTATTTTTATAAAAATTGCAACAAAAGAACAATTTTAGGGTACCTTTTTGCAATTATCAAATAAGAGGGTTACAAGTTGCAAAAAGTGGATATCCTATGATACTTTTTTGTAATTATCCCTGAAACATATTTAGCTTTTTTTTCCAATACCATAACATTGAAACTAAATGAACTGGCAATTCAGGAACCTGAGTTTCAATCAACTAACTTCGTTCGGTCCAAGTTTGGAGAACTTGGTTAGCCTTCAAATTCTGTAAGTTCTATCAAGTCTAGTAAATATCAAAATGGTTAAAAACTCAAGATTTTTTCAAGAAATGGTATTGATTTTCACATTTTCTGCATGGAGGGACTTGCAAAATAATAGTTTGCTCGGTACTGTTCCCGACAGCTTGGGAAAGTTGAAGGACCTTCACCTACTGTAAGTCCACTCACAAAAACTTGATACACCATTAACAAAATGTATATATATAGTTATGTTTCTTGTTTCTTGAATTTTCTTAGGAATCTGGAAAACAATAAACTACAAGGTAGTCTCCCCGATTCATTGAACAGAGAAAGTCTCGAACTTAGGTACGAATCAATGAGATTGTTACTTGCTAGTGATTATTTATGCTTTGTGTTTCAAAATCTGATGCTTCGTTTTCTTTGCAGAACATCGGGGAATTTATTGTGTCTTTCTTTTTCCACCACAACATGCAATGACGTGCATCATAACTCCTCTATTGAAGCGCCGCAAGTTACTATAGTTACCCAAAAGAAGCAAACTGGGCATAGTCATATACCAATTATCATCGGTTCAATTGTAGGAGCTCTACTTGTAGTTCTTCTCTTCATTGGCATTTTGGTGTTCCTGCTCACAAGGAAAAATATAAGCGAAGTCACATACACGTCAAGTGAGTATAGTTCAAGTCATTGTTAAAATGGCTTCGAGTCTGCTCTTTATTCTTAACGAGGATACTGTTTTCAATGTTAGGGTCGGTTGAATTAGATATGCGAAACTGGAATGCAGCAAAAGTGTTTTCCTATAGAGAAATCAAAAGTGCTACAAACCAGTTCAAGGTGGTTCTAGGCAGGGGCAGTTTCGGGTCTGTTTACCTCGGGAAGCTTTCGGAAGGTAAATTAGTGGCTGTGAAAGTGAGGTTTGACAGAAGCCAACTTGGAGCTGAGTCTTTTATCAATGAGGTCAGCATTTTTTTGGTCTTAATGTAGCCCTCTTATTTGATAATTGCAAAAAAAAATGCTTTGAATTTGCCTTTTTGTTGCACTGTGTGATTTTGTTTCAAGATGACGATTTTACACTTCAAATTTTAAACTTCAAAAATAGTAAGTAAAAAATAAAAATAAAAAATCCAGAATTTTCACCTCCCTTAATTGTCTTTCTCTTTGTAGACAGAAAGGGGAAGAAAATTAAGGGAGATGAAAATTCTGGAACTTTTGTTTTTTTACTTATTATTCTTAAAGGGTAAAGACGTCATTTAGAAACAAATTTACACAGTGCAACAGAAAGGCACGTTCAAGGCATTCTTTTTCCAATCATCAAAGAAGAGGGCTACTATTTGCAAAAGGGAATAGCTCTGGTTACTTTTTTTTTGCAATTATCACTACTAATAACTTGACATTAATGCTACTTGATTCTATTTGTAGGTAAATCTCTTGTCCCGAATTCGCCATCAGAATCTCGTGTGTTTGGAAGGATTCTGTAACGAATCAAAGCAGCAGATTCTGGTTTACGAATATCTACCGGGAGGGTCATTGGCGGATCACATTTACGGTATCAATAAAACCTCACTTATCTCTTAATTCGGATCCTATGTTCAGCTAAAAACCATTTCCTTTTTAGGTCCAAGTAGCAAGAAAAAATCACTGAGTTGGGTTCGTAGACTTAAAATTGCTGTGGATGCTGCAAAAGGTAATGTGCATAGAACAAAGAAACATGATTGTTGTTTTCTTCTTTAGCATAAACATTTGATTTCAATTTGCCTGAAGGATTGGACTATTTGCACAATGGAAGTGATCCACGAATCATACACCGTGATGTTAAGTGTGGCAATATCCTCTTAGACACTGAGATGAACGCTAAGGTTTGTGACTTTGGCCTCTCCAAGCAAGTAACCCAACCAGACGCGTCTCATGTCACAACAGTTGTTAAAGGCACTGCTGGTTACCTCGATCCCGAGTAAGTCCTTCGATATAATTTCATTTTCTTACATTGTAAGAGCATCCCCATCAAGGGGACGCTAGAAATAGTTTTTAGCGCTAACAGGGCGCTAATCGATGGTGTGCTAGACCCTTTGTTTCTCTTCTAGCTCCCTCTTAGCGCAAAAGAAGTAATGCTCTAATAAGGTGACTCAAATACTGATTAGGTAAGCTTTATACGCAGATATTACTCGACCCAGCAGCTGACAGAGAAAAGCGACATCTACAGCTTTGGAGTAGTTCTGTTAGAGCTCATCTGTGGGCGAGAACCTCTGAGGCATCATGGATCACCTGATTCCTTCAACTTGGTTCTATGGGTAACCACCAAAACCTACCATTGCTGCATCAATATATAATATATGCTGATACAAAATTGATGTGTGCTACAAGATGCGGTTTCTTTTTTTGCAGGCCAAGCCATACTTGCAGGCGGGAGCGTATGAGATCGTTGTGGATGAGAGCATAATGGGAAGCTTTGATGTGGAGAGCCTGAGAAAGACGGCCTCTGTTGCTGTAAGGTCTGTGGAGAGAGATGCGGCTCAGAGGCCAACCATTAGGCAAGTTTTGGCCGAGCTCAAAGAAGCCTACACTCTTCAACTCTCATTTCTTGCTTCCTCTGCAAATGGAAATGTGAGTTGAGGTTCAATTTATCATAAAGCTCAATATATACAATATACAAGTGTATACATTACATACAGGTGTATGAATCATGAGAGACATTTTGCTTATAGAGCATGTCAGAAAAATACAGTAGAGAGCTGATTTGTTATTATACTTACATGTACCTTTATTTCTTCACTTTTACTTGAAGTTTTATATCATAGAGGGATAATTTTGTTTCCTAACCTTTACAAACGTTTCATTATCAGATTCTAACCCAGACCAACGTTTGGTCTCAATTCCTAACATAATAGGTTTGAAATTTCTCAGAAACTATAAAAAGCCGTCTAAACTCACGATTCCGTCAACTTATCCAAGCGTTGTCGTTGTTGGCGTACATTACCCATGGTGCCTTCCTCGACGTTGAACTTATCCTCGTTGTCATGCAACCGAACCCAATGCTCGACGAGTTGACGGAATCGTGAGTTTGGACGACTTTTTATAGTTTCTGAGAAATTCCAAACCTATTATGTTAGGAATTGAGACCAAACGTTGGCCTGGGTTAGGATTTGATAATAAAACGTTTGTAAAGGTTAGGAAATAGAGTTTTCCCTATCATAGATGAACGTGGATCTTTCAAAATTCTGTGTTCTGTGTAATTGTTGTTTGAAGAACACTTGCTTGGAAACGACGTCGTTTCAAGTGTTATCATCCTTGAATGGTCATGAGTCATGATATATTCATTCGTGTCGAGCTTACATTCTCGTCGACTTTAGACACTCGGTCAACCCCACTTCCTATTTCGTTTGTTTTCGCAGATGAAAGCTACCATTTCTGGGCCTTGTCGGAACTTGAGAATCCTCTGCAAAATTCAAACTTTATCTGATATTTTGGCTAAGATTCCCAGGTCGGTTCCTCAGTTTCACCGATTACATATGGATCTCAATTCACCTTTAAAATCAACTAGCCTATACCTTGGCTTCAACTTTCAGGTTGTTTATGTTCAGTCTCATACTTCATAGGTACAATTTCTTTTTTAATTCTCCGCAGCTCCTTTATGCTCCCTTGGTCTGTTTTGATTTGATTTCTTCTTGTGGGTGTGCTTCATCAGTTGAATTTCTGTACCCAAATCAGTAAAGCTTGCATTTTTAACTTGTGGGTGTTGAATTTTTGTACCCAGATGAGCAGAAACTGATAAAGCTTACATTTTTAACTTGTGGGTGATGTTGAATTTTTTACCCACATGACCAGAAACTGATAAAGATTGCATTTTTATTTCCTTGTGGGTTTTGGACATCTGGTTCTAGTGATTGTTGGTTGGTTCCAAGGAGGAAGATGGATTCTTGGACTCTCGGTGGTCTTGTAGGATCTTTTGTTGACCTTTTACTGGCTTATTTTCTTCTATGTGGATCATTTCTAGCATTTTTGTGTTCAAAGCTCTGTAAAGTCTTTGGAATGAACTTACCATGTCCTTGTAGTGGGGTTTTCGGGTATCGGAACAGCGATTTGTGCTTGCACAAACTGTTTGTAGAATCGCCAATAAGGATCATCTGTTATGTTCATATGAAGGCAAGGAGTAGATTTCCTTTCAGTCCAATTCTGAGCAAAGACGAAGCTTACAATTCCGATACGAAGCTGATTGGAGATGGAAGAGAATGTGCCTCTTATAGTTCCTTGAGCGAAGATTCTAGCAGCCAAAGCTCAGGCGCCGCCACGAGTATTGATTTGAGTGAAAGATCCTGGTACAGCCTCGAAGAGAGTGAGATGGAGAGAGTTGGAGATGGAGTGAGGAGGATTGGGATACTGAGGCGTGCTCTGGAGGAAGAGAGGGCTGGTTCAGCGGCGCTGAGGGTGGAATTGGAGAAGGAGAGAGCTGCGGCGGCGAGTGCCAGCGGTGAAGCGATGGCGATGATGCTTCGGTTGCAGACGGAGAAGGCGAAGGTGGAAATGGAGGCGAAGCAGGGGAAGAGGTTGATGGAGGAGAAACTGGCGCATGATGAAGATGAGATGGAGGTTTTGGGTGATGTGGTTGATAGGATGGAGGCTCAGAATCGGTTTCTAGAGAATCAACTTCAAGTGTACACAAGGATGAGCATATAGATCCGTTTAGTCATCTTGATTGATGGAGATGGCGTATTTTCTTTTTCTTTTTTATGACAAAAAGCGGGAGGCATCAATTTTATATATCAATCAAAATGATATACGTACAATCTGATGAAAGCGGACAAGCAAACGATAAAATTACAGACTCTAAACTAACAAGCCTATAATATAATATTACCGAACTCCCTATTAGAACGCACAAAAGACGTCCTAGAACGTGCAAACACGTGCACGTCAAAAGTGCAACAACATGCACACCAAACCGTGCCACATAACAGGCACGCCAAACCGTGCAACAAGTGCACACCAAAAGTGCAACTAGTGCACACAAACCGTGCAACTAGTGCACACAAACCGTACAACTAGTGCACACCCAATCTGCACCAAGTGCAGTTATTGAAAGCTGTAAAACGAAAGGGGAAAAAAACCTAGCCAATTCAGAATCGCCACCGCCCGACAAGGGACCTTGACCCGAGGAATCCAAAATACGCGAACTCCGGATCCCCGCTAAAGGTAACCGTTCAGGCCGGATCTGCAGCGTGACGAGTCGTCGGAGCTGCCCACCACCGCTCAAACCCACCTTGGCGTGACCGTAGGAACCAAAATAGCATCAGCTGGAGACGGAGACGGACACGGCCACCGGCCACCGAAGACAAGGATAAACCGACGCCGGTCTTGATGGGGAAGGAGAAAAAAGGGTACGGGTGGTTATGGGGGGAGGGGGACAGGGGGGAGAGGGCTACGGGTGGAGGAGTAAGCTATCACCGACGACAACCGTGGCCGTCGCCGGTGATGACACAAAGGGCGGCGGTGAAAAACTTTTTAGGGTTTGGCTTTTGTGCGAGAGAGAAAAGGGTTATAGTTCTACTGTAGTATACCCAAAGATTCGATGGAGATGGCGTATTGATTGTTGAGTAATAAACAATCGGATTTTAGTCCAAACATCGCATCCAAATGAGTAAAGGACAATTATTATTACTATTATTATTATCTGAACGAAAGTTGCGAAATTTATTATAAATCAGAGTCTACGATACATTGGAGTGCGTCAGTCATAGAGTCTGACCATTGAAAAACATGCATAGAACGAGTTTTCCTGGCAAGCCAGTGAGAGGCCTTGTTCGTAGTTATTTTTACAAATTGAAGGGTAGTCCCCTGTTTTTGAGAAATAAGTTCCCGAATATCCCTAATAAACGCCCCAATAGGTGATACCGGTGGGTCGTCCTTAGAGATTAAGTTGAGAAGAATCTGAGCATTCGAGCGAATAGTGACAGTAGGCCCAAGGCTTGGTGCATTTTTCAAAGTTGTCGCTAGGGCACATGCTTCGGCCATGAGTGGTTCCCATATCCCTGGGAGGATACCATTTGCGGCCAGCCGGACCGAGCCACTTTGGTCCCAGGCAATGATACCCCAGGCGGATTGATGTGTATCCTAAAAGATGGCCTCATCCACATTGATAACAATAGTACCTGAGAGGTGGGTGGATCCACTTTGCCAACCATGCATTGGGTATATGACTTGGTTTTGGTGCGGCAGCCTTCACCTCTCTTTAGGCCGTCAAATGTGCACCAACATTTTATTACCCTCAGAGCCGTCGGAGGCGTCCCGTTCCACTTGAGTTCATTCCTTGCTTTCCAAATCTCCCACAAAATGGACAGGACTTCAGCCACCTTATCCCGAGACCTCCCGATCTCAATCCCCTCCCACCATTGCACGAACGTCCCACCTAGACCTTGTGGAATAAGGTCACCAGCTTGTGCCCAACACGTTTTAGCAAACCCATACTCAAGAAATAAATGGTCCATTGATTCAGGGGCTCTCCCACAAATATCACATGTCGTCGGAATGGGAACAAATCTATGGTTCATATTAGTACCTACCTGCAATGTATCAGTCAGGCCCCTCAAGAGACGGGGGGGTGGGGGGGGGGGGGGTGGGAGCAGGGATAGACCATAAATTCGACCATGTTACCAAAGTCGTGTGTTGTCGTGCTGCCTGCCTCGTCGTGGCCATTACCCTATACCCTGTTTTTGTGGTATAGATCCCATTTCGGTCGACCGCCCAATACCAAGTGTCTTTAGTCCTGAGCGCCGAAAGAGGTACCTGAAGAATATTATTCTGCTCTTCAACGGAGAACACCTGACCCAACCCGGCTACATCCCAGCACAACCTCCCAGGCTGCATGAGATCCGCAACCCGAGCCTCAACCAACGCCAGGTTAGATGACGTAATTTTTGGGTTCGGTCCCAAAAGCCATGGTGTACCCAAAATAAGGGTATCCTGGCCATCCCCAATTGCTATCCGAAGACCACCACTAAGTAATTCCTGAGCCGACAGAATACTTGCCCAAGTTAGGCTCTGATTAGCCGCAACTCCAGCCTCAAGGAAGGTAACCTTCGGGAAATAACGTGCTTGAAGTACCCGAGCCATCAGAGAGGTGTGACGATAAATGAGGCTCCATGCTTGCTTTCCCAACAACGTCGTATTGACATCGCTCAAGTGGCGGAACGCCATGCCTCCAGCTTCCTTCGGCCTACACAGTTTGTCCCAATCTTTCTAGATAATTAGGCGACCAGACTTCCCTCTCCACCAGAAACGAGCCAGAGCCACATGAATCCGGGCAATAATATTAGCAGGTATGGTAAAGACAGACATGACGTAGACCGGAAGCGAGGTAAGAACCGATCGAATCATCACCTCCCGTCCTGCCGGTGAGAGAAGCTTCCTATCTCAGGACCGAATACGCTTAATAATCTTGTCTCCCAAGTATGTCATGGCGGCATTCCTATTTCGACCGATCATATTTGGGACACCAAGGTACATAAATGCCTCTGAAGTCTCAGCTATATTTAGGAGCTAACAGCATTGCTGTTTCATGGCATGCGAAGTATTCTTGCTAAACATGATCGACGACTTATCTAAATTCAAAACTTGGTCTGAGAGTTTCCCAAACTAGCCTAGAACGCCTGTAATCGTCTGAGCATCCTTAGGAGTATCCCGACAAAATATGTAGCAATCATCCGCAAAGAACATATGTGAGATCTCTGGGGGGCCGAGCGACACAGACACCCCTCAGTCGACCCTCATTATGGGCCTGACGCAAGAGGTAAGACAACCCCTCCATACAGAGGAGGAAGAGGTAGGGAGAGAGCGTGTCACCCTGACGTAATCCCCGCGTTGGTGTAAGTTGAGGCGTTTCCCTCCCCCTTGACGAGACCGTGTAATGTATGGATTTCACACAGCACACCACCAATGCTATCCATTACGCTGAAAAACCCAACCGAGCCATAACCTAAAGCAAATAATCCCATTCAATCCGGTCGTACGCTTTACTCATGTCGAGTTTGAGAGCCATATAGCCTACCGCACCCTATCGCTTTTGGCGAAGGAAATGGATGACCTCGAAAGCAATCAGGATGTTATCCTGGATACACCTTCCCGGGATAAATGCCCCCTGAGTGTCCGAGATAACGGTGTGAAGTAGGGGTCGTAGGCGGTTGGCTAAAAACCTAGAGAGGATCCTGAAAATGATGTTACACATAGAAATTGGCCGGAGATCAGTTACCTTATCCGGATCAGGCTTCTTTGGGATTAAAACAATGTATCTGTCATTCAGAATGGAGTCGAAATATCGAGAGACCAACACCTCACCTATAAATCTCACCACCTCATCCGTCACAATTGGCCAATAATGATGATAAAACCGAGGATTCAGACCATCCGGATCCGGGGATTTATTAGGCCCCATTTGAAATACTATCGTCCGAACCTCCGTCGCCGAGCAAGGAGATAATAGCAACCGATTCTGCTCCAGGGTAATACACTGGGATAGTGAAATGGAGAAATCATGGAGGTCCGGTAGACTCGTTGTGAATAACGTGCTGAAGTAGTCCACAATTAACTCCCTCATCCCTGTATCCCACATGACCAAGTCCCCCTGTTCATTTTTATGAGACATAACTATATTGATACGACATTTATACGAACATGCTTCCTGAAAGAACTTCGTATTCCGAACCCCCTCGGCCAACCAGTGTTGTTTTGCGCGCCGACGCTAGAAAGCCTCTGTTCTCCCAACGCTCGTTCATATTGGATCTGAATAGCCTCCCGCTGATGCACTTCTGTTCTATCCGCCCGACCATTCAGATGCGCAATCCGCCGCTGACACCACTTGATATGATTATGATTACGACGAAAATGCAGCTGACCTCAATCATTCAGTGACTTGCCCACCGAGTCTATGACTTACCCAATAGGTTTCACCGGGTGCTTATCCCAGGATGTCTGGATGAGGCGGCCACAATCTTGATCACGAGTCCACTGAGACTATAAGCGAAACTTTGGAGGGACATAATGGGAGACTTGTCGAGCCAGAGAGAGCAAGATCGACCAATGGTCCGAGGTTGTCACCCCCGTATTATGGAAGTCCAGGTTGGGTAAGGAGGAAAAGAGGGTATTTGATACCAAGGCTCTGTCCAGGCGTGACTGGACTCGGGCATCATCGTGACATCCACCAAGAGCATATCATGCACCAGAGAGCAGAAGTCATCCATAAGACTGAGAGGATACGATCCACCTCCCGTAGTTTCATATGAGTCTAGAATGCCATTGAAATCTCCTATCAGGATCCAGTTGGGCCTTATCGGAGTATGGAGATTCTGGATCATGTCCCAGGTTCGATGCCTTCTGTCCCGACGGGGTTCCCCGTAGATCCCTGTTAGCCTTAGCCCCACATTGCCCGGTACCGGGACATTTACGTCAATAAACTAAGCAGACGATTCCCTGAAAGTCACTCATATACCAGACACCCATAATAGGGCCAGACCAATATGACTCGCCACATTCCTAGAACCTCTTATGTAGGGGACACATAGATGATCCTGAAAACCCAACGACCGCGACAACAACGCACAACCATGTGTATCCAGCAACGATTCCGAGAGGAACAACAGATGGGGTTGATGGTCATAGAACAATTGCTTATTGTGCAGCCCCGTACCCTTACCACGACAATTCTATGCCAAAATCCACAGATTCGGCTTTGTCTGTGAAGAAGAAACCCCTAGGACCGGATCCCAATTGCACTACGGGGATTGCGAAATAGGAGACGGTGGAGAGGGGGATCCCGGGGGTGAAACCTGGACCCGAGCCTGTGACAGCACTTGCGACGCGGTCCCAATCAACCTTAATGTCGAGGGGCCTGACGGGATCGGCGTCGTAAATCTAAGGACTGATCCAGATTCCACATCAACCAGAGACGCAGAAAAAGGTGGGGATGGCGGTGTTCCAGGTACGAGCGACGAACCCACTTCTCGCAGGGGACTGGGGTTTTGTGGGTAGGATTAATTCCGCCTGTATGAGTGTGGCCGACGACATGAGGACGAGAAGGAGGCCTGGGAACCAATCTCGTCCAGCCCAAGGGCAGGTGAAATCGGCGAGGAGAGGATCAGCGGAAGCCGCTCCGGAGCACAAAGAGGAGCACCAGAACTTTGCCGGGAGAGGGAACTTCGGCGCCAGTAGCGGCGCGCAGAAACCATAGCAGAGTCCATGTTGTGTTCCCATATATCTAATTAATTAATTTTTATTTAATCGTTATTTAATTTGATTTTTTTAAATGTTTTTTAATGTTAATCTGTATTTCTCATTAATTCATCCGATTATTGGCAGAATATCCCGGAGAATTATGAGTATCTTCGTGATTTGTCAATCAATAGTACACCAATCACGAGCATTACGAGCTAAACAATGAGTTTCTCTATTAGCCGCTCTACGAGTAAACATAAATTTAAAAGTCTGAAGTACTTGTAACTTATCCCTACATTTCATTGCCACCAACCCTATCGGAGACAACATCACATCTCGACCATTTATAGCTCGAACCGCACTTAGACAATCAGGTTCAATTGTGCCTGAATGTCATCCGACCTCATAAATCTAAGAGAGAATACACATCAATTCAACAAAGCTCCGGGTTCTGAATACCTGGGAATACAAGACATCTTGCAGTCGACGCCCATCGTAGGTCATTCCTATAAATCATACCTCATCCTCCTAACCCCGCGTCCAAAACTGCCCCATCAGCGTTAATTTTAAACGTGTTCCTAGACCAAACTCGGACCCTCCCTACTGCCCCCAAGCTGTCACATTTCGGTTACGGCCTCGTCCCCTTTCAGTCACGAAGTAGAGACTCGTCTCCTCGCCATATATCCTCCACACCCACTACCTCTTGCCTCCTCACCCGTGCGTTCTTTTCCCGCCATATCTCCCATCATAAAACCACGAACATCTCCACTAAACCCATCTTCCTAAGAGTCCAACAATGGATTAGACACTCCCGAGGATCCACCACATACACTTGGAACACCAATCCCATTTTCTCCCATAACCGAACCATTCATGTGCACTCATATAACACATGGCTCTCATTTTCGGGTTTCCCACACCGACCACAATCCGGACTTACCGGTACAAATCTAGAATATAAATTGCAATTTGTGGGTAATGACCCCGACAAGACCCTCCAAGCATGATGCTTCACCTTCATAGGTACCTCAAACACCCACAACTTGCGCCAGAATAGGTCCCGGTCCTACTCCCTCCACCGGCCAACCTGACTTTAAAGCAAACGATAGGCTTCTCTAACTCTGAACACATCGTACCTAGTCCCCCACCAATACCAACCATCCTCAATGGGGACAATAGGGAGCGACATGTATAATATTGTTGCTGTTACTTGAGTATCAAACACCTCCTCAATATTTCCCCCTATCCCATCTTTGCACTCACTCTATGCTATAGTCATTGACCAAATCATCCGGCTCTCCCCTAAATATCCCATCCACCCTTCCATTGTCCGTGGGTAGCCAAACCGACCCCATCACACTTGTGCCCTCACTGTTTTCTATCTGCTTCCTTACCCAACTCCAGACCAATTCTTGGTCCGATAAAATACTGGTCCAAACATAACTGCAACCCTATTTCGCCTGAGCCTGCAAAAAGTTCATTCCCGGATAGTACTTAGCACGCAAGGTACTTGCCACTAGACTACTCGGTTCTGTCAATACTCTCCGACCTTGTTTAGCAAGCATAGCCACATTGAAGTCCTGCAAATGTTTGAAGCCAAGACCCCCTGCAGTTTATGCATGCACAACTTATTCCAACTCTTCCATCTTACTCCTTTTCCAGAGCGAACATCATGACTCCACCAATATCTGTTCATCACCACTTCTATCTCCTTAATCAACTTCCCCGAGATTTTATATACCCCCATAATGTAAATAGGTAAGGCTTGAATTAGTGATTTAATGAGAACTTCCTTTCTCGCCTTGCTAAGCAGTAATTCATCTCATCCCTTCATCTTCTGCACTATTTTGTCCTTAATAAAAACGAATGAATCATACCTTCTCCTTTGAAGTGTCGAAGATAGCCCCAAATAGAGACCTGAGTCCTCAACCTCCTGCATGAGCAACACTGCCCTTATTTGTTGTCGGGTCTCCTACGACGTATTTGGGCTGAACGTTGTGGATGAATTTTTTAGATTAAATTTATGACCTGAAGCCTGCTCGTACCTAGCCAACAAATCTCTTCATTCCTTGGCTTCTTCCACTGAAGCTCTAGAGAAGAAAAAGTTGTCACCTGCAAAAAAAGAAGATATAGACGGAGCTGTATGGGTTATTATGTACCCCTGAATCTGTCCAGTAGCCTCTCTGTTTTCTATTAACCAGGAAAACCCTTCCGCACAAATAATAAATAGATAAGGGGATAAAGGATCCCCCTACCGAATCCCTCTCTTTGACACCAAGGACCGATCCTGTTACCCTCAACTTCCTCCCACAAGCGAGCTGAGCTGACACAAGCCATAGTTAGATCGACCCATCGGACTCCAAAACCCATCATTCTCATCACCTTATCCCAAGAAAATACACTCTACACGGCCGTAAGCCTTACTCATGTCTACCTTCATCGCCATCAGACCATTCGAACCACTTTTCCTCCTTATGGCTTTAGTTTGCAACACGGATTCTAAATATGAAATAGAAAAACAATAAATTGAAAATGAGATTGAAAAGAGTTTTGTTAAAGCGGAGGTAGAAATAATTAAGGGTGATGTTTGTAGTCACATTCACGATATTGAACAATTTATAACGTTGTAAAGTTGATTTTTATTAATAAACTCAAAATTTTATTGAAAAAGATTAGATCCTAGAAGGATCAAGCCGAAAATAACCATAATAAGGGAGCTCTTAAAAGGAGTTGCGGGCAAAAAACTCGAAAAGGGCCAAAGCCCGTGCCAAAATCAAAACAAGCGAACACGAATGAAGTAATTAATCCTCATCAATAACTCAATCTTCACCTTCCGGGGTCAAGGTCGGATCGTTAAAATCCTTTGCTTGAGCCACCTTATTTAATTGAGCTTTCCGCGCTTGCGCAACCTACTTCCAAGCATCGACGGGAATAACAATTCTCTCACAGCTCAACGAACGTGTTATTGGAATGGATACAGTATAATAGTCCAATAGATTCTTAGGGTTCGACTTTGACGTTTTGAAGGTTTGAGAAGGATATCCTTCCACATACTACCCACCTCCTTCGAGAAATATTGAGAGTGAAGGTGTTACAAGATAAAGAGCATTCAAAAATAGAACCTCAACCCACAAACCTCAACAGTAAGAAGCAACCAACAGAAAACAAGACAGGGCCAAGATACAGACTTGAACAATACAATTGAAACCCCAACGAAACAACCAGATTAACAAAGACTTAAACCATAAAAAGCCCAAGAGACAACTGACTACCAAACAGCCCTATAAGAATGATAAAAGGTCTAAGAACCCTGATCTGACTATCATGAAGTGCAAAAGGGAAAGCTTCCGACTTCCAAAGCCAACCAACCAGAAAAATCTCTAAACCTTAACCCTAAAGAGAAAATTCAACTTCATCTCAAAAGACTAGCATCCCCAAAAGAGGACGTCATGAGCTTATAAGTCGGCGGCCAGCACCGCTACGGTTGAGGCAAGCCCATAAGGCCATACAACACAAACTAAAGGCCTGTGAAGAGGGCACACCTTGACCTAAGAACTTGTCGGTGGTCAATACCTTAACCGGCGAGCTTGATCCACACCAGAGATCGAGAAGAAGGGAAGGCGAACAGAAAGGGTTGCATGAAAAGGGCTGGAGGAAGAATAACCCAACAAGAGAAAGGAAGGGAAAATACCTTATAGAGTCGACAACCCAAAGACCTAGACACGTATCCCGTCCTCCTCACGATTCCGGTCAACTCCAAGAAACGCCCGAAGAAGAGAACTAGTATTTCTACCGGGGACTTTCCAGGCCTGTAGGACAGAGAGATCAAAACTCCCTGAACACGAACCGTCAACAATGTGAAACGCGTCCACGGGGGAGCAAGTTTCGACTAGCGGTGGCGGAGCACGGAGGCTACTGATTTGACCTGGAGAGGACCAAATCGAACGTGAGGCAACTGCGAAGAAGCTATAAGCTCAGCCAACAGGGCAGTGTCCTGACCCAAACCGCGAGGATCCACACCATTGCGGGCGGAGAAGATAGTCCCACGTCGGAACGGGGAGGCTCTGATGCCAGAAACGAAGCCGCTTCACCGAGATCCACCTAAGAGGGCCAAATGACCAGAGCGGAGAGGGAAGAAAAGGGAAGAGGGGCGAAAGAGAAGTCGGGTCCGCTCCAATCACAAGGAAAAGACCCCCACCCCAGACTCGACAGTTGAAGGAAGGCTAAACTGCAGATCTAAGGCCAACCGAGAAGGAGAGAGAGAAGGGAGGCAAAAAAAGGTGGGTTGCGGGGAAGAAAGACGAATAAGGAGAGGATAAGAGAACCAAGCCGAGGAAAGGATCTGGAGGAAAAGAAGAGACGAGAAGAAACCCCCGCCGACGACCTTTATGGTCATGAGGACCAGAAGACCATCGACGGAGGAAAGGAGACCCGATGTTGGGGAAAAAAGAAGTTAGCCCTACAAAAAATCTAGAGAGAAGACAGAGAGTGTCTCTAGAACTTTCTTACTCTTATCCCCTGACAAAAATTATTTCCTTTTTCTCTTCCATGCTATTTGCAAATATTTGTATCCTAGACATTGTAAGGATGAAGAAGATCGGCACGGATTTGTCTTGACTAATTGTTGACTATATTGTGAGAGGCTCGCCAATGTAAAACGGAATCATCGTCAGGTTAGTCATCGATCGTGAAGTAATTGCAGTTGCTTAATTAAGTTTTTTCTTCACTCAAAGTCAATGTAAAGATTGTATTTAAATATGTAACAGTTTATTTAGTCCCTTTTAAAAAAAAGTTTATTTAGTCACTGCGATGAGCTGTGATGGGCCTATGCCGCACCACCGACCTCCGTTAAGTAACGGCGAGTTGTTTGAAACAGAGATGAAGCAACCAAAACGGCACGAAAACTGACGGAGCCGTCCACCAGAAAGGGACAGAGACAAGGGGGGCTTTCAGGTCAGGCAAAGCGGGCGTTGCACGCTACGTCTCTGTCGTTCTCCACTCTCCAACGCCTCCCGAAAACGACACATCGTCTCCAGCTCCCTGTAGACCCCAACTCGCAGGAAGCGCAACCACAGCTTTTGTACGGACTCGCCACTTCTGTGACTCTGGGATCTCCATGGACTGAGGCTCAGTGAGAACGTGAGTTTTGTCTTTATTGATTTTTCGATTGGATCGATCTAGAATTGTTCGTTTGGAGACTTTTTTGCTTCGATTTTGGTTGTGTTGACCGATCCATGATTGTGCCGCTGCTTGTCGTTTTCCGGAAAGCATCGTTTGATTTTTCAACTTTCGTGCGATTCATCGTTGTTTTCGGATCTAATTTGGATCTCTGGATTGTATTTAGCGTGGATGATGATGATTGATGAGTTTGTGCATTTTGATTTTCTGCAGATTGGAGGCGATTCTGTGGTTTTGTTAACTGCGCGTCTAGGAGAAACAATGCCAGGTGAATTTCGGATTTCGTTTGATGATGGACTGTTGAGCCTGTTTTTGATGTTTGATCTCTGAATTTTGGTTCTCAGGGGAGCTGGTTCCGGCTCAGGAGGATGAGAGGGCGAGAAGATCGGATTTGGAGACGGATGAGGACGAGAGGCGGAGATCGCGGAGCAGATCTCTGAAGAAGAAAGCGATAAACGCTTCTACCAGACTCACGCATACTCTTAGGAAGCGCGGCAAGCGGGTGGCTGATTCCAGATCTGAGCCAATCTCTATCGAGGATGTTCGAGATGCTGAAGAAGAAGAGGCTGTCAATGGTTTCCGCCAGACATTGCTTGCAAAAGGTTTGTTGCCGGCAAGCCATGATGATTACCATACTATGCTGAGGTGAGCAAACCATTGCTTGACAGCTGCATTTCTCCAAATTCTAATCTGTAGATGCCAACTATTTATAATTTTGTTGAGTAAATATTGGATAGAAAATGGAGAGTAGTGGATGATACGGAGTTAGTCAGTCGTATATATTCATGTATAGGAAGCTGCAATGTGAATGTCAAAATGCTTATGTATGAACTGATCATATGCTTACTAAAGAGTGTGTCAGTCAGCATCATGTAATTAAGAAAAGGGTAGGAAAATGGATTATCAAGGTCTACAAAAGTAGAGTATATTGTTCACATGCAAAAACTGTAGACTGCAATACTAGAATACATAGGGTAACATGAATCCATTGAATGTGGTTAGTAATGTTACAACTCCAGTAATGAGCTGATACTTTGTATGCTTTGAAATGATACTGATCAGGTTAAAATAATTGATTGGTTTTAATCATGTCATTCCTTATCCCGGCATCCCTTAATATTGTACTGCTACACTGAATTGGGTTTGTTTTGGCTGCAGATTTTTGAAGGCAAGAAAATTTGATCTAGACAAAACAGTCCACATGTGGGCAGAAATGCTCAACTGGCGGAAACAGTATGGAGTGGATTCCATCATACAGGTAATATATGGCTATTAATATGTAGCAGATTTGGTTGGGAATCAAGCTTGGTAGTAACTGTTTCTGCACGTTTTCCCATGATGATGATAGTCATCAATTTTTGTTTTAATTTCTCCACATACTTATTATGATGCTGTAACATAATTTTATTATTTCCAGGATTTTACATATGATGAATATGAAGAAGTGCAGCGATATTATCCACATGGTTACCACGGAGTAGATAGAGAGGGGCGACCAGTTTATATTGAAAGACTTGGTAAAGTTGAACCTAGCAAGCTATTGAATGTCACAACTGTGGACCGATTTTTAAAATATCATGTTCAGGGGTTTGAGAAGACCTTTACTGAGAAGTTCCCAGCATGTTCCCTTGCTGCCAAACGGCACATAGATTCTTCAACTACAGTACTGGATGTGCAGGGGCTGGTAATTTCTTATCCAACCATTGGATATATAGCACCGCGGCATAATAAAGCATGCATATTAAATGAGCTCAATGTCTTGCACCATTTTCGTTGATGATGCAGAACTTGATGGCGTTTAGAAAATTTGCCCATGATCTTGTTATGCGAATGCAGAAAATTGATGGTGACAACTATCCCGAGGTAAGTTATTCACCGTAAACACCAAGTACGAAAATCTGTTATGTTATATGCTTAGAGTAGATATGTTTATGAATCATGTATTCTTAATGCTGTGCAGACATTGCATCAAATGTTCATCGTTAATGCTGGTAATGGATTTAGACTGCTATGGAACACAGCAAAAGGCTTCCTTGACCCGAAGACGACTTCAAAGATACATGTAAGAGCATGTTATGGTCCTGGATTCGCGTCATGGAACCCGATTACGAGCTCGTTATAAAGGGAACTCAAAGACCTTGTAGAGAGACCAAAACATTCTTATAATTCTTAGTCTATTTTATTCATTCACCTCTCTTGGTATATATAGCCAAGGAGATTACTTGTTCACCAAGTCCTACTACAATTCTAATTACCAAAACCTACTCAACTTATCAAAACCTAATACAACTCATTAATTAAAAGACAGTTATTAAAAAGGAAATAAACTACTAATTAACCAAAAGCCAAAACCCTAGCTGACTATAAGTATTTGGCAGCAGCTGCGCAGCAGCTATGGTGGGCTTTATCCCACCTTGTACCGGTCTGCTATGGCCCATAACAGAGCATCCTTGATGCTTGTAATTATCTGAATTGTTGAAGTTGCACGAGCTTATAGAAATGTTTTTGCTTTGATTCTTCAGGTTTTAGGGAACAAATTTCAGAATAGGTTGCTGGAGGCTGTAGATCCAAGGTTTTCATTTCAATCATTAAAAGTTGTATTATCAGAACAGCATTGATGTGACTTATTTTGATTAATACCATTTTCTTTTGAAACAGCCAATTGCCAGATTTCCTGGGTGGAACTTGCTCATGCCCAAATGAAGGCGGGTGTCTCAAAGCAGACAAGGGACCCTGGAATGATCCAGTAATAATGAAAGTATGATATTTTTCTAGGCATACTGTACCATTCATTTAGAAACATTGATATCTGAGACCTGCAAACTAAAAACTAATTTCTCAATATATGTTTGGCATTGTTATGTCTGAAAGCTTACACGTCACTCACTAGTCACTCCACTTATATTTGCAGCTGGTACGTACTGGAGACTGGTATTTATGGAAAAGCAAAAGTTATTCAGACTGCAATGATTTAGGAGTCAAGTTATTGGCCTATAAGGTAGCTTTTACTTGGAGCTTAATTAATTAAGCACACTTGGTACTGTTGTATCACCATCACTGGTGCATTATGTTGTAGATTTTTCCTTATACAGGTTGCTAGTGAAATAGTTTCTGCTGTGTCAGAATCAGATGTCAGGACAGGGACTCCAAGCTTCATGCAATTGAAGTCGCACTCCAATACAGTGAGTCTCCTAGTTTTTTTTTTTGGCTGGTTTCTCTTTATCCCCTAATTATGCTAGGTTTTGGTTAACTGACCCTTCAAATGGAAACATGTGGAGTTGGGGTCTCATTCTTTTGGAAGGACTGAGTCCTTTACTTACAATTACAGGCTGACCATTGCAAACCCAATGTACCTTTAGTTAGTATCATCTGCAATACTGAATACCTCCAGATAATACTAATATAAATTATGATGTTGGTTATGTTGGCCACAGTCGACTACAACTTGACTTCAGGGCATAACCATTCCATTTGATTTATGGGTTTTGAATTTCCATTTGTCTCAGGAAAGGACTCGTGATTCAGCCTCCCTCTGCAGAGTGGTTGAACCGCTTGGTGCTGCTGTAAGGAATGAAGATGCTGGTTCATCAAGTAGGTCATGAATCTCTAGTATTCTGTTTTGATGCCATTTATTTACGTTCAATGACGTCATGATTAATATAGATTTTTCAACATCCAAAAAACTTAGTATGTGACTAACTTCATGATTTAGTAGTCTGCAATTCCAGTGTCACAACAGCTATTTTCTTAAGAAATAAGAGGCATGATCAGAAAAGCATCAATTTCATATCCATGGAAAACCTGTAGTTGCTGTTAGGATGCAGTCATTCATTATGCAACATATGCCCGATTTTCTAATGCATTTTAGATAATGTAAGGCCTATAAGAAATCTATTGACTTAACCTATCAGCCTAAGGTTCCAACAAATTGGGTGAAGCGAGGAGTAATTGAAGTGTTTTCTAAAAAACCTATATGCACATCATGCTTATTTATTGAAGACCAGATGACGAACTCGTGTTAAAAGGAGTGATCAATTACCTGAATAATTAGATTCACATTTTTTCAATGTCTCACTTGTATATTAATCCTTTTGCTAGTGTTTTTACATATGCCTGACTGTGCTGTATGATCTGTAACAGACGGGACCAACAACGACGACCCCAAAAGTCCAATGAAGCAGTTCGTTTCTGAGATGACAAGGTTGCTGGTTTTCTTCGTCCTAAAAATTTATGCATGTTTATGTCTACTGCCAAGACTGGGGAGGTTTTTTACCGTACGTGCAGAAGGCAACAGGCGAGAAAGCGGTGAAGTTCAGTTGGAACATTCAAGGCCCCAAGAACCAACCCTTCTTCAGACAACAGAAGAGGGCCCACTCTTGAAGAGGCTGCACCTATTAGAAGGATTGGTAACAGAGCTGTCTAAGAAACCTACAAAGCTTCCTCCAGAGAAAGAGGACATGCTACATGAATCAATGAATCGTATTAAAGGTATAGAACGTGACCTACAGAAGACAAAAAAGGTGAGATACGCTGGTTACGGTGATATCATAATTTATGGAGATTAGTATGTCTTTACTGTGTACTGTGGCTAAAATAACCTTTACATGCAGGCCCTGTTTGCTACTGCATCCAAACAAATGGAGCTTGCAGAGTCACTAGAAAATCTGAAGGAAGATAACTTACCTGTAAGTTTATTAAACTTGTTAAATTTTGGGATTATGACAAAGAAGTTCCCTTGACCATCGACTTTTCAAATCGTTGCAAGTTGTGGCCCTGACTTTTATTTTGTGTCAAATTGTTCTCAAATGACAATTTTGCCCTTGTAATTTAAACTAAAACAAATAAAAAGAAAAAAAGTCCGGAATTTGATTAACTCGATTAGGTTAGTAGAATGAAAGTTTTCATTATAAAAGTACAATTTGAAAAACAAAACAAAAATTGATTGTGTATTTTTAATTTAAAACTTTAGGGGGAGAAGTTGTCATTTTTAGAATATATTGACACAGAGTGCAACAAAATATAAGTTCAGGGTCCCAACCTGCAATGATTTAAAGATAAGGGTACCGACCTGCAAAAATATTCTAGTGCTGGGTGCTTTTTGCCACTATCCCTCAAGTTTTCCACATTCACTAGATGAAACATGCTGAACTAAAAAGTATATGCCTGCCCCAAACCTACTTTTATTGGTTTAGTGTATGGTAGAACTGAAGGCCTTGTAGCTTTGGCCCATATTATGAATCTCATCCATCACACGATTTCATATTGAAACTCATACATAGCACGCCTCAAGAAATGGTCAAATAGAGCCTTCAATAAACACATGGAGTAAAATCTTGTTTTTTTGTTGTTATCTCCACCTTTCCTTTGTGCATGCCAATGTGAATCAAACCTCTTTGCCTAAGGTATACACACAAACTGATTGAAGGTTTAGGGAGATTCCGTTTGACTAATAATATACTTTCTCCAATATTTGATTTCACTGATAACAGGGGAAAAAATCTCGTTGGAAGAGAAACTCCAACTCTCTCGCCCCGAGATGATTGCACATTTGTGTACTAACTATTCTGTTCATGAAGTGGTCTTGTGGAATCAGATCTGAGTTGGTATAGCACATTCAAATGGCTAACCTAACCTCTATTCAAGGTGACTATCTTTGTTTATGCAATATTTTCTCTTTGAAACATCTTCGCCTTGTGTTTCCTCATTGTTCATCAACTTGTTTTTGACAGCTCATTTGTTCGAGAAATAAAAAGTAAGTTCCAGCCTCAGTCTGAGCTCGGAACTCTGCATATATGAGACAAGCATAAAAGTAGTGATGGTTCTGTAAATAGTGCGACAAACACAGTATATAAACCTTACATGTGTGCAGGTTTTTCGAAGGAGAGATATACATTGGAAAAGAGAGGAAATTCGATGATATGCTTTGAGGAACTCTGGAAATGACGATGCATTGTTATCTTTATAATATTTCAAACTTTGGAGATAACTACACCATAATTTCATTCTCTCCTTATCCCAAGAGTCATGAATTTGAGAAAATGTCATGTTTGCATTGACAAAACTCACTTCATCTAAATTTAAGAACTTACTCATTTATTATTTAAGCTGTTTTTTTTTTCTTATATCCAATGACTTTGGTATGAAATTATTTATTTATAAATCTGTTTGGTTCTGCGTTGCACGCCGCCAGTTAATTGGCATCCTTAAATTTAGCCAAATTGGTAATATCTATTTTTCCGTGGCTCTTACCACATTGGCGTTCAAAAAATTCCCGGTTAATAATCATTCGGTCATCTGTTATAATTGGACCGACCGAATCTATCAGGATTATATATGGATTTTGATCTGTAAACGAAAATCGAACTCTATTGTCCTGGGAGCGGGAGGGGGAGGGCATGATGCTGGTGATGGGAGACGCTATGATGTCAGTGGGTACTGGAGTGCTGAAGGATGAGTAATATAAAGAGAAGATAAAAATTGAACGAAAACAAAAAGTATGGAGTTGAAGAAGACAGGAGGACCAAGTTAAACTTTGGAGTTCAGTGTTATGGAAAGAAAAAGATTTGAAGAGTGAGTTGGAAAGGGAGAAAATATGCACGAAGAAAGGTGAACTGATTAGTAAAGGTTATAACTGATTATAAGTAGTTCTCTTCATGTTCCCATTTGAAGAACCTCTATGTGCACAGATAAGACATGTCATGTTCCCATTTCCAGAATCTATATGTACAAATAAGGCATGTCCAACAAACTCAGAGTTAATAATAGGAGAAGAGTAAACCGGTCGACTTCTGGCCTCAGTTACCAAGCTACGACAATGTCAGTACCGTTCAGTTTCGAACGGTACTTCGAAACTGAAGGGTGCTTCGGATCAGATATATTGATCACTCCTAAATTTCAGTTTAGAGCTGAAAATAGTACTCTTAGTTATTCAAATTTCACACCCAAAACATCATCTATATACATTGGTTTTATTTAATTTATGCCATCAGTTATCCCTAATCTTTCAAAAAAAAAAGAGGACTTCAGCAGCTACAGTTGAATATTTCATATGCTAAATTTTAACAGGCTATATGATGACATCCGATTTTTGTGATTCAACCGTGAAACATTTTAGATATACGGACTTCTACAAGATTGCTAAATAATACAGCAATTATTCAAACCGGACCTGTGTAAAGTGTTGCAGTTTCCAATTGAAGCCAGACATTGTGCTGCAAAATAGCATTTCAGCATGACAACCAAATACATACAGTACAAAGCTATTTCATTGATTGCCTGAAAGTCATACAATGACCACTAAGGCTTTGTTGAAATTTGGAAAACTAAATAATACATTGAGCGATTGTGGCGTATACACCATGACGCTAACAGGTGATATTCACAAAATTTGACTAGGCTTTGCCCGTAACAATGATCCCTAACCCCTTTAATATTGAAGGGTAATTATAATACAAGCGCTCATCTACTCGGGGGCAAAAAAGGAATATGGACCCTCTGAGGAGGAGGTAGAAATGGAAAGATGAGGCTTCCTGTACACATACCTCTATATCTTGGTCTCTATCTTCCTAAAGCTCTAAACCAGTGGTAATATACATTGACAAAAAATGCCCTACTGGTTTCCTTCGAATTGAATTTTCACAGCCCATCACCTGCCCTCTCTTTTGCTTGCCATGCCCTTGGGGAATAACCAGCTTCAACTACATAAAACCCAAACTGAAGTCAAATTATCAGGTAAATCAAATAAGAACATACAGATGAACACCATTTTCAGGAAATCTACAGTCCGAATGAAATGCATCTGTTAAATAACATCAAGGAATAATATGCAATTCCCATTTTCTTGAAAACAAAACAAGCAAATGGGATCATGTATTTTGAGCGGAAGTTATTCAGGATACCTTATTCTGATAGTTCTGGTATTACCCGAACAGAGCCTTGCAAAAGGTTTTAAGGGAAAAATAAGCAAATTTTGAGGTTAAAATGATTGCGTGATTGCAGATGGCTAGAGAGAAGAAAAAAAGGATATTACCTGTACACTGCGGTTACAGGGAGCATGCAAACCCAACTCTGCCAACACCAACCCATCTTGCCACTGCTTAATTCACCAGTTGATTGCTCCCAATTCAGAAGTAGTGGCTCTATGCCTTACCCAGGTTGCAAATGTTGTGTTTGCTGCGGTGAAAGATGCAATGTAGGTGATTGCTGATCTAGCTGCCGCTCTTTTTGTAGTGTCAGAGACGGCAGCTCCAGTGGCTGGCTATGTTGTTGGGCTGAATGGTGGGAAGATATTGATAACTGTTGTATCTGAGGGTGTCGGCGCGTTTCTATTACTATGTCATGCTCCTGGGAGGGTACCCTATCTGATAACTGCTTATGGCCTGACCCTTGGCTGACAGTTAGGATTGGATTACTTCTAACAGAAAGGGCCGGACTTCCAGTGCAAGCTACTTGAGCTGCTGTATTTGGCATACCAGAATCAAAAACTGGTTCTGATTCCAATACCTTGCACTGTGAAGTAACAACAGGAGCCACAACTAAGACTGCACTAGCTGAGTCAGTGTAGGTCTGAGGCATTGCCGAGGTTGCACCCATCTGCGGAGCAGTGTTGACAGATTGTTGATTCTGTGCTTGATCAGCTGGAGCTTTGCCTGGTGGGTCAGACGGCACTTGACGGTCCTGTTCGCGAACTCTCTGGACTATTGGTTGAGTTTGAGCTGGCTTTTGGTGAGGTTGCAGGGAATGAGGCTGCTGGTGGTTAGAACCCGCACCTGCAGGTGTGATTGCTTGATGTGGGGGTGAAAATGTATTACCAGAAGCAAGCTGTGGAACCTGACCCTGAGTGTTATTATCGGAATGATCAGGCATCTGATGGAGTGGCTTTGTAGGTGCCTGGCTAGAATAGTGTTTTTGCTGCAACAGAGACGGGTTTGAGGATTGAGAAGGAACTAGAGGCTTAGATGGTTGAACAGAATTTAGGCCGCACCCAGAATATGGGCTTTGACTTTGCATCGGGGGCTTGACCTGCTCCCCTTTCTCCCCAGATTGGCTACCTGCAGCCACAGTGATACCAGTAGGATGAGAAGCCTCAGTGGAGTGATTTTGGTTCACCATGTTCGCTCTTTCAGTTCCCTTTAAAATTTTGGTCTGTTGTTGAGCCGGTGCATGCTGCCTTTGTTGAAGGTGATGCCTGCCAGATTGTTGAAGCTGCTGCTGTGGTGTTTGTCGCTGACGCTGTTTTCCTATCTGATTAGTCAACCCACTGCTGGAAGCCTGAGGGTTTTGGCCAAGTCCAAATTGCAGATGATGTTTCTGCTGGTGTGGTGAAGAAAGGGGAGGCATTGGAGAAGATGGGGTTAGAGGTGGTACTGATATTGGCTGAGATGTGGTTTGCAATTGAATCTGGGAATTATTAAGAAGAGAAGATGGTGTTGGATGGAGGGTCTGTGGTTGGCCATGTGGCATCAAATTATTAGATGCAGCAAACTGTTGTGGATGCTTTTGTTGCTGCTGCATATACCTTTGCTGCTGCATATATCGTTGCTGCTGCCTTTCTTTAGCAATGCGCATCGCATAAGCTTGCTGCTGTGGACCCACAGCATGATTGGGGACTTGTAAATGAGGATGAGGAGGGTTGGTGAGCACTTGGGGCTGTTGATGGGGAAGTTGATGTTGGGTAAGGCCTGCATGTGCCTGAACAGGTGGAGTGGTTGTCGGTTTAGAGAATGCAGCACTCAATCCATTGAAAGGAGCGACTCCTTGGGTGCTACCTTGGCTGATCTGCATAGGTAGCTCTGGTACCACTGGCCTTTGATGCTCTGAATTGTGACCGGGCTACAGCAACAAAATAAATCAATGGAAAATAACATTATTAGACCATAGATGCAGATTCAAACTACTAAAAATATTTCGAACCAGCTCAATAAATCTCATTTATTCATTGAAAAGTAAATACGCTAGAATTTTGAAGTTTGTCGGAATTAAGGTAATTGTTTTGTTAATGGCCTAGTAAAGAAAAATAAAACCGAACTGGGAATCTCACCCTTATCAAGTGCAAAGGCTCACGAGGTCTCAACATTGAATTTCCCTGGCCAGAAATACTTCCAGCGTGCACGGTAGAGCTTGGCATCCCACACATGCCGGAGGAAAGCATAGCCCCAGAGTTAAGAACGGGAGATGATGCCACTCCCTGAAATCCAGGCCTGGCCATTGGCAAAGGTCTATTCATTCCAGACATCATACTCATACCATTCACATGAACAGCCCCAGGAACAGACAAGTTGGACTGCTGAATATTCCTACCAGATAACATCTGATTACATTGCTGCATTTTCTGATGCTCATCTACGGGTGTTCTTGGAACACCAAACCTACCATCCCTGAATAAACATATATGTCAAATGATGCAGTGCAGAATAATATAACATGAAAGTAAGCCCGTCATAAATTCAAGCTACATTCTGTACAGTACCTCAAAGAGGCACTGAGCGGACCAGTTGGCGTCTGCAAGTTACTGCCTAGAGCCATACCAGATGATCCTTGTAGAGAGGAATTTGGCCCAGAAGTAGAAAGTATTGATGCTACAGAACCTTGATTTGCCGTTGTTAAACCACCAGTCTGAGATCCTTGGTACCCAAGAGGAAGAAGATCTGGGCTTGAAGGTGTTGTATCACAGAGATCAAGGGGGCTGCATAGAAATAGAAATGAAATCAACAACATAATTTCTTGCTCAGAAGAATAACTGTACTCACAGGTATACTACCTAAAAATGTATCATTGAATGAACATTTGTGTATATGGAGTGAAAGATAGTCTGATGCACAAAAGCACCATCACTTACGTAAGAATACTTCCATTCAGATTATTGGGGAAGGCTTGGGAAAGAGCCATAACATGAGAGTTATGGACTGGTGCTATGTGTTCTGGATCCTGATTATCCTTCTTCAAAACAACAACAAAAAATACATAAGAATGCCAGCAAATTTTAAAAAAGGGGGACTGAAAAAGAAAATGGTGAAAATTAACTTGCGTTCGAGTCTTAAGACCTTAATAGTAGAATTGTGGAAAGTTGCAAATTTTCTCAGGGGAAAGAAAGGAAATTAGCCACTCTGCTGGGTGTTTTCTCATGCCAATAAATCCCATTTATCAAAATAAGTTTCTAGATAATCAAACAGAGTTAGGATATACACTGACCAAGAAAACTTGTAACTGAATTAGTGCACTAGTTTGGGTTATTTTTCAGAATTCACATCCACCAGAAGACTTTGGAAATACAAGTCGGCCAATATAACAAGGCACTTTATGCTTTACAACCATACATCCAAAGTACACACTAAATCACAAACAAACCTGACTCCTCATATAATGCTGCTTCTTCCCAATGATAATGATTTTCTCAAAATGAGACTTGAGGGTATCTTCTACCATTGGTCCTTGAAGACATTGAAATAGCTGTCTGGCACTGCCCTGTATAAGATGTAACGGACCAGCCATTCAAATCAGCAATTATGAGCTTTAGAGTTGATTGTATCTCACAAACAAGTGAATAATAAGATTGATATGTAAGTTAAATTTGAATTAAGGAGAAAATAAATACTTGCCCTCGGAATTCCAGGTAACGTAGATGGATAGGACCGAGATGGCCCTGAATCTTCAGCGCTATCAGCCCCATCACTAGCACTTCTATCCATCAAAGTCTTGTGACGCTCCCTGCACTCCTTAGGTTTACGAAATATACACTGGACATATAAAGCAGGTCCAAGAATTAGCACTGAAAGAAAAGATTTTACCATTCCAAATAAAAGGAATAATGGAAGCTTTACGGTATTCTATGATCACAAATGTCTTCCAAGGCATCAAGGGATAACCTCTGGAGTGAAGAGTGGCGAAAACATTTCAAGCATGTATTTACCTTAAATTGCAAAGTACTGTTAACTGCATCACTCACAAGCTCCCAATTTGGGCCCATATCATGCACTAGGACAACAAGAGCCTGCGGTCATAGGAGGCACAAACTTTTCATGTATTCAGACAGCACAAGTGATAATGAAAGCATTGTACGATTAATAAAGTTTAGATAACCTGATCTTCAAATAGCGTCCATGGACTGCCTGAACCAGGCTGTCCAGCATATATCTGTCAAGACAACAAACTCAAATTCATAGAATACTGTAAAAAAAAGTGGTAAACAAGTAAACATAGGACAATGAGAGCAGTGTCTCTTGATCACCACCCAAAAGTACCTTCAACCCTTTAACTTTCCTGCCTCTATCTCGGCCACCCATTAATTTAATAAATTTATTTGGGTTCGACATATTACTCATCGAAGCCGCTGGAGAAGGAATCGACCCAGTCATAGGAGCAATGTTATCAAACGTATTATCAAGTGGATGCTTGATTATCTTTGGCCTTTTGGCACTATGTTGCCCATATAATCCTTCAAAAACAACATACGGAATGTAAGAAACAAAAGAAAAAAGAATGCAATTTATATCTGTTTACAACAGATGGATATGAATATGGAGTTGAAACAGAGTTTTACCGCTAGTTCCATTGGACTCAAAATGATTATTCTCTGCTCTCTTTTTAGAATGATCCCTCTGCATATTATAAATAATTGTACGGTATTTAATTAGTACTCCCAGACACCAATCAAAACATAAACATTGAGCATGACATTAAGATGGATAACAAAGTACAAAGGCTTGCCAAGAAGGTTATAATTTACAGGGAGAAATGATTATATTGTGCCAATTAAGAATGATGTTTGAAAAAAGAGCAAGTATTCATGACCACACTTCTTTATATCTATTTCCACCAGTCATTTTATCTATCTCTCAAGTGTGAATAGTCAACTCTGAACATTTACTCAGGTTTCTCCTTACCACGTGAAAAAAAAGGCTAGGCTGGATTACTTTGTTTTTTTAGATATAACTTAACTAGTAGATGAGGCTTGTAACTTGATACAAGATTCAAATATAGAAGTCTAGTAACATTTCCCCTAAATAAAATAAAGTGTGCATTTTCTATACAATTCTTGTGACTATCAATACTTAGTCATGAAGCGCATACCCAACAGCTGACAGCAAAAGATAATAACAACAAATCAATAATAGATTCATGATAACCTTAGCAAGAACCCAAAGAAACTTCAGCAAGGATATCACATTATCAAAATTCTAACCAAAAGTTAATTGATACAATGATCAGATAAATACATCGGTTTTGAAAGGCAAGAAAAAAATGCATAATATAAATTAACAAATATGATAAATTTTTAGCCCATAACCTTTTGCCCAAATGGGTGTATAGGTAGTGGTTCAAAATGCTTTAACTTGCCATCAAAACACCACAAAACTGAAAGAGAAACAATCACCTGATCCCTGTTAGTTGAATCCAGCTGCCATCCCTGATCATATGCAGTACCCTGGAAGAAGAAAGAATTCAGCCAACTGAACAACTGATAAAAGCAAGAAATTACAGAGCAAAATACTCGTACTTTCCCAGAGATAAGCAAGTCCCCAGGGTCTGCCGAGATATATGGGTTCTTAAGTACCAGATGCTTTGGCTTCTTCTTCTTTTTAGGTTTAGCACAGATTTCTGCAGGGTCGTGTCTCTTCTGCTTCTCAAAGTCTGCAGTTGACTCGACCTCAACACTTATCTGCATCTGGGATCCACCATGCAAAGTACTCTGATCATCCTGAAATGAATTCGTATCTCCACTTGATGCTTCTGTCTTAACTGGAGCCTGCACTCCTCCAGTACCTCCAGCACCAAATGTACTTAAGACCCTCTGCCTCGTAGCAGTACGCATGCGCTTTGTTGGAATAGCACCAACATTTAGATAGGTAGGAGGCCTCTTCCCCATCGGCATGGACTGTTGGGACCCAGTTGGCAAGTGTGCATACGGCACATCAGTTGTCCTTTCATATGATCTTGCAGAGTATGACCTCTTTAAGTTTTTCACCTTCTTCTGCCCAAATTTTGATGATTTTCTACCTTCAAAAGCTCCGGGCAGATAATATGTGTTTGTTTCTCCTTCATCCTCATCATCATATGGACTCTCTTGGTAGCCATACTCTGAATATGAAATTCAAATTGTAAAGAAAATATGTTGAAAACTAAGGAAACTGCAATAAGTCTCATCATTACCTGCTATAGCATCATATATGTGTGTGTGATCTTCTTGCAGGCTACTGCAAGTATTCTGAAAAAATAAATTCAATAATTTATCAACAATGGACAAGAAAGATTACTGTTGATATCGTATTAAGCTTTAGACGAATAGAAAAAGCTGCACAGGTGTATTAGCATGAAGAGATATACGTAACCCATCTACTGTAGTATCCTTCAGGATTCTATTCATTTTGATTACTGTCATCAAATTCAGGGTTAAAATAGAAAACAAGCATCGGTACCTCACACTGTACCAAATGAGATTCAACAAATTTTCTGTAAGCTTCCATTGCACCTGATGGAACTGTGTAGAAAAGAATCTCCTGCCAAGTAAGCAATACATGTAACATTAGCTTCTGCAGCCATGACCACACACGATATAGGAGACAAATAAAGCATGAGCATCTCAACATATAACACCCACCAAACTGAAGCAAAAGAACCTCAGAGGTTTTTAAGATAATAGCAACTCATGTCGATATAATTGAAGTCAAAATTGAAAAGTTTATTAGGTCCAACGAAGAGAAAGCTGGCCATACTTCTGTAAGATTATCCTCCCAGGACATCTCTGAGATGCCTATGTCAGCAATATCTTCAAGAGTTGCCACTGTTTTTGCTTGATAAGGTGGAACAGGATAGGTAGTAGATTTTAGGAATCTTACTGCATATCCCTGTACAGCAAGAGGAAGAGACTTTCCGAAAGAAAATTCAAATGCTTTGATCGTCTTCTGCCCATAACAAGACACGTATCAACAAGATATTGCACCTAAGGGTATGATAACTGGCATATATCAATGATCAACAAGGTAACTAGAAAAAGTAAAAAAAAAAAAAATATGTCACTTATACATCCACGGGATCTAATCTAGGAATGATGTGCAAATCATGCAACTGGGTTGAAAATAAAATGATTCTAGTGCAACCGTGCATGCATACAAACCAGGTATTTGAAGAACCTTATAGGCTTAGGTGCCACAGAATGAATCAATTTTCATGATTTCATGTAAATGCACATTCCTTTACAAGTATGAGAAGTATATCAACTACACATAATAATTCAACATACATCCACAATTCAAATAAGCAAACCAGAATAGATCATAGAAGGAACTTCCATTATGTATTTGTTCCAGCACAGAAAATTTATGTAAGGTTAAGAAAATCCCATTACACCTCTGGCCTCTATTCCTTCAAATCACCTTCTTTTCCATTTCAAAGAAATAAATTTCAATCCTTATCCTGGCAATACATAATAAACCTCAACACTGAGTTTGAGGTCCAACATAGTAAAATCCTAAATCAGCAAAACACCTACCACAGTAAACTACAAGACACTGGCACCAAAGAGAAGCAACTATAACCTATGAATAATTAAAAAATAATACTAAATAAAAATGAGACAAGAAAAAACTAACCACCATTGATAAACAGGTCGCATAGCAATCACTACTAATCAATTAAACTAAACCAATTCTCAAAAGGAATGCCTCAATTAATACCGTAACAGGTTTTTCAATCTTTTTCTCAGAAGTTTCATTCCCACTGCTGCACCTTGAAACAATCAAGTCAACCTTGCTATTTTCAAGATCAGCACTTGAAATATCACTATGTAAATGCACCTCAGCTGAATGCCAAAACTGCATAACTGCATTTGCCAGGGTATGAGATATTTTTTTCAGCTTCCGATATTGACTTTGTTCTTCAAATCTCAACCGAGAAGCAGAAGCAACCACCCTAGACATTTGAGCAGCAGCAGAAATCTTCCAAAGACGTTCCTATAAACAAAGAGGAAAAGAGTTTAAAAACTTGCTATATTGATCACTAACCTATGTACTTAGAACATAACATGGCATACCCACATCAGAGAAGTTAATCTTAAATGGAGAAAAAGATGTGCATTGTGTAACTTATCCACAAAACCAACCTGGGCAAAGTCATTGGCCAGCCATGCCATTTCCTCAAGGACAAAATCCCAATGAGATTTGCGGCGATTCTCCGAAGGCGGGGTACCAACAGATAACTCAGCAATTCTCTTACGTTTTGCCTGTTCACGACATTATGTTAGAACATTGAAGCCAAAATGAGTAGTAAATAATGATGTTCAATTCAGCTACACATATAAGGGGATATAAATAACCTCTACTGTCCGTGCCTCCTCTAACACTGAATCTTCATGTGCTTTTTTGAACAATTCCAAACTGCTCTCAGAAGTTCGATAATCTGGTTTAGAAGCAAAATCCTTTTCCAACAATGTAGTTACAGGAAGCTCGTGGGTTGATACATCAACAGAACTTCGAGATCTGCCTGTGGAAGAGTTCTCCTTGTTGGGGATGGAATCATTACTGTCATGCAAAACATTACCTCTTCTTTTATCATTTTCCAATATGCTAGGAACATCCCTTTCCATTCCTTCCATATTTGAAGGAGTAGACTTTACCTGAATTTGCTCATTAGACACCCCTAGTTGTTTTTCTTCATCAGCTTTTACTATAGAACCATTTCCAACATGGTTCTGATAAATTGACATGGGGCCGTCATTAACATTAGCATCACTACAAACAGTTTTGATCTCATTCGTTTCTTCATGAATTTCACCACCAGCTACACTTGACAACCCTTCAGATTTATATGCTTGCTCTATAGTATTCCCATTAGAGCCTACATTCCTTTTGTTAGTACACACATCACTATCATTATTTACATCCAAGGATAGGCTAGTTTGGGTGCAAGAGGACTCAGAATCTAACCCTTTCATTGCAAGTGCTGCACCACTAGTATTTTCCACTTCATTCAGGATGCTTTTCCTGTCTACTTTTAAGTTACTTAACTCATTCTCTAGGGCAGAACCAACTTCGTTCCCAGATACTGTTGTAGCTGCACAAGGTGGACCCTCAGTGGCAGCTGAAAGTTTCTGATGTTTCACCTCAATTAGATCAGGCCACTCAGCATCTGCATTAAAGAGAGGTTGCTGATCATCAACTTGTGTGGGCTGGGGTTGTTGATTATCGACAACAATTTTTGAAGCACCTACATCCAAGTTACTCTCAGGTAGACTGCCTTTTGGCTGACCTCTAGAAACCAATATACCCTGCATACCATCCAACTCCATATCCAACTGCTTATCAGAAGTTACCATCTTAGAAACAACATCAGCGTTTAAACTTGCAGATTTTGGATTGGAAAGAGAATGCGCCTTCTGGTCCTTTTGTTTGTTTGTTTCACACATCTTACCTTTTGAATCCCTTGATCCCCCACGGGAAACTAAAGGTCCATGACCACCACGACTCTGAACTATATCAGTTGAATTTGATTGAGAACCATCACGAATGGACTTGGACCTGTTCCTTCGTGCATATGGACGGAGATTAGTTGAATCTTCTGATTCCCTAACATTTCGACTACCATCCCTCTGTGAAGATTGTTTTGATGGAGCAAAATTATTTCTTTTACCAGGACGCGTGTTCTTTTTCAGTTCAAGTAACTCATTTTCACCATCAAAAAGTAAGAGATTATCTGCGCTATTGGGTTCACATACTGTACGAGTCCCCGGTCTACCACTACTCTCAACAGAATCCCCACAAGGTGAAGCATTCAATGCCAAACTTCCCTTTGCTTCACTGTGAAAACAATTGGAGGAGAAATAATAAGTATTAACCAAACAATTGAAACTGGCATTCATAGCAGTAACAAGCTACGGCTAAAAAGATATACCTAGTAACAAACTGTTCTGGATGCTGATCGGTGAGTGACGTAGACTGGACACTTACACTAGCTGCATACCCAAATTTAAAATCCAATGGGTTGCCTCCCTGCTAGTAACAAGTACTTATAAGTAATTAAGTGCATAAAAGTTAAAAGTAGCACAAGGAAGATCATATAGCCATACCTTCTCCAGAAATTCTAGCTCTCTTCTCCTTTCATCACGGACATCATATTCATGTCTGTTATCACCAAACAATAGTTTGTCATATTTAAATCATAAAACAGAAAATGTATCTGAATGGAGTAAAAAAAAGAGGGTAGAATGGAAGAGGCCGCGTCAATAATACCTAAGCGCTGCTTGAGCCTTCTCAATCGCTGTGCGGCGTGGAGAGGTTTTGACACCAATACAAGCTCCGCCGTCAACAACTCCTCCCATGGAGTCAACCTCAGCATTTACTAGGAGAACAGATCCTGAATTACATCCATGCATTTCTCTCCCTAAATAACTAAAAGCTTTCTCCCCTCATTGATTCAAAAAAATATCAAATTCCTAAAATTGAAATATTAAGAACATGTCACATAAAACCAAATAATTGAATAAACTAATTAAATGTAAAACATATGTTCCAAACAAGTCAGCAATGCTGGATAAATGGAGATAGAAGCTAGTATGAAATATGTCACTATCTTTTGTTTGCAAATGCCATACGAAATTTACAGGAGACCATTATATAACAATTGGGATTTGTTGCCACATGTAAGTTACATGATGAGACTCAAGTAGATCATTATTTGCAAGCTCTAATGAATGACAGAAATAAAGCCTATAAGATATGAACACACATGTGACCTTGGTAAACAGCCCATATGTGCACAATATATGCCCTGCCAGTTTTAATCAACAATTACAATTTTAAAGGAAATGCAGTGTTAGAGCTTAAGTAAGTAAAAAAACACGTGTAGAGGGTCAAGTGGTACAGATCTTTCCTTGTAAGAAATGTGCCAGATCAAATCTTGGGATATACATATAAATCTGTAAATTTCATAAAGAAAAAAACATGTAGAACACATTTTTAAGGGAAACTCAGTAGTAAGAAAAAAAAGCTTCCCATATATAACTCCTCATCAACACATTAACAATTCCAATAAAATTGTATAAATATTAATAAAAAGGTTAACAAAAAAAACATTACACGGAAACCAAATTAGGATATATGCGAACCACAAGGAAATATGAAAATTATCCAAATTTCTTATAGTGGTCTTCATGCCTTTACCATTTCAATGCCACCTAAGTTGGTCAAATGCTTATATATGAGCTAAGTTGACAATGTGTATTCATTTCCCAAGTTGCAATATATCTGTTCAGTACCAAACTAAAGTTTGTACCACTAGGAGCAGTCAACTTCCAACATTGTGCTTAGTAGAAACTGCATTATGTACAATAATGTGAAATATGGAGGTAATACCCAATAATATTGATAAATGGTTGTATAAACAATAAGAAAATACATCTAGGCAGTTCCTTTATATACATGATACAATAATGAGCAAGTACATATAACAAAAACAAATTCCTGACAGTATATGTAATGAGAAATATTGAAAGCGTACTTTCTACAGCATACTCAACCTTCACGTACCCAATGAGCAATACTGCATGCACATTGCTTATTCCCAACAGTTCCCTCCAAATTTTCACATGGGCACTCTAAACAGATCAACTGATATTACATCATGTCTAGCTTCCAATCAAGAACACAGGCAGCTAAAATTCCAAATTAGAGTTCAACACCTCACATTTAATTCCTTATACATGGGACCATCCCCTCCAGCAGAAAAACCAAACCTCAAAAGTCTGCAACCATTCAATCAAAACCAGCAAAAGATAACAAGTCCCCACTAATTTCCCCGTGACACAAACCTTAATGCCAATGATTTCAACGAAATTGCACAAATTTCGAATTCTAGGGTTTCGGGAGAACCTATGGGCAGAGCAAATTAGTAACAGGAATCAAGAGAATCACCTGGAATTGAGGTTGGAGGCTCTAAATTCGGAGCTAGGGCATAGCAGGGACGGGAAAGGAAGCTCGACACGTATGACTTTCTCTCACCTAGGGTTTTGAAAGGGGCAATTGATCCTCAATCGAAGCAGAGCAAATTGGCAATAAAGACGAAGAGTTCCGAACAAATGCAAGCCATGAAAGCAGCGAATTGGTCCGGATATGACGTTTCGTAGACTGAATTTTGATGTTCGTTCTTGTCTGTGTTGTTGTATCGAAGCTTTTTTTTTCTTAGTTATGGAGTTTTTTTTTTTTGGTTTTTGATGGAGAGAGATGAGACTGCGATCTCTGCGAGCAGCAGTAAATGGGCTTTACTATTGGGCCTTATTATTGGGCTGTTGCCCATGTTTGGTCCTATTTATTTGTACTTCTATTTTTGTGTTGTTGAAAGAAGATAAAAAAAAAATTGAAACGGGAAAGAAGTAGTTGTATTACGATTTCATATCATGCTTACAAGGAGGGACATAACAGTCCCCGATACCAGCTTTCTGTCCCAACCGACCGTAGCCCGTCAGGCGCACATGGTTCCATACATATAGTTTGCTTTGTTTCGCAGATCCAAACTCAAGAGTTCCTCGATCCAACGTTTCAAACGAAAAATAAACCACAAAACTAAACCTAACTATCCAAAGTATTATTCGACCTAATGCAATGAAAATAGAGTGTAAATTAGCCTATACTACGGATTCCCCGAGACCTCCCGGCTACAGTAGTCCCGGGTCTGTGGGTATAGGCCCTAGACGGTCCTCCCCACTCCCTCCATGGGGAATCATTCATCCCCCGGATAGCCCCCGGGCTTAAAACCCTTTCTTGTTCCTGTCCAGTAGTGTCTGGCGGCATCGAGATCTCATCTAGTCCATCCGGGGCCGTTGGCTTATGTCATGTCTTGATCTTCCTGGGTCTGGGTCCAATGGCAGGAGCGAATCTCAGAATCCCCCGACGGACCAAAGGTGCGTCGCTCAGTGCATAGCGATTCACCGGGGGCTTTGGGCTTCCAGGCAGCATAGGGTTAGGTGAAGTCTCCCTCCTGTCGATCGGCGACGGTGGCATGGGCCGTGTTGACACCGCTCCACATAGTTTTGATACCAACGGAGTTGGCCCTAAAACCCTAGACGGAGTATCACGGTTCCCCGGGTTTGCAGACACCCTAGGGTTTGCATGCACCCTAGGGTTTGCATATCCCCTAGGTTGTGCCGACGGCCATGGCATCCGGGTCGACGAGAAGGTCCACAGATAAGGCGGTGGAATGGGATGCAACGGTGGGGGGACGGGGGCCAGACCCCGATAATGGGTGCCCTGTCGAGGGACCGTCTGATCCCAACCCAATCGCGGACGGTAGTTCCAGTGGCATGCTTCGCGAAGCCGGTCCGGCTCCGTCGGAGGTCCTCTGATCCAGAGCGGCGGGTACGACCACAACGGTCCCGGTGCTTCTCCCTGCATGGGTCATCCATCCCGGCGGAACGTGGCCATAGACGTCATGGTCGGGCCGAGTATGATGGGACGATGCCGGGGAGGATTCTCCGGCGTCCATGGCGACCTAGGGCGCGCTCCATCGTGATGAGGGCGTGAACCTGGGAGAACCATCTCTGGTGGAGAGGGTTGAGAGCAAACTGAGAAGGGGAGAACCGGTGGGGAAGATATCGAGGATGAGACGGACGACGGCTTGGGTGGTGGCGTGATAGACGGCAGCGATGACAATAAAACCTAATGGGTAGAGAGAACCTCACGAAGAGGTAGAAGAGAGCTTTTTCTGCTTGAATATGATGTATTTTTGTTGTTATTGTTCAGTCCAAATTTCGTTCGAGTGATAAATTTTATTTATAATGTCGAAAGAGTATAACATATAACCGATGAATACCATGGGCTCTAAGATAAAGTCTGGGATTTCGGTAAGTGTATCGATGTTATTGGACTTCTAGACAAATTCTAATGTGTATCATAGACACATGTGGAATAAACAATTGAGTAAAACATAAAAACCAAAGCATGAAAAAAAAAAGTGTCCCTGAGTTGAAATTGCATTGGGCATGGTGTAGGCCCGCTGGAGTGCCTCGTAGAAGGTTGTAAAAGTGATTGTTCGATCGTCTGATGAAAGACCATGTCTTTCAGATCAGAATGGGATGCTCCGTCCGATGAAGGTATAATACGTCTAACCATCCAATCCTTGTATCCCAAAACCACCCCGGATAGTTCAATGTTTTCTTCAGTCGTTTCCATTTGGTGGTTTTCGCATGAAAGATGACGACGGGAAAAGACGAGACTCATACCTAACGTTCATCAAACAGAGGGGGCCCAAAACCAACCTATAGATGGATGTTTTTGGTTCTCACTAGCCTTGAATAGAGGTCTTTGGCTCTCACTACATAGGATAAGTACTTGACGACGCTAAAGGTTGGGTGATCACCCATAAAAAAAAAGAGGTAGGATCAGATCTTTCCCTCTCCTCAAATAGTAATAAATATTCATAAGTACTTGAGCTTCTATTATTTCATAGAATAGTTTAAAATAACATGAAAATTACATGTGAATTACGTCTTATGTTTTGTTCTATATTGATGGACTAACTCAGCTAAAAGTTCAAGCCGAAGCAAGTAAGGTTTGAAATCATGTATGTGACTCTGATTCCATATTAAAGGACAAAATCAACTATAAGCTCAAGTTATAATTAAATATTCAATTACAGTTTTTTTATAGCGAAAGTTGCAATATTATTATTCGAAAAAGCAATTATGTTACTGTACGTCGAGGAACAGGCTCCTCGACCACACAAAAGGGCAAATTGGATGAACAATGGTTTTCTGATCCTTGTAGTACCATAACCGTCACAAGCGGTATTTTGACACCTCATGGGCACGGACAGAATACGAAAAGGGGGAAAGGGTACCGAAAATCCTGAAGGATCTCAACAGTGGTGATGGTAGGAGGCAAAGCATCGTCATGGGACCCTTCCCAAGGCCAGTCCCCGATGATCATCCGGCCTCTCATTCCTCCTCGCGGGGATGCTTCCCCACCCTGACCTGATCCTCCCAAGGTGCTCCAACTGCTGACCTCTTGAGTGCTCTAGTGCCCTCTCCAGATACTCCAGCAGGTTCTAAAGCTTCAACATCCTTTGTTCTCGGGGCCTCGCGTGCTCCACCACCTAACTCACCAGAGAGCGGTGATGGGGCCACCACAACCGAGTTAGTAGGGGACTGACCGGTTACAAGTCGGGTAGTACCCCGAGTCCCCAGACCAGAAGGCATGAAGCCTGTGGAAACTCGGGGGTGCTATCCAGAGCTAATGGGCCCTTAGGGGTGAAGCTTGTGGGAATATGCGAGCGTTCAGTCTCCCCCTAATCAGTCGCATAGGCTTTGACCTTCTTCTCTCTATCGGCGGTAGTCACAACCCTAGCCCATGCACCCGTAATGGGGGGAACCAGAGCAGGCTCGTGTTGTGAGGGTGAGGTAACCCTAGAGGTCGCACCGCCAGTGAGAGGATGAGCCAAGGCCAGGGTTGGAGGAGGGTCTGATGATGGCGTAACCCTAGGAACCACGCCACCCTCAAAAGGGAAGAGCTAGAGCGAGGTCGTGGCTAATTTGGGGGGCTGACGAACTAGGGTTTGGTGAGAGGAGGGCTAGGAGGTCGTTACTTGGAGAGGAAGCAACCGTGGGGCGGCGTGTAGGCCTTCCACGTCTCGGCTTGGCGATCGGGGCCGAGGAGGCTAGTCCCAAGGAGAAGGAGACCCCATCCGAGATCGCTCCCAGAGTAGTGAGAGTTGGCGTCGGCAGCACGGGTGGAGAGGCAGAGGGAGCCAGAATCGGCTTGGGCTTTCTCCGACGACGGCTCTTCTCCCCAGCACTGTGGAAGGTCTATAAGGGATAAGGCAACACAAGGGGAGCATCGCCAACAGAATCAGCGGCATCAGCCACGGGAGGAACCATAGTAGAGAGCATGTCGGCGGCGGGGGCAGAAGAGAGCACCATAACTTTCACGCGCTAGGTCTAAGAGAGGATCTCAAAAGTTGAGAGAGAATTTTTTTCAATTACAACTTTATATTTTAAAACACTCGAGAAATATTTTTATTTTATTCTAAAAATAAGTTGAATTTGTTGTACCGACTTCAAATATATTAAAAGAAAAATAATAGTAACAAAAGTTCTCTCAAATTTCAAATTTAAACAAATTAATGTGATGATATTTGAAGGGAGCAAAACAAATTATCCTCAACTTACTTTTTAGTATCGATTGGGTCTATAAACTTAATTTTTTTTAGCATAGGAGACTTTATTAATTTTCCAATTGTAAAATACAAGTAAAGGCATTCAATAATGGTGTTCCGGACCTTGAAAGAACGGAAATAGAACGAGTTTCTCGGACTAACCAATGAGAGACATGGTTCGCTAATCTTTTCGCAAATACAAGTTTGACATCTTCAATAATAGAGATCGGGCCCCTGACATCTTGCAAAATAGTCTCGATCGAGGACAAAGGTAGAGGGGGTGAAGGAGACCAAATAGCCTTGGTTGTTGTTGCGTAGGATGATCTTTCCCCAATGTTAATTTCTGGCCAATGCTAAGGCGGCGACGATCGCATAGGCCTCAATCATAATAGGATCCCAAACAACATGCACCGTCCCATTATCCGCATCAAGAATTGTCCCTGAATCGGACCGACAAATAATACCCCAACTTTATTGGCCCGGATCCCGCAGGATGAATGTCAAGCCTATGCCAGGTGGCTGAGTTAAGGCCTCTTTCCATGCCCTGATTTGGCTCATAGTCGTAAATTTGTAATCCCTTAGGTAATGGAGTTGTGGCTTTCCAAACCAAGGCATTGTGCGGCTTCAAACTCTATGAAAATCCATATGGATACCTTAGTGACCCCTACGGGGAGAAGGCCGGCCACATACTGGTCTCACTAACTCAAGAACAAGGTGTCCCCAAGGGTATCAACAAGAGGCATGATCGAGACCAACAATCATGCGCAAACATGCATTGAAGGGGTAGACGATCCACAATCTCGACCTGTGATAAGAATATCGAGTAGAGAATGGACATAAATATAAATCGCTTGAACAAATTGGCAGCTACCTGCAAGATACCCATCAAAACCCACCACAAGCAAAATACGGATCTTGGGCAGGACTTGGATCCGCCAGATGTTAGACCATGTCGAGGTAGTCCCCAATGGAAGGCCATGCGTGCATAGGGCTCTATACTTGGCTTTGGACGAGTAATGATCATTTGAATCATCTGCAGAATTCCACGAGTCCCTGATCTTACACATCGGTAAAGGAATTGTCAGGATAGTGAGTTGGTCTCTCAGTTGAAAGAGCTCATACATGAGGCACATTCCAACATTCGGTCCTAGTAGCATGAGACTAGCCACATTGGCTCCCATAATGGCGTAGGCGCTAGTATGAATGTAAGTATCTAAGGTTTGGAGCTATGGTGATTCTAGGATAAGAGTATCTGACCCATCCGCCACCTTCCAGCACAGGCCCGATACGATGAACTGTTAGGTAACCTGAATACTCGTCCATATGTAGTTGGGGTTGATGCCCCGTCCTGCTATTTGAAAGTCGCCTTTGAAGTAATAATGAGCTTTTACTAGGCAGACCACCAAAGATTAGGGTTCCGTAATCAAGTCATTCACCTACTTCCCCAGTAAGGTCGAGTTAGTGTCATGTAGGTCACGAAATTCCATGCACTCATAACCCTTCTCTACTAGCGCCCCTACCAGAATCTCGACATAACCACGTGGATCATGACAGTAATGTAGTGTGGAACCCTAAATATGGACATGATATAGGTGGAAAGGGGTATGAGAATTGAGCGAAACTTCCTGAACTGCTGAGGAGAGGAGTTTCCCATCTCATGATTGAATCTTCCGCAGAACCCCGTCCCTTAGATATGACAGACTCCTACTCCGCTTACGTCCTATCATATTGAGGACACCCAGCTATATCGAGGCCTCATAGGCCTCTCGGAATGGAGAGGATCCGGCAGCACTCCTATCGGATATACACATTTAGTGTTAGTGCTAAAGAAGATCAAGGACTTTTACGTGATGATCATCTGACCTGACCATGATCCAAATAGTTGTATAATGTATCAGACCTGTTTTTCCTCATTGGGAGTGGCCCTTCAGAATATATAGCAAACATCGGTATAAAAAAACATGTGCGTAATAATCGGTGCCCCTAAGCCACCGAAAAACCATAAAGAAAACCCTAATCCTGAGACTTTTCAAGAAACAGAGAAAGTCCTTTCATACAGAATAGGAACAAATAAGAAGATAGCGGGTCCCCCTACCGGATGCCTTGTGATAAAGAAAAAGAGACTTGTACCCTTGTCGTCGGAGCAATCTAATACGAGACGGACCTCGCACAACCAACCATCAGGTTCACCTAAGCCTCTGAGAAACCAAATTGCCTCATAATCGCCAGAATAAATGGTCACTCCACTTAATCATAGGCCTTGCTCATATACAGTTCTAGATCCATAACCCTCATCTTCGCCAGAGTCTTACGGAGTAGGTAATGAGTGACCTCGAAGGATATAAAAATGTTGTATTGGATAGACCTGTCCGGGACGAACGCAACCAACATAAGGGAGATAATTTCATGGAGGAGGCCCATGAGCCTATTAAACAAGAGCTTGGATAGGATCCAGAAGACAATGTTACACAAAGCGATGGGTTATACGTCCTTAACCAGCTTCGACCTCGGTTTCTTCGGGATAGTAACCAAGGTGGTCTTATTAATCCCTTGCTTCAGGCCCCCTGATAGAATATGTTTGAATGAACGTTGTAATCGTCAGTGCTTAGGTGTGCCAGTAGGTCTGGTAGAACTTCAGGTTCAACCCGTTAGGACCTGGTCCCTTATCAGGTCCCATCTAGAAGATAGCATGCGCAACCTTGTCCTCAATAACAAAGACAGTAAATCTTGATTGTTCTATGTAATAATTGAATGATGAATCAAGCTCATGCCCTGAGGGCTAAGATTGGGAGTGGTAAATAATTGTCTGAAATATTGAAGAACCTGTCAAGTAACTATTTGTCGTTGGTCATCTTGGAGGGAGCATACATGATTGACCCGACATCTATAAGAGGTAGCAGCATGAAAAAAATTGATGTTGCGGCCCCCTCTAGCGGCCAGTGGTGTTTGGCCCACTGCCTCTAGAAATCCTCACTACAAGATGACGCCGCTTCATACTGGACATGTGTCACGCTCCAAATCCGGTTTTGACCGGACTCGAGACGTGGACTTAAAGAATAAAGAAATAAAATGATTTAATCCAAAATGAGTCTCAAATAACAGTTTAAAACATTCGAACAACAGCGCGAGTCACAGCTCGACGAAACCAAATAACAAAAGAGTTTAAAAGTCAAAAGATAGTACGTCTCTAGACAACTAGTCTTGGACACTCGCTAGCTCCCAAGCATCGAGCATCTAGCTAGTAAAACTCCCGATCAAGACCTGAAACACAACAAGGTAAGGGGTGAGCTTTCGCCCAGTAGGTAATGAACATCAGCTCACCACCACGAGTAACCGTCCAATTAGGGCATACTAGTACAACACAACTAACTGCCAACCGGGTCTCATAACCACACTTACAACGCACTCAAACGACCACTTGCACACAATGAAACATTAACTAAACAACAATCGTATAACACACAAAAGCAACCAGCACACGTCCCGTACCGCAGTCCCCGAACTCCGCCAGCTGTACACAGCCCGACTCCATCATATCATACCGAAAGCGCACGTCGGCCTAGATATCTTCCCGGAAATATCCCCGTAGGGACACATATCATCGAGGTTCCCGGAAACGTCCCGAAGGGACACATATCATCGGGGTATAAACACGACACCTAGTGCCAAACACGACCCGTAGGCCCAATACGACCCGTCAGCCCAATACGACCCGTCAGCCCCAATCACAAACCGTCGGCCTAGATGTCCTACACCGGCATACCCCCTCGATGTAGGCATCGTACCGGAATAACACACCGGGGGACCGCGCATACGTGGGATCACACTGTCGGCCTAGGTACTACCCTACACCGGCGCACCCCCTCGGTGTAGGTACCATACCGGAATGCAACTCCTCTTGGAACATACATCAAGATAATATCACGTATCGTAATGCCACAGATCAAACACGGTTCCCCAAGCCCAATAATCTCAACACAATTACACATCACGTCGGTCTATCACTCACTCGACCATATCACAACACATGATTCACTTCAGATCAATCACGACACACTTGCCCACACATAAAAACGACATGTTACATCGAATAAATTATAACATGGTTCTTAATCTTATCGACACTAAGTCATACAGCATGCATCTCAATCAAAGATCATGGCATCACTCAACACGCAACCATAAGACTCGACATGACCATTCTACCAGCACGACAATTTCCCAGAATATTGAAAGCGGCTAAACTAGTGAATCACATCCTATATGCCAACTAGACTCGTCCGGTTATTATATAATTGGAAGCGGTTATTCTACTGAATCACATCATATATGTCAAACTAGGACCTTTCCAGTATTATTATTACCTAGCATGCATACTAGCAACTTTCCGCAATTAAACCGGTATTCACTACTTTCCCTACCTCAAGAAGGACAGACAGCTACGTCTCCTAGCTGCTGACGTCCGGGCCTACCTCCGGTCTTCTTGGACGAAGTCAAAGTCTGATTTTAACAAGTAAAAGTGATAATCAGTCCAGGTACAGTCCGAATCAGTCCTCTAATTTATCAATTTAGTCCTTTAAATTCTCCATTTTAATTTATTTAAATTAATTGAATAAATAATTAATCAGCATGACCCGGTTCCGACCCGAATCGGAAAACCGGACCCGAATCTGACCCGGTCCATAACCCAGATCCGACCCTGACCCAAGCCTGACCTGGACCCGGCCCCAGACCCGACCCAAACCCATGTCAAGACCCGAGTCCTGACCCGAGTCTAGACCCGATCCAAGAACCTGGGCCTGGCCCAAGGCCCAATTGGGATCTGGTCTGGCCCAAGGCCCAGCCTGGTCCGAGGCCCGTGTCCTGGCCCAAGGCCCGAGGTTCAGATTGGTCGAGGTCCATCCTAGCTCGAGGTGACGCCGGCGAGGGTTCCGGCCTTGACGAGGCGGCGGACGGCGGCAAGGAGCTCGGAGGAGGAACGACGGTGGCTGGGAGAGGCGCCAGGACTCCAGCGTGACCAGGAAAGTGGTGGCGGTGACTGGCGCGCGACCCACGACCTCCTCTGTCACGGATCTGGTGAGAGCTCGAGCTCTCACCGGCGTGCGAGCAGCGTTGGAGTCCGAACAGCTTCTTTCCAGCGAAGCTCGCCCAAATCGAGTTCGGCATAGAGGGTTTTCATGTGGGGATTTTTCGGAGAAGATGAACTGTAAGAACCGCTCCCAGTCGATCTCGGTCGAACCGGTGACTTTTAAGACAAGGTTGACTTTCTGCCGGAAAAGTCAACTGAGGACTCGGGAAGTCACTCGGGGTTTTTCCGGGGCCCAAAAAGCTTAGCCGTCATCACGGTTGGCTTAGTTGGGCCGTTTCCATTCATTTAATTATAATATCGAAGGAAGTCAAATTTGGTCAAAATCGAGCTTTTTATCGAGTCTTTACATTTAAATTTGGACTGCTGGATTTTAAATGGAAGAGAGTGGTCCCCACTATGCCAAGTGTCACTAATGGCTTGGAGGGAAGGAATGAGGCTCAAAAGTCATCTCTACCCTCACTAGTTGTCCACAAAAGGGATAAGAACTAAAATGTTTTTGGTCTTTTACACCTCTAGGTCTTTTTAAAGTATTAGATGACACAAAATCAGCTCACACCTTGGTGTTGCAGCCGAAAATCACAAAGGGAGAGAGCAAGAGAGAGGCTCATTTCTTGAGGAAGAAGATAGTGAAGAAAGTTTGGATTTTGGAGCTAGTTCTTCATCCTTTTGACTCCATTTTGCTTCCCTCTTCTTCATCTCATCATCCTAAAGGTATGGATGCTCTCAACTCTTCATTTCATCTACTCTCAATTCTTGGGTTTTGTGGGTTTTGGCTTTAAAGTGATGAACTAGCCTTATGTTTGTCTTTTGGAGAAGGAATATTGAAGTAGGATGTTGAGTTGATACTTTTGTTGAAGTTTGATGAACATTTTGGAGCTTTTGATTTGATTGTGATTTGGAGAATCATTGGAAACTTTTTGGTTTGTTGATTACTACCATGGGTAGAGGAGTTTTGATGGTATTTGATGGTTTTGGGAGCTGGAAATGGTTAAAAATGGAGTTTGGTGGTGGATTTTCGGAGAAAAGGAGCTGGAGGTTGAAGAAGGGCGGAACTGCCAGGAGCGTCACGGATCCGTGACGGATCCCGTGACGGGTGACGTCACGGCTCCGTGAGGGACACCGTGACAGCACACGTCACGGCTCCGTGACGTCTTCCGTGAGGATCGGTGTCACGGCTCCGTGACCGTGTCCGTGACCGACCAGTTCATAGGGGTTTTGAGGGTTTTCCCCCCGTTTTGATCTTGGTTAGGAGCTGAACTTTGGGGGGGGGGGGGGGGGGGTTTGGGGAACCTTTTGTTACTGTCAAGTGGAGTCTAATTAGAGTTTTGTTTTGTGATCAAAGACCACAAGACCTTGAAGAACGAAGACCTTGAAGAAAGTAGACCTTGCCGGTACCCGTGTGAAGGACGGTGTGGTGACCATCGCTTGTGACAACAGAGTGTTGAGAGGAAGACCACGAGGTAGAGAAGATCTTAACTTCTCATTTAAATAACGCTTAGTATGCATGTTAGGTTAATAAAAATGGAAAGGTCCTAGAATTGCCTATAGGATGCGAATAACTAGAATAATCGCTTTTCAATTACTAATAAATGGATGAGTCTAGTATGCATGTTTAGGATGATGATTATTAGTGAAGCTTGCTTTCAATACTTGGGAATTGATTTACTGGTAGAGAGGTTGTGAAGAGCTCTCGGATTAGTTGCGTGCTAGGTTCACATGTTTGGTTGCTAGTATTAGGATATTCAAGAGTCTAATGGAACTAGATCGAATGCATGCTTGATTGTTCTTAGTTTTACTTGAATGCTTGAATGTTCATTATTTACTTGAGTGATGATTAATTGTTGATTGAACGGATGATCGAGTATGACTGGTTGTGCCGAGCGGTACAATCAGGTAATTGATGTACCGTGGGTTCGTGACAGGTAAGTATACGGTAAGTGTGGGATGATATTGGATGCCTTCTTTGTGATGAACGTGTGTACTTCTAAGATTGAGGATTAAGTGAATGTCTTGGGTGTGTTATGGTGAATGTGCGATTCGATGAGTGTTGGTTGATGGACGCGTTATTATATGTTTCCTTTATTCTTGTTCTTGAATGATAATGCTTGTTCCCTTTATTCTTATTCTTGTAATGTATGCTCTTTTATTGGGTTGTCTGTTTGGTTGCTTGGTTTGGTACTACACCGGGGGGGGGGGGGGGGGGGGGGGGTAATCCGGTGTCGTTATGATGGTTGGAGTTGGACATATATAGTGGGATAATGAGTGATGTGAGGAGCCTGAGAGCTCGGCAGATCCTACGGGATATTGATTGATTATTGGAGCCTGAGAGCTCGGCAGATCCTACGGGATATTGACTGATTATTGGAGCCTGAGAGCTCGGCAAATCCTACGGGATATTGATTGATTATTGGAGCCTGAGAACTCGGCAGATCCTACGGGATATTGATTAACTATAGGAGCCTGAGAGCTCGGCAGATCCTACGGGATACTCATTGATTATTGGTTATTAAGGTTTCACTCAATTGGTGTGTCCCACGGGAGCACTACTTGGCTCCCTATGATTGATGGTCCTATGGAGGCGTTTCCGAACGATTTTCGGTGCCCCTATGCATGTACCTCCTCTGGACCGAGGGAAAATTTGACATGACATGGATACTCTGGTGGATTGGAACATGGAAACCGAAGTGATCCCAGAACTTATCCATCGATCGGAGGCTTGAGAAAGCGAGTGGTTGGCGTGTTATCAATTGCTCCCGTTTAATCTTTATGATACTTTATATTCATTCTTTTATGGAATCTTTCAAGTTAAAGTTATATTTAAAAGTATCGTATTTATCTTATTCTATCTTAGTTCTTTATATCATTTCATCGTATTTATCTTATTCTATCTTAGTTCTTTAGACATCATTTCATCGTACTTACCTTATTCTATTTTGTTGCCTATTATTTCATTGTCAACCATATTCCTGTAATTTTATTGAGCTACCTTTGTAAACAGTTTACTATTTGACTTAAGGGTTGAGTTATTAAGGTTTTTCCTACTGAGCGTAAGCTCATCCCTTTTGGTTTCCAACTGTGTTACAGGTGTGCCGGATGTCTAGTGAGTTCGAGGCTCGGGAGCTTTTGGACTTCTTGGGGTTTTTAGTAGAGTTATGTTGGTCCTGTGTATTGAACATCCTTTATCTTACTATTTACGTTGAGCTATGACTCACGAGGATTTGAACTACTTGTTTATATATATCTTTTTGATGGAGCGTTTATGAGAATTATAAGGTTTTATTAATTGTTTATGATTTTTTATTTATTTTAACTCAGGTCACGTCTCGAGTCCGGTCAAATCCGGATTTGGGGCGTGACATGAACGGGGCGAAGAGGAGGCAAGAACCGAGCTGTTTCCTCCGTCGCTGGCGTTGTTCGATTCGAGCTTAGGGAAGGAGAACCCGAGCGAGAAGCTTCGACGGCCAGATCTCGTTTCAGTTTCCTGCGCTGTTCGATTTGTACGCGGAGGAGAACACGGTGGTGGTACGAGGGCGGCGTCGGGTGAGAGCGATAGAGGTAGGAGAGAACGAGAGAGTGAGAGAACGAGAGAGAGAGAGAGGGAGAGAGAAGCTGCGCGAGAGGAGAGAGAGAGATGCCTCGATACGCGTGCACGAAACGAAGAAGGAGGATGAACAGTGCGCTAGGGTTAGAGGTGAGGGCGTGGGCTTGATCGAGTTGGGCCTGAACTCGGCGTGGGCTTGGTCTGAGCGAGACGGGCCTGATTTCCTGACCGGGTCTGGTCTGGCCTGGTCCAGGCCTGCTTCCCCTTTTTCTTTTTTTCTTTTTCTTTTGCATTTGGCCCAAAAAATCAACCCGTTTTCCCACCAACGACGTCCCAAACAGATAAATTTAAATAATAATTCTTTTAACCGGGACAGTCTTTACAACCTGAATGGCCTAGCTATGATTCATCTTAGCCCTATTCGTGCAACCATAAAAGTGAGCAATCTGCCTTTGGCACTATTTGGTATGGTTGAGGTTTACCCGATTAACATCTCGGCCCCAAGAACCCAACATAGATCAGATACGGGTTGTGAGAGACCCTATAGTCTCCGTCTCCATCCCATTCCAAGACACCTGGACAAGCCTCCCACACTCAGGCTCATGTGTTCACATAGACTCAACCCGAAATTGTCGGTCCCCGACACAAGAACAATCGAATAATGGTCCATGTAACAACACATGTTCTACAAGATAATGGAGAGCTCTCGACTGAGCTCATCTTACCATAGTCGGGATTGCACCTGTCGAACTATAGTATGGCCCTGAAACCTAGTAAAATGGTGGCTTGATAAAAGGACATCAGTCACCCCAATGTCCTTAAAGACATCATGAAATATTTGATATTTTGAAAAATATATAAAAAGCGATGAAGGAACAAAACATAGCTTTTTCCCGCTCATCCATAGATGCATGAAAAACAAAGATCACTATGCACAAATCATACAAAATCAGTGAAGCCGTGTAAATTTTTATCTACCTTGCATCATCTACAGATTTTCATGACAAATAATCAAAGTGAAGTACCTCACCGTACTCTAAATTGTTCCATCACCGTCAACTAAAAGTCAGGTTTATCATTGTTCACCGGAGCCTCTTCTGCTGAAAGAACTCGTTCACGGAGCTCCTTTGCATGGCTCATCATCCCTGCACTCGTATAGGATCGAATCATGGTTCTGTAGGTAATTTTATCGGGTTCGAATCCATTCCTCTCCATCATGTCAAGCACACCCTTCATATCCACAAAACGCCCCATCCTGCCATAGGCATCAACCAAGCAATTGAAGAACACCTTATCCAAGGTTACATCAGAGTTATCGATGAATCTCAATACACCTGCAATTTTGTCGGCTTTTCCAGCTTCCCCATAAGCCCTGACAAGAGAGCAGAGTGTGACACAGCTCGGTTTGATCCTGTCTGACCTCATCAACCTGAATAAATACTCCATTTGCTTTAAATCCCCGGCCTTTCCAAAAGCGTCTATGACAACGTTGTAGGTCACTATTGTCCATGAGTAATGGTACTTCTGCATGTACTGCATCACAGAACTCATCTTCTCGTAATGCCCCGCCTTCCCGTAGGAATCTAGGAGAATGTTGAAGGTCCTGATGTCGGGTTCGATCCCGGCACGCTGAAACTTTTCGTAACACTTCTCCATTGTTTCTATTTGCCCACTGTTGCCAAAGGCTCTGATGGTGGAGTTCATGGTCCAGACATCAGGTTCACAATCCTTCTCCCCAAGCATTTCCATCAGCAGTGATTCCATCTCTGCAAACCTTTCAAGGCACAGAAAGATTAATTACTTCTCTGTCATTGAATTGATGAAATCACAATTAATTATCTTTGTAGATCCATATAATGTTTACTTGGAGTTGGACTAAAAGGCTGGCACACACTTACAATTATAAGCATCAAGGATGTGCATTAAAAATAGGGTTAATTGCAAACAGTTAATGCGTACAATACGTCTTTTGCATGTAATTATCCTTAACTTTAAAATGTTATTTTCAGCTACCTAAACTTTCAAGAAGTTGCAATCTCCGTGAAAATGCAAAAAGGCCTTCGACTCTAATCTATAAAATACCATTTTTCGTCTTTCTAATAGTTTTACCTTTCAATGAGTCTTTTTACAGCCATTTTGTACATCTAACTAAAATATTTTCTGCAGTTATAAAGTCTTTTTTAGATTAGGGTCGAGGACATTTTCGGCCGGAAAAGAACTATCTGCAATTTTTTGAAATTTTAAGTAGCTAGGTGTAAACGTTTAAAGTTGATGATAGTTATGAACAAAAGACGTATAGACTGATGTTTGGTGGGTAATTCTAACAACTATGGTTCTATGCTGATAAAAAAAAACTATTGTTCTAAGCATGAAAAACGTGCATGAAGAATAATAAAGAGGTGAAGAATGAAAGATGAATTACTTCTTTGCTTTCCCATACGCATCAATGAGGATGTTATAAGTGAATGTGTTGGGTTTGATTCCTTGAGCTTCCATATCAGAAAGCACGGACTGAACTTTATTGAAGCCAAACACATGCAGATATGACTTTATGAGGACCGAATAAGTCTGAACATCAGGCGTGCAATCAGGGATATTCTTCATCTCCTCAAGGAGGGATAATGCTTTGTCAAATTGGCCACTCCTACCATAAGCAGCCAAGAGAGCAGTGTAGGACTCTCGATTCACACCGCAACCTTCTTTCGTCATATCTTGGAAGAGTTCATGGGCCTTTTCCGGTTGCTTACACTTTCCGAGCATGATAATTAGTCTGATGTATGTGGCAGAACTAGGTTTGTACCATAGCTGCTCTTGTAGTAGTTCAAAAACCTAACCATTTAGACAAGTAATTGTGAGACAAACTCCCATATCCATCTACAAATGCAAATGACCATTAAGGCATACAATCTAACATCATTTCTCCAACTCTACTGCCTACGATATATCCAAAGGTATGCAAGGGAAGAGAAGCTACAAAGTGGTTTATTGCAATGGTGCAGAAAGACATAAAGCCCAATGTAAGAACATTTTACACAGTAGCAGATAAGGTGATCATAGATCCCGAGATGTCGTTCCAACTATGACTCATACAGATTAGGAGCCTAAAGTTGATACTATGTCTAGAAATCCCTTATGATATGCCTTGCTTCTCGATCTAATTCATCACCATGGAAATTTTGTTCGATAATCACCAAAAGGTGGTCTTGATCGGTGAAGATACGAACCTATGTATCCTTAGTCCTTACCCCCCAAACATACAGAATCAAATTCGAATGCGTCTACAATTATCTACTGTGACATTTGAACTCCAATTCTTACATTTAACATTTCCTAGTAACCAAACAGAGATTACCTAAGTGCCCCAGATGCTAAAATTAATTAAGTTTAGCCAAAGATGAGGTTTCCCAATTCACCTCATTCAAGCTATCGATTTCCCTACTTATCTGCATAATCCGATAAACCAAACAGGCCCAGAAACAAGCACAGCCTAAAACCAGAAACCACCTCAGAAAACCAAAATGGATCCCTAAAATGGAACTTTACAATAGCAGAAACCACTCACCTTGAGAGCAGACTCCCAACGCAGAGCCGTGACTCTCTCATTGAGAGCTTCAAGGACCGTTCTGGGGAGCAATTTCTTCGAATTGGTGGGGCCTCGCTTCTTCTCGATACTGGCCTTCGTGGCCTCCCTACGAAGAATCACGGATATGGCCTTCTTGGACGCAATCTTCCTGTTCACCTCCTCCTTCCTCTCTTTTGCCTCTCTCTCCTTCAGCTTCTTCACATCTATTAAGCCCCTCCTCTGGTTCGTCTCCGTCACAGCCAACGAAGTAGTTTTTCGTGTCGCGTCATTGCTTCTCGCAGAATAAGAGGAAGACGAAGAGCTTGTGGGTTCGGGGAGGGAAGCGGATTGGGACCGCACGGTACTCCGGCGAGGAGGCTGCCGGTGGTATATCGCCGGCGGAAATGGGTGCGAAAGTGAATTCATCAATATAGCTGAGAGCTCACTCAGCTCACCATCGGGACTAATTTAGTGAACGGTATGGTATAATTAAAAATATATATTTTAAATTAAAGATTTTTTTTTTTTACGGATGCAGCGTTTTTCTAATTGGGCTTTCCCACTCCGGCTCGTCCCCGACCAGCCCAAATCAAATCTGACTTCCTTTGCTAGCCAGGCCAGGCCTGGTCTATTTTTTATTTTGATTATAATTAAGTTTTATCTGATTATTCAGATAATACATTATGGGAAGAATCTCAATTTCCATTCTGAGTTCAACAACACGAACCAGTAATGACACTCATGTGTGTTTTTGTCTTTTTTTGCACGTGTCTTCCCGTAACGATCAGTAATGTGAATCGATAATGACAATCAATACATTTTTTTTAGCTCCGACTTCGTCTCCATACATCCTCCTGTAACAATCGGGATTGGTCTCCATACATCCTCTTGTAACAATGGTTGGCTTCAGATCGAGTCGAGATTGGTCTCTCTATTTTTTATTGATACTTTCTTTACATTGATTTTAATCATTCTATCAAAACCGACCTACCGTGGTAGTTAGAGGATTAGGTGTAGAATCATCTACGAATGGTCTACTTTTGTATTCTTTTCTATATTACTCCTGAGTTTTTAATAAAATCATTCATTTCGCTAAAAGAAAAGAACAAATCCAATAAACATTCAGGGATGGTGAGTTCAACAACACGAACTTTTCCCCCAAAAGAGATTTATCAATCTAAATATGCTTTGGCGGGCCAAAAAAAACAACACGAACCACTATTGACACTCGTGTGTTTTTGTCTTTGTTTGCACATATCTTCCCCTAACAATCAGCAATGTGAATCCATAACGACGATCAATACATGTTTTTAGCTCCGACTTAATCTCCATACATCTTTCTATAACAATCGGTCACACGACCCGACAACGACACTCCAAACTTGTTTTCGGCTACAACTTCATCGGCACATGTCCTCTTGTAACGATTGGGACACCTGACTGGTCGAACGTTGTAACACCGACACCATCACCTTCACCATTGCACATATTCACCTAACCTATTAAATGTTCCAATCTCCATCATTTATGAGTATCTGACATTTTTCATACACACCTCTCTGATTCTTCCACGTGGTTGAAGGATCACCACACCCTCAACCTTATCTTCCAACCTGGTCCACCTTATATTCTAACCCTAGCCTCAGCCATATCTCCACGACCCAGAGAGCCCCGAAGCCTCCCAAAACCCACCTCGTGCAAGTCCTGCGTCATGCAGTGAGTCTCTTTCATAACTGAATGTGATACTGAAACTGTGTTTGTGAATGTGATGCATCTTAGTAACAAAACAATGGATTAAACGTGATTAGAACCAGACCTTCATAACTGAATGTGATGCATGATTTTATGAGTAGTTTAGTTCATTTCAAGATGTGTTTAGTAAATGTGTTCACTGGTTTTTGAAACTTGACTTGTGTATTTTGATTGTGTTCATGTTTTTTCAATCTTAATGTGCATATTTGTTTTATGTTGTTTTGAAGGGACAACTTGTAGCAACAACAACTACTAGATTTGAGTTAGCGGGGCATCTGGTTGGTTCTACTGGTATGATTTCTAAATCTATTATTAGAAGAAAAAATGCATCTTAAGGCTTTGGTTTTTTTATTTATGATATGGTAGCTAAAGATGGTAAAGGTATGGCTTAAGTGTAAGTTATGTGGTAAGTTGATGGTTGGTAATATTGCTCAAAATGGTATTTTTTTAATGTTAAAATATCATTCGACTGGCCAAAAAAAAAAGGGTAATTAACGTGCCTGAAAATTGAATCAAGCTGCGTGGGTTTGTTCCATTCACAATTGGTTAGTTTGTTTTCAGTATGCTTAATGTGTGTAAAATCTGGGTAGCAGACATGTGTTATACCCATTGTGTGGGTTATGTGTTTTTGGTTTGAAGTGCCATTTTGGCATACACTTTGTTGTAATGGAGGGTTCGCCCTTAGTCTTGTTTCCACTTTGGAATCTTGGTTCTTTTACAAAAAAATTGTTGATAAAAAAACAAACAAAACAATCATAATCAACCATGCAATAGTATATCGAAAAACCCTAAAATGCCATTGCACAATACAGTACCCAATACACATCAAGAATGCAAGAGAAAATCGAATTTGGAAAAAAACCGCCACCATAAAATTTGTTAAATAAAAATCATATTTAAAAAACAATTATATTTTTTAAAATAAAAATCATTTTTATTTTTATAAATTCAGTTTTTATTTAAAAATCAGGTTTATTTAAAGTAATCATTTTTATTTTTATAAAATCAGTTTTGTTTTTAAAAAATAAGATTTATTTTTAAATGAAAACTGAATTTTGAAAAAATAAACTGGTGTTTAAAAATAAAAAATAAACTGATGTTTGAAAAGTCAAAAGATCATCCAATACATTTTATATTTGTCTTTTCGTCGAACAATACAAGTTTTTCAAATCATATTACACCAAAAATGTATGCATATTATTTTGCAAGTTTCCAATGAAACTAGAACAAAAATATGTCTATATCCATGATAACAACCAGTAACATTAGTCATGTCCATGTGAAAGTTTATATGGTCATGACTTTTTTTCTCTAACCATTTTGCTAGGAAAAGGAAAATATGTTTTTATATTATATATAAATTGTTGAGATAATATATCAAATTTAGAATCGGTGGCGTGTTAGATTGGTTTTTCTAACCATGAATGTCTCTTGTTTGTTGATACGAAAGATGATCTGTTAGTAAGTTATTTAGATTTGGTTTATCACTCTTTTGACATTTGAGTGTGTATTCGTATCAGAGAGGTCACATCCGAGGTCTGAGAGCATGTCAACTCATTGCTCGTTTCTCGGATTCGTGAAAAAGACCGATGGATTTAACGGATGTGTTATACAACGTATAAGGTTTATTAATAAATATTTCTTTCATAAAATAAGATTTTATATTTAAAGATAATTTTTATATTTATCAATGTTATTTTAACACCATATAAGTAAGAGTGTTTTGGGGCATAAAATACGAATAAATGAAAAAGAACAAACCCTAGTTTCAAAAATATTAGGGCATTTTGGTAAATGTTGATTCTCACTACATTATTCTACCTCACGTATACGAATCTCCCAAACTTATGTTATTATTGTGGTCGTCTCGGCCACATTTTGAAGGATTGTACGTGGGCGGTTAGAGCCCCCCCCCCCCCCCCCCCCCCCCCCCCCCCCGGTTCAGGGAATTCATGTTGGAATACCACTGAGAGAAGAATGTCAAGGCGTACGCTACAGATTGGGGAGAACTGGTTCGCCTGCATGTTCTTGGCCCTCAGGGTCATTTGAACCTAGATAAGGGCCCTCGGCCCGTTATGTCCCCGCGGCCAAGATATCAGGGCTCGGCTAGTGAGCCGCCATCTTGACCATCTGCCTCCGGTGTTGGAGTATCCGTTACTGCGCCAGGACAAGCTGGTTGGGAGGGCTTGGGCGGGTTCAGAAGGTGCGGAGAAGGGTGTCCGTGGAGGAGCTAGAGCTGAGGACAACCAGACCACACTAAAACAGTCAGCAGCTGAGGTCCCTAAGGAGGAACAATTCAGGGCGGGCAAACAACCCCGCCAGGAGGAATGAGTGGTCCGTCGTGCATCAGAGACTGGACTTGGGAGGGGTCCTTGTACGATGCGCTGCCTCCCCCCTTCATTCTTACCGTTGAGGTCCCTCAGGATCTTCGGTCTCCCATTCCCCCTCTCCATCTTCTGTCATGGCCTATGAGGCATCAAAATACCGCTTACGTCGGTTATGTTACGATTAGGGTTAGTGAACCGTTGTTAAACTATTCTGACCTTTTTCTCATGGCCGAGAAATCTATTCTTCGAGACACACCTATGTAATCTCTTGATATCAATAATATCCACCCTTTGTTCAAAAAAAAAGGTTTGAAAGCCATATACCATTTGTTCTTTGCAATTTGTATTCTATATATAATAATTAGGGAAAATTTCATTTTAACACCCTGCCAAACATTTAATTTCACTTTGATACCTTGGCATAAATTTTTATCACTTTCATACCCTAACCAAACTTTTAATTTCACTTTCATACCCAACCGGGTAAAATGTCTATAATACCCCTAATTGTTACTCAAATTTTCAAACTCATGCCATTGGTTCAGAATTTGAAAATAAGTGAAATGACAATAATACCCTTCATTGTTAGGGTATTAAACTGAAAATTTCACTATTTTAAAAATAAAATCAGTTTTTTTATATAAATTCAATTTTTATTTTCAAAAATTCAGATTTTAATTTTAAAAATACATAAAAATCAGTTTTTTTATTATAAAATCAATTTTTATTTTAAAAATATTTTTTTTTATTAAAAACAGTTTTATATATCAAAAATATTTTTTATTTTTTAAAAATAATTTTATTTATATAAAAAATAAAAATTCAGATTTAAAAAATAAAAAATGTTTTAAACCCTCTCTCTCTCCTCCTCCGCCATCGTCCCCGGCCACCCCCTCTCTCTCTCCTCCTCTCCCCCTCCTCCGCCCCCACCCTCACAGTTCTGTGAGCTTCAATGGAAGCTACAACTCCCAAATTGATTTTGATTTCTCAATTCCTCTCTATCTCCTCCACTAACCCCCAATTCCTCTCTATCTCCTCCACCGTCCCACACCGACCCCCCCAATCCTCACACATCACGACAATACTACATGTTAATCCAATTCAAAACAAAAGCCAAGGTTCCAGAGCAACGATTAAATCTGGTTTTTGAAACATAGATCGACGCGATGAGGTCATCAACCCTTCTCAGACCACAGATCTAATGTCGCAGTTGTTTAATGGAGTCCGGCGACCGAGCCCAAACCACCGGATTCAGATTCTAGGTCCGGCTCCGCTTCGATAGTCGGCGACTCAGTCCCTGTGACTCGGGATCTACGAACCTGAGGCTCTTCCTCGGATTCTCCCGTCGTGGTCGAAGGAGGCCGTCAGATCTGCTTTGCCACCGTCGAACTAGACACAGTCGGCGTTAGATTCAACGCACGGCCACGCAAGACCACCACGAGCTTATAGACATATTAGGAGGGAGGGGATCTTGTACTAAGCTTATAGATATGGTTTTGAAATCCTCCATACCAGAAGGATTCAAGGGAGACGAAGGTGAGAGAGAGAGTAATTTTAGGTAAAAAATGAAAAAATAAAATTAAAAAAGAAATATAATAAAATTAAAAAAAACTGATTTTTTATTTATTTTTTTTAAAATAATGTTTTATATATTTTTTAAAATTAAAATATGAATTTTTGAAAAATAAAAATAATTTTCATAAATAAAAACTGAATTTATAAAAAAAAAAACTGATTTTATTTTTAAAGTAGTGAAATTTTCAGTTTAACACCCTAACAATGAAGGGTATTATTGTCATTTCATTTATTTTTAAATTCTGAACCAATGGCATGAATTTGAAAATTTGAGTAATAGTTAGGGGTATTATGGACATTTTACTCGATTGGGTATGAAAGTGAAATTAAAAGTTTGGTTAGGATATGAAAGTGATAAAAATTTATGCCAGGGTATCAAAGTGAAGTTAAATGTTTGGCAGGATGTTAAAATGAAATTTTCCCTAATAATTATTTTAATTATTCTTTTTACTTTGTCTAACAATCTTATAACTAATTACACTAAACTCATCATCTCAAAAGAAAAATTAAATAGTATCAATTGTTCCTCTCTTTTATTAGAATAAACATAATTTAGAACTAAACATAATATAAGTATGATGACAATTTTGATATAAAGTGATATGGTTTTGACAATTTCTTTAATTTTCCTAGACTTCACTCATAATTTAGATAAGTTGATCACATTTTTTACGTGAACAATGAAAGTTTCTATCTAAATGTCAATCGATGAGACAATTGAAAAGTCAATGACCACCAAATACATTTTATATTTGCTTTTTTTTATTGAATAATCCAAGTTCCTCAATCCCTTATTTGAAAAAAAAAAAAGTTCCTCAACCCCGGTTACACCAAAAAGATAATCATATTGTTTTGCAACTTTCTAATAAAATAAGAACAAAAATAGGTCAATGTCCATGACAATAACTAGTTACATTATCCATGTCCATAATGAAAGTTATATGGTCATGATTTTCTCTCTCTAACAGAGCTTATAAGGAAAATGAGAACATGTTCATATATTATATAAAAATAGTTGAGATACTATATCAAATAAAATTGGGTGGCGTATCCAATCGTTTTCTCTATCAACGGATTTCTTTTAGACGGCGTTTAAAAAACCCAACCAGCTAGTTAGCTGTTTAGGCCTTGTATCACACTTTAGGCATTCAAGTCTATATTTGTATCACGAAGGCAAAATGCAAGGTTTGAGATCTATCAAATAGATGGTCGTCCCTTGAATGTTAGAAATTGATAGGTGGATATAACTATGTGTAATACGATGTGCAAGGTTTATTAATGAATATTTATTTCAAAAAGTAAGATTGTATATTCAAAGATAATTTTTATCTTTAACAATTTTATAACAACATATGAATAGAAGTTTTTGGACTTAAAATACGTAAAAGTTGAAAACGAACAATATTAGTTTCAAAAATATTAGGACAGTTTCGTAAATAAAGTTTTGGAAAAAATAATATAGCGAGTATGAATATTTACGAAACTATCCTAATATTTTTGAAACTAATATTGTTCTTTTTCAACTTTTTCGTATTTTAAGTCCAAAAACTTCTATTAATATGTTGTTAAAATAAAATTGTTAAAGATAAAAATTTTCTTTGAATATACAATCTTACTTTTTGAAAGAATTATTCATTAATAAACCTTGCACACCGTATTACACATACGTTATATCCACCTATCAATTTCTAAAATTCAAGGGACAACTATCGATTTGATAGATCTCAAACCTTGCATTTTACCTTCGTGATACAAATATAGACTCGAATGCCTAAAGTGTGATACAAGGCCTAAACAGCTAACTAGCTGGTTGGGTTTTTTAAACGCCGTCTAAAAGAGATCCGTTGATAGAGAGAACGATTGGATACGCCACCCAATTTTATTTGATATAGTATCTCAACTATTTTTAAATAATATATGAACATGTTTCACTTTCCTTGTAAACTCTGTTAGAGAGAAAAAAATCATGACCATATAATTTTCATTATGGACATGGATAATGTAATTAGTTATTGTCATGGACATTGGCCTATTTTTGTTCTTAATTTATTAGAAAGTTGCAAAACAATATGATTATCTTCTTGGTGTAATAGGGGTTCGAAGAATTTTTTTTTGAAATAAGGGGTTGAGGAACTTGGATTATTCAATAAAAAAACAAATATAAAATGTATTGGGTGGTCATTGACTTTTCAATTGTCGATTGACATTTAGATAGAAACTTTCATTGTCCACGTAAAAAATGTGACCAACTTATCAAAATTATGAATGAAGTCTAGGATAATTGAAGAAGTTGTCAAAACCATATCACTTTATATCAAAATTGCCATCATACTTATATTATGTTTAGTTTTAAATTATGTTTATTCTAATAAAAGAGAGGAACGATTGATACTATTTAATTTTTCTTTTGGGATGATGAGTTTAGTGTAATTAGTTATAATATTGTTAGACAAAGTAAAAAGAATAATTAAAATAATTACTATATATAGAATACAAATTGCAAAGAATAAATGGCATATGGCTTTCAAACCTTCTTTTTTGAACAAAGGGTGGATATTATTGATATCAAGAGATTACATAGGTGTGTCTCGAAGAATAGATTTCTCGACCATGAGAAAAAGGTCAGAATAGTTGAACAACGGTTCACTAACCCTAATCGTAACATAACCGACGTAAGCGGTATTTTGATGCCTCATGGGCCATGACAGAAGACAGAGAGGGGGAATGGGAGACCAGAGATCCTGAGGGACCTCAATGGTAAGAGTGAAGGGGGGAGGCAACGCATCGTACATGGACCCCTCCCAAGTCCAACCCCTGATGCACGACGGACCACTCATTCCTCCTGGCGGGGTTGTTTCCCCGCCCTGAATTGTTCCTCCTTAGGGACCTCAACTGTTGACCGTTTCAGTGTGGTCTGGTTGTCCTCAGCTCTAGCTCCTCCAGGGACACCCTCCTCCGCACCTTCTGAACCCGCCCAAGCCCTCCAACCAGCTTGTCTTGGCGTAGTAACGGATCCTCCAACACCTGGGGCTGATGGTCAAAATGGCAGCTCACTAACCGAGCCCTGATGTCTTGGCCGCGGGGACATAACGGGCCGAGGGCCCTTATCCAGGTTCAAATGACCCTGAGGGCCAAGAACATGCAGGCGGACCAGTTCTCCCCAATCTGTAGCGTACGCCTTGACCTTCTTCTCTCGGTGGTATTCCAGCATGAATTCCCCGAACCGCGGGGGGGGGGGGGGGGGGGGCTCTAACCGCCCACGTACAATCCTTCAAAATATGGCCGAGACGACCACAATAATAACAGAAGTTTGGAAGATTCGTATACGTGAGGTCAACATGGATTGGGTCCGGAAACTCCAGGAACCTGAGCACCAACCCTTTCCGTAGTGGCATTTGAAGGATGTGCCAGAAGCGAATCTTGACAGTTCCTCCCCAGCACATCCCCAATTGGTCACATGGGACATTCACGCACATTCCCAACGCATTTCCAATGGAGATACATGTCTCCCTTGTCCGAACCAGAGGTGGCAGCCTCTAGCATGGACCCACAACTGTACCCGGTCTAGAGGAGACAGCTCCCGAACACATGTGTCTAAATATCCCAACAGTAGGACCTTGCCATCAAAGCACCAGGGTTCATTGCTTCGAACCCATGACCGTGACTCAGATGACCGGAAGTAGAAGTCGAACAAGCCCAGCCCTAAGTCTTTAATGACCAGGCCTTTTACAGCTTTTCCCCATGCTTTGGTGATGATACGCAGAAGCGTGTCCTTCCGTGAAGACTTAGGGGCCCAGAGACATCCCAGCAAACCCCATTGTTGGCGAGCGAGGGTCGCCGATGCTGTCGCCCGAGACGCCGAGACCATGACCACAACTTCCTCCCCCTCCTCCTCCAGGGAACAAGATGATAGTCCATCATACAGGTATTTCAAGGATGATTGAAGGTCCGTCAACCTATCTTCCGAGGATGAAGGAAGTTCAGTCGTAGCCAAGCGTCGCGCCCTATCCCGCGTCATACCCAGCGGGGTAATGAGGGCTGCAGGAATAGTTGGTACCGTGCCCTGGGTAGGGAGACAACACCCTAGTCCCAAGGCCATTACTGTTGTCCTTGGCAGTTCCTCCATGGAGACCTTCCCTTTCGTCGGGTCCCTCCGCAGCGGGGGAAGCGCACTAGGGTTGGCACCCGAAGCCTCATCTGTGGGAATGCGTACCTGGTCCCAAGTAATCTTAGGTACAGGTGCCCGCCCAGGAACAAGACCAAGGGGACCCTCAACCCTAGGTAGAGCGGAGGTAATATCCGGCGGCGCCGAAACCCTAGGAACCCCGCCGCTAGACAGTGGTGCCAGAGCAAGGTCGTGGCACGCAGGGATGATACTCGCAGGGCCCGCCGAAAGTTTAGGGCTTAGGGAAGCCAGAGTGGGATCACGGCCTGACTTGTCAGGGATCAAGAGAGCCGGAGCGGTAACATGGCTTGTAGGGCACAGCGGGCCTCTAGGACCCAATGGAACCAGAGCGTGGTCACGACTTGTCGCGCAAGCCGGTCCGCTAGGGTTTAAAGGAGGTAGGCCGAGAAGACCCTTACTTGGGGAAGAAGGCACTGGTGGTCGACGTAGAGGTCTCCCCCGTTTTGGTTTGGTGATCGGAATTGGAGAGGTTGATCCCACCGAGAATGAGATCTCGTCCAAGTTACCACCCCGAGGAGGAGGGCATAGTGGCGGCGGGACAAGCGATGTCAACGAAGGAGCCATGAGAGTAGGCTTTTGTTTTCGACGACGAAGACTCTTGTCCCCAACACCGGCAGCAGGTTGTAGAGTGCAAGACAGAGGAAGAGGAGCAGCACCGGTGGGAGCAACAACGATAATCAAAGGCACAACTGTAGTAGAGGACTGTCAGGGCCTTAAGTGTTCATGGGCTAGAGCAAGATGATGTTGGGCTTCTGGATCGCGGCCCAAGAGAGGGAACTGATCTCAATTATGGGGACATCATCGTTTTGGCACAAGCTCACATCTTCTTCATTGCATCAGACTTGGTCTGATGCAGAGGGAGTCGAGCCAAAATGTTGCAGAAGGCCCAAGGGCTTGCATGGCTGAGCAGGCAGGTTAGAGAGAGATGCAGGTTTAATTAATGATAGTTGTAGTATATGTATTAGGGTTTCCTATCATTTCTAGCTAGCTAGGATTATAGAGAATAAGGCCTTGGAGCAAGGTGTCTCAGGCTTGGAGCAAGCCCGGGCTTTTCTATCTGTAATTCGAAGCCAAAACTATTTCTCTATTTCAATAAATTAGTTGTATTTCAGTTTGAGTCAATCTTGTGAGTATTATTGTGATTTGAATTAATTATCTTAGAGTTCCATTTTCAGAACCCTAACACTGGTATCAGAGCCAAAGATTCAGCGACCATGGAGGAGACGAAGCTGATTTCACAAATTTCATGGATGGAAAAGGATATTGAAGGGTGTGATAAAATACAGGAGGATTTGATTACAAGTTTGGGGAAGAAGGAGAAAGAGCTTGGAAGAGTTTCATGGTGGCAGGAACGTTATCTGAGAGATGAGTTGAATGTCATAGTGAATTATCACGCCCCAAATCCGGTTTTGACCGGACTCGAGACGTGACTATCGATTCACAGTAAAACAAGAAGAACAAAAATAAATAAAGTTCCAAATGATATAAAACTTTCAAAATATAAAGAGTCACAACTCAGTCAAAAAAGTACAAAATCCAACATAAAAGGGGTACACGTCTCTAAAACTAGCTAAACCCTCAACAGCTCCCAAGCTCCGAGAGTCCGGCTAGTACTGCTCCCGCTCAACACCTGAAACACCACAAAGACAGGAGGGGTGAGCTTACGCTCAGTAGGGAAAATGCATAACCAAGGCGACCTTTCAGTTTAATAAACAGGAGTTCACAAGTTCATTCAAATCTTAATAAGATGAGCAACCAAACAGATGATGAAATACGGAGGCAAACCGAATGTTTAGCAATGTCAAAGAGTCAACAACAATCATAGGGAAATTAAAGGAATCAATGTATTTCTTTGAAAATCATTAGAAAACAGGACGTCCAATTAATGTCGTGGGACATGAAGTCACCACCCTCCAATCCACAATACTTGTTGTGTCATGTCGGATTTTCCCTCGGTCCAGAGGAGACGCATAACATCACAAAGACGTTTAACGTTGAGGATACCGGTAACAACCCCTGAAAGCGCTTATCGTCGGGATTCTCGGAAACGTCTCCAAAGGATCATATGTCATAGGGAACCAAGGTATTGCTCCCGCAGGACGTATACACTTGGGTGAATCAACCAATAACCATCCCCCGCAGGGTAAACCATCCAATTGCCCCGCATGGTCCAATAACCAATGCCTCGCAGGGTCCAATCCACCGGCTATGATACTACCCCACACCGGTACTTCCTTCAGTGTGGGTACCATACCGGATATCGACTATGATACTACCCCACACCGGTACTTCCTTCGGTGTATGTACCATACCGGATACCAAGTCATCGGCTTAGGTACTACCCCAGACCAGCATCCCCCTTGGTGTGGGTACCTTACAGGCACTACCCCACCCGCAGCGTGGGTGCCATACCGATATAGATCCAAACTCAAAGATGCACAAGAGAATAACATACTCAACAATCATGGTGCAACCAAAGCTTAACAAATCACAATATTACCACGACACACCACAAGAATCAATGTAGCCTTACACTTACCAATTACTTACCAATCGCACTCCATCGGTCTATCATTCACCCGATCATGTCCCATTTAACACAAACAATTACACTCAATGTTCACACAATCATTCATCCAAGCATCCGAGCAAATAAGCATTCAAGCATTCATATTTGATCATTCGAATTATCTAGTTGTATTAGACTCTTAACTTATCCAAATTAGGCAACCAAGCATGTGAAGCTAACACAACTAATCCGAGGGCTCATCACTGCCTCTCTACCAGTAAATCAATTCCCAAGTATCGAAAGCGAGTTACACTAGTGATTCACATCCTAAGCATGCTCACTAGACACGTCCGTTTATTAGTAATTGAAAGACATTTATTCTAGTTATTCGCATCCTATATGCAATTCTAGGACCTTTCCGATTTTATTAACCTAATAGGCATACTAAGCGTTATTTAAATGAGAAGTTAAGTCTTTCCCTACCTTGTGGTCTTCCTCTAATAATACTTTGCTGTAAAGTCGATTATCCTCTCCTTCGTTCTTCACACGGGTTCCGGAGTGGTCTTCGTCCCTCTACCTTGGTTCCAAGGCCTTCCCTCCTTTCGAGCTCGGTCTCACGGTCTTGGAACACAATTAAACTCTAATTAAAGTCTAACCAAAAAGCAAGTAAAGTCCCAAAAACATCCCCAAAAGTTCAGTTCATAACAAAGATCGAATTTGATGAAAACCACCCCAAAAGAACCCAAAACCGATCTGCCACGGAATGGGTCACGGAGCCGTGACACCACCCATCACGGTAGATGTCACGGAACCGTTACGCATGCCGTCACAAAATCCATCACGGAGCCGTGACGCCTCCCGTCACGGTATCCGTCATGGATCCGTGGCAGGTCTGGGCAGACTCGCCCTTTTTCCCGAACAATCACCTTCAAACTCCATTTTCAGTCAACCAAAAATCCCAAAACAGATAAATAACTCCAAAGCTCCTCTACCCATGGTAGGAATCATCAAAACCTCAACAATCCAAACTAATTCCAACTCCAAAAATCAATAAAACCAAGGATTTCAATCAAACACCAACAAATACTTCTCAACAACATCATCTAACACTAACCCAATCAAAACCCAACCACTTATAGCAAAACCAAGAAAAACCCATGAAATGAAATGAAAGGAAAAGAGATTTAGATAGTGTTCTTACCTCTTGGAGAATGAGATGGAGAAGATGGTGAGACTTTGGGGAAGAAAATGGTAGAAAATGAACCCAAGTTGCCTCTTTTCACTTGCTTCTTCTTCAAGACTCAATTTCTCTTCCTCTCCTTCCTTTCTCTCTATCTGGTCGGCCAACACTAGCACAAATGATCAATTTGTTACTCCTTTTTTCTTTAATAGACCTAATTGGAAAAGGACCAAAAGCCCCTTTAGATATTTTCCACTTAAAGGCCCTTAAGAGGGTATAATGGTCCAAGACCACTTATTTCCTCTCTTCCAATATTTTATGGACATGTGTCCAAGTAGGGTCCATTAACCTTCAATTTAATTTCCAGCACATTAATTAATTAGGCTTTAGTCGATATAAAGTCCAATTTTGACCAAAGTTGACTTTTCCCAATATTATACTCAAACAAATGGCCCAATTAAGCCAACGGTGAAGACGGCTAAGCTTTTTAAGCCCCGGAAAAGCCCCGAGTGACTTTCGAAGTCTTCGGTTGACTTTTCCGGCCGAAAGTCAAACTTGTCTATAAATCACCGGTTCGACCGGGATCGACCGGGGGCGGTTCTTACAATCTACCCCCCTTAAAAGAATTTTGTCCTCAAAATTAAAGCAAAAGTACCTCAAAGGTCGAACAGGTGAGGGTACTTCTCCGGTATCTCGTCCTCTCGCTCCCAGGTCGAGTCTGCTCCCTGGTGCTTCCATTGCACTCGTACCAAAGGGATACTAGTCTTCCGCAAGACCTTCTCTCCCATATCCACAATCCTGACAGGCTGCTCCTCATAAGAGGCATCATCGGCTACCTCGATGTCTGCCCACTCGATAACATGAGAGGGATCCGCCGTGTACTTCTGCAATTGGAACACATGGAAAACGTTATGCACGTTCCCAAGCTGCGGTGGCAATGCTAACCGATAAGCTACGATCCAACTCTATCCAAGATCTCAAATGGTCCAGTGAATCGCGGTGACAGCTTGCCTCCACCGCGGTTAAACCTCAATAGGCCCTTCTTCGGGCTCACCCTCAGAAATACATGGTCTCCGACCGAGAACTCAAGCGGTCTGCGACGTCTGTCTGCATAGCTCTTCTGGCGACTCTGTGAGGTCTTCAACCGCTCTCTAATCAATGCGACCTTCTCGGTCGTCTCTCTGACCATATCTGGTCCAAGTAAGCTCCGATCCCCTACCTCAGCCCAACACACAGGCGACCTACATGGTCTGCCGTACAAAGCCTCAAATAGTGCCATCTCAATGCTGGACTGATAACTGTTGTTGTAAGTGAACTCTGCTAAAGGTAGGTGATCCTCCCATGATCCCCGAAAGTCCAGTACACAAGCTCGAAGCATATCCTCCCGAATCTGTATGGTGAGCTGTGACTGTCCGTCTTTCTGTGGGTGGTAAGTTGTACTAAGCAGCACCTCAGTCCCCAATGCCTTCTGCAGGCTCTCCCAAAATCTGGACGTGAAGCGAGGATCCCTATCAGATACAACTAACACCGGTACTCCATGAAGGCGAATAATCTCTCTAACGTATACCCAGCTCAACACATCAACAGCGTCGGTCATCCGCATGACCAGAAAGTGTGCCGACTTGGTCAGTCGGTCAACCACAACCCAAATAGCATCGTGCCCTTTTGGCGACCTCAGTAGTCCAGAAACGAAGTCCATAGTAACATGCTCCCACTTCCACTCGGAGATCGGTAAGGGCTGTAGTAAGCCGGTGGGACGCTGGTGCTCGGCCTTCACCTACTGACAGGTGAGGGACCTCGAAACAAAATCTGCAACTGCTCTGTGCATCCCGCTCCACCAGAACTGGCGTCGGATGTCTCTATACATCTTGGTGCCACCTGGGTGCACAACAAGACAGGAGTGATGACACTCTCTCAACATAGTGTATCTACAACCTCGGGGTACAAACAACCGTCCTCTATAATGGAGACTCTGATCAGCACTCAACTCCCAACCCTCGATCTCAACACCGTCTACCAGTCTCTCACGAATCCCTGCCGACTCGGCATCCTCGGCCTGTGCCTCCAGCACCCGAGTAACCAACGTGGGCTGAGCCACTAATGCTCACAAAGCCATACCATCTGTGACCTCCTCTAGCTCAAGTCTGAATGAGCTCAACTCCTCCAGCATGTCCCATTCTCGGACAGCCATGCTGGCGACGCAATGAGTCGACTTCCTACTCAGGGCATCGGCGACGACATTCGCCTTGCCCGGATGATAGAGCAGCTCGAAGTCGTACTCCTCAAGTAACTCCATCCATCGCCTTTGGCGCATGTTCAGGTCGCGCTGGGAGAAAATATACTTGAGGCTCTTGTGATTCGAGAACACTCTGAAACGCTCACCGTACAGATAGTGTCTCCAGCTCTAGATCATGGGTCGGGTAGTTGCGCTCATGTACCTTCAACTGTCTCGAGCCATAAGCAACTACCTTCCCAGACTGCATCAACACACAACCCAGTCCCTCGCCTGAGGCGTCACAGTACACATCATAACCTACTCCTCGCTCTAGGACAATCAACACTAGAGCGGTAGTCAATCGAGCATTTAGCTCGATAAAGGAGTGCTCACACTCATCAGTCCATAGAAACTCTACTCCCTTGCGGGTCAGTGCTGTCATAGGCGCTGCTAGACGCGAGAAGTCCTGAACAAAGCGTCGATAATATCCTGTCAATCCCAAAAAGCTACGGATCTCAAACACATTCTTGGGCCTTGCCCACTTTGAAACTGCATCGACCTTCGCTGGGTCGACTAGGATACCATCTCGGGACACAACATGTCCGAGGAATTTCACCTCTACGAGCCAGAACTCGCACTTGTATAGGTTCCCGTACAGCTGGTGAGTACGTAACAAGGTCAATACTATCCTCAAGTGCTCCTCATGTGCCTCTTCACTAGGCGAGTAAATCAAGATGTCGTCAACAAATACTACGAAAAACTGGTCTAGGTACGGTATGAAAATGTCGTTCTTCAAATCCATGAAGGCTGATGGCGCGTTCGTCAATCCGAACGGCATCACTAGGAACTCAAAGTGTCCGTACCGTGTCCGGAACACGGTCTTCTCCACATCCTCCTTTTGGACCCTCAACTGGTAGTAGCCTGATCTCAGATCAATCTTGGAGAAGCATGTCGCTCCCCTCAGTTGATCGAACAGGTCATCGATCCTCGGCATCGGATAACGGTTCTTCACCGTAACCCGGTTCAACTTCCTGTAATCGATGCACATCCTCAACGCACCACCCTTCTTCTTCACGAAGAGGGTGGGTACTCCCCACGGAGAAACACTAGGGCGGATGAAACCCTTTTCCTGCAGCTCTTCGAGTTGTCGCTTCAACTCGACTAACTCAGCCGGTGCAAACCGATATGGTGTCATCGAAATCGGCGATGTGCCTGGGATCAAGTCGATCCGAAACTCTAACTCGCACGCAGGCGGTAAGCTTGATATCTCTTCCGGGAACACGTCCGGGAACTCACACACTACTCTCGGTAGGCCTCTGCTACCCTGCACAATCTCTGTCTCAGCTCCCGTAGTCAAGTCAAGGCGGACAGAAGGACTCCGCTCTTGCTACCCAAAACACAAGTAATGACTCGGTCGCCTGACCTCACTGTCACCTGACGTCGATAACAATCGATCGTCGCTCGATATCTCGCGAGCCAGTCCATGCCCAATATTACATCAAAAGCAGACATATCTAGGACGAGTAGGTCACCAATAAAGGGGTAGACATATCTTGCGGATTGCCCCTTTATTGGTGACCTACTCGTCCTAGATATGTCTGCTTTTGATGTAATATTGGGCATGGACTGGCTCGCGAGATATCGAGCGACGATCGATTGTTATCGACGTCAAGTGACAGTGAGGTCAGGAGACCGAGTCATTACTTGTGTTTTGGGTAGCAAGAGCAGAGTCCTTCTGTCCGCCTTGACTACGGGAGTTGAGACAGAGATTGTGCAGGGTAGCAGAGGCCTACCGAGAGTAGTGTGTGAGTTCCCGGACGTGTTCCCGGAGGAGCTATCAGGCTTACCGCCAGCGGGCGAGTTAGAGTTTCGGATCGACTTGATCCCAGGCACATCGCCGATTTCGATAACACCATATCGGTTTGCACCGGCTGAGTTAGTCGAGTTGAAGCGACAACTCGAAGAGCTGCAGGAAAAGTGTTTCATCCGCCCTAGTGTTTCTCCGTGGGGAGCACCCACCCTCTTCGTGAAGAAGAAGGGTGGCGCGTTGAGGATGTGCATCGATTACCGGAAGTTGAACCGGGTTACGGTGAAGAACCGTTATCCGATGCCGAGGATCGATGACCTGTTCGATCAACTGAGGGGAGCGACATGCTTCTCCAAGATTGATCTGAGATCAGGCTACTACTAGTTGAGGGTCCGAAAGGAGGATGTGGAGAAGACCGCGTTCCGGACACGGTACGGACACTTGGAGTTCCTAGTGATGCCGTTCGGATTGACGAACGCCCCAGCAGCCTTCATGGATTTGATGAACGACATTTTCATACCGTACCTGGACCAGTTTGTCGTAGTATTTGTTGACGACATTTTGATTTACTCGCCTAGTGAAGAGGCACATGAGGAGCACTTGAGGATAGTATTGACCTTGTTACGTACTCACCAGTTGTACGGGAACCTGGAGAAGTGCGAGTTCTGGCTCGCAGAGGTGAAATTCCTCAGACATGTTGTGTCCCGAGATGGTATCCTAGTCGACCCAGCGAAGGTCGATGCAGTTTCAAAGTGGGCAAGGCCCAATAATGTGTTTGAGATCCGTAGCTTTCTGGGATTGACAGGATATTATCGACGCTTTGTTCAGGACTTCTCGCGTCTAGCAGCGCCTATGACAGCACTGACCCGCAAGGGAGTAGAGTTTCTATGGACTGATGAGTGTGAGCACTCCTTTACCGAGCTAATGGCTCGATTGACTACCGCTCTAGTGTTGATTGTCCCGGAGCGATGAGTAGGTTATGATGTGTACTGTGACGCCTCAGGCGAGGGACTGGGTTGTGTGCTGATGCAGTCCGGGAAGGTAGTTGCTTATGGCTCGAGACAGTTGAAGGTACATGAGCGCAACTACCCGACCCATGATCTGGAGCTGGTAGCAGTGGTATTTGCTCTGAAGAGCTGGAGACACTATCTGTACGGTGAGCGTTTCAGAGTGTTCTCGGATCACAAGAGCCTCAAGTATATTTTCTCTCAGCGCGACCTGAACATGCGCCAAAGGCGATGGATGGAGTTACTTGAGGAGTACGACTTCGAGCTTCTCTACCATCCGGGCAAGGCGAATGTCGTCGCCGATTCCCTGAGTAGGAAGTCAACGCATTACGTCGCCAGCATGGCTGTCCGAGAGTGGGACATGCTGGAGGAGTTGAGCTCATTCAGACTTGAGCTAGAGGAGGTCACAGATGGTATGGCTTTGTGTGCATTAGTGGCTCAGCCCACGTTGGTTGCTCGGGTGCTGGAGGCACATGCCGAGGATGCCGAGTCGGTAGGGATTCGTGAGAAACTGGTCGACAATGTTGAGATCGAGGGTTGGGAGTTGAGTGCTGATTAGAGTCTTCGTTATGCAGGACGGTTGTTTGTACCCCGAGGTTGTAGAGACACTGTGTTGAGAGAGTGTCATCACTCCCGTCTTGCTGTGCACCCAGGTGGCACCAAGATGTATAGAGACATCCGACGCCAGTTCTTGTGAAGCGGGATGCGCAGAGCAGTTGCAGATTTTGTTTCGAGGTGCCTCACCTGTCAGTAGGTGAAAGTCGAGCACCAGCGTCCCGCCGACTTACTACAACCCTTACCGATCTCTGAGTGGAAGTATGAGCATGTTACTATGGACTTCGTTTCTGGACTACTGAGGTCGCCGAAAGGGCACGATGCTATTTGGGTTGTGGTTGACCGACTGACCAAGTCGGCACACTTTCTGGCCATGCGGATGACCGACGCTGTTGATGTGTTGAGCCGGTTATACGTTCGAGAGATTATTCGCCTTCATGGAGTACCGGTGTCAGTTGTATCTGACAAAGATCCTCGCTTCACGTCCAGATTTTGGGAGAGCCTGCAGAAGGCATTGGGGACTGAGGTGCTTCTTAGTACAACTTATCACACACACAGACAGACATACAGTCAGAGCTCACCATACAGATTCTGGAGGATATGCTTCGAGCTTGTGTACTGGACTTTCGGGGATCATGGGAGGATCACCTACCTTTAGCAGAGTTCACTTACAACAACAGTTATCAGTCCAGCATTGGGATGACACCATTTGAGGCTTTGTACGGCAGACCATGTAGGTCGCCTGTGTGTTGGGCTGAGGTAGGGGATCGGAGCTTACTTGGACCAGATATGGTCAGAGAGACGACCGAGAAGGTCGCATTGATTAGAGAACGGTTGAAGACCGCATAGAGTCGCTAGAAGAGCTATGCAGATAGACATCACAGACCGCTTGAGTTTTCGGTCAGAGACCATGTATTTCTGAGGGTGAGCCCGAAGAAGGGCCTACTGCGGTTTAACCGCGGTGGAGGCAAGTTGTCACCGCGATTCATTGGACCATTTGAGATCTTGGATAGAGTTGGAGTCGTAGCTTATCGGTTAGCATTACCACTGCAGCTTGGGAACGTGCATAACGTTTTCCATGTGTCCCAATTGCCGAAGTACACGGCGGATCCCTCTCATGTTATCGAGTGGGCAGACATCGAGGTAGCCGATGATGCCTCTTATGAGGAGCAGTCCGTCAGGATTGTGGATATGGGAGAGTAGGTCTTGCGGAAGACTAGTATCCCTTTGGTACGAGTGCAATGGAAGCACCAGGGAGCAGACTCGAATTGGGAGCGAGAGGAGGAGATACGGGAGAAGTACCCTCACCTGTTCGACCTTTGAGGTACTATTTCTTTTAATTTCGAGGACGAAATTCTTTTAAGGGGGGTAGATTGTAAGAACCGCCCTCGGTCGATCCTGGTCGAACCAGTGATTTATAGACAAGTTTGACTTTCGGCTGGAAAAGTCAACCGAAGACTCCGGAAGTCACTCGGGGCTTTTCCGGGGCCCAAAAAGCTTAGGCGTTATCACGGTTGGCTTAATTGGGCCATTTGTTTGAGTATAATGTTGGAAAAGTCAACTTTGGTTAAATCTGGACTTTATATCGACTAAAGCCTAATTAATTAATGTGCTGTAAATTAAATTAGAGACTAATAGACCTTACTTGGACACATGTCCATAAAATATTGGAAGAGAGGAAAGAAGTGGTCTTGGACCATTATACCCTCCTAAGGCCCTTTAATTGGAAAATATCTAAAGCGGCTTTTGGTCCTTTTCAATTAGGTCTATTAAAGAAAAAGGGAGCAAAAAATTGATGATTTGTGCTAGTGTTGGCCGACCACATAGAGAGAAAGGAAGGAGAGGAAGAGCAATGGAGTCTTGAAGAAGAAGCAAGTGAAAAGAGGCAACTTGGGTTCATTTTCTACTATTTTCTTCCCCACAATCTTCTCCATCTCATTCTCCAAGAGGTAAGAACACTATCTACATCTCTTTTCCTTTCATTTCATTTCATGGGTTTTTCTTGGTTTTGCTAGAAGTGGTTGGGTTTTGATTGGGTTAGTGTTAGATGATGTTGTTGAGAAGTATTTGTTGGTGTTTGATTGAAATCCTTGGTTTGATTGATTTTTGGAGTTGGAATTAGTTTGGATTGTTGAGGTTTTGATGATTCCTACCACGGGTAGAGGAGCTTTGGAGTTATTTATCTGTTTTGGGAGTTTAGGTTGACTGAAAATGGAGTTTAGAGGTGATTTTTCGGGAAAAAGGGCGAGTCTGCCCATACCTGCCACAGATCCGTGACGGATACCGTGACGGGAGGCGTCGCGGCTCCGTGATGGAGTCCGTGACGGCACGCGTCACAGTTCCATGACGTCTACCGTGATTGGTGGTGTCACGGCTCCGTGACCCCATTCCGTGGCAGATCGGTTTTGGGTTCTTTTGGGGTGGTTTTCATCAAATTCGATGTTTGTTATGAACTGAACTTTTGGAGATGTTTTTGGGACTTTACTTGATTTTTGGTTAGACTTTAATTAGAGTTTAATTGTGTTCCAAGACCGTGAGACCGTGCTCGAAAGGAGGGAAGGCCTTGGAACCGAGCTAGAGGGACGGAGACCACTCTGGAACCCGTGTGAAGAACGGAGGAGAGGCTAATCGACTTTACAGCAAAGTATTATTAGAGGAAGACCACAAGGTAGGGAAAGACTTAACTTCTCATTTAAATAACACTTAGTATGCATATTAGGTTAATAAAATCGGAAAGGTCCTAGAATTGCATATAGGATGCGAATAACTAGAATAAATGTCTTTCAATTACTAATAAACGGACGTGTCTAGTGAGCATGCTTAGGATGTGAATCATTAGTGTAACTCGCTTTTGATACTTGTGAATTGATTTACTGGTAGAGAGGCCGTGATGAGCCCTCGGATTAGTTGTGTTAGCTTCACATGCTTGGTTGCCTAATTTGGATAAGTTAAGAGTCTAATACAACTAGATAATTCGAATGATTAAATATGAATGCTTGAATGCTTATTTGCTCGGGTGCTTGGATGAATGATTGTGTGAACATTGAGTATAATTGTTTGTGTTAAATGGGACATGATCGGGTGAATGATAGACCGATGGAGTGCGATTGGTAAGTAATTGGTAAGTGTAAGGCTACATTGATTCTTGTGGTGTGTCGTGGTAATATTGTGATTTGTTAAGCTTTGGTTGCACCATGATTGTTGAGTATGTTATTCTCTTGTGAATCTTTGAGTTTGGATCTATATCGGTATGACACCCACGCTGCGGGTGGGGTAGTGCCTGTAAGGTACTCACACCAAGGGGAATGCTGGTGTGGGGTAGTACCTAAGCCGATGACTTGGTATCCGGTATGGTACCTACACCGAAGGAAGTATCGGTGTGGGGTAGTATCATAGTCGGTATCCGGTATGGTACCCACACCGAAGGAAGTGCCGGTGTGGGGTAGTATCATAGCCGGTGGATTGGACCCTGCGGGGCATTGATTATTTGACCCTGCGGGGCATTGGTTATTGGACCCTGCGGGGGATGGTTATTGGTTGATTCACCCAAGTGTATGCGTCCTGCGGGAGCAATACCTTGGTTCCCTATGACATATGATCCTTGAGAGACGTTTCCGAGAATCCCGACGATAAGCACCCTTAGGGGTTGTTACCGGTATCCTCGACGTTAAACGTCTTTGTGATGTTATGCGTCTCCTCTGGACCGAGGTAAAATCTGACATGACACAACAAGTATTGTGGATCGGAGGGTGGTGACTTCATGTCCCACGGCTTTAATTGGACGTCCTGTTTTCTAATGATTTTCAAATAAATACATTGATTCCTTTAATTTCCCTATGATTACTGTTGACTCTTTGAAATTGCTAAACATTCGGTTTGCCTCCGTATTTCATCATCTGTTTGGTTTCTCGTCTTATTAAGATTTGAATGAACTTGTGAACTCCTGTTTATTAAACTGAAAGGTCGCCTTGGTTATGCATTTTCCCTACTGAGCGTAAGCTCACCCCTCCTGTCTTTGTGGTGTTTCAGGTGTTGAGCGGGAGTAGTACTAGCCGGACTCTCGGAGCTTGGGAGCTGTTGAGGGTTTAGCTAGTTTTAGAGACGTGTACCCCTTTTATGTTGTATTTTGTACTTTACTGACTGAGTTGTGACTCTTTATATTTTGAAGGTTTTATTCATTTGGAACTTTATTTATTTTTATTCTTCTTGTTTTACTGTGAATCGATAGTCACGTCTCGAGTCCGGTCAATACCGGATTTGGGGTGTGACAAGTACTGGAAATGAAAATACTGGAAATGAAACTGATAAAGCAACATGATATAATGTAAAAGCGCTATTTGTGGATCTGGGGTCGTCTGGAGATTTGTACTTCGACAGCGTCCTATGCGGAAACCGATACAACTTCGTCAGACTAGGTGTCAAAGGCCGAGCAGACTCCTTATACGAGGTTTCAGTAGTGGACTAGGTATTCCCCCTGGGTGCCAGCGTGCGTCGTCCTCCCTTGAATGATAGAGGTAGGGTTCCAAAACGCGGGAATGTTGGCCACCAAATTGGTAAAGGGATACCGGGCCGAGCCTTGGTGGTACCGATGCCACCTTATATCTAGAGGGGCGGTATGGCCGGCTGACCCCCCTCTGGACCGACGTGGCCTCATTCTTGGAGGCGAGGGTGCTTGTGGCCCCCCGCCGCTGTATGTGATGCCCCATCATAGTGAGTCCCTTCCGAGTCCCCCTCGTCTTCCTCTTCCCTCATCTGTCTCTTCATGCCTGTCAAGACTAAACGAGGCTCATCCTTCGGGCCGTGATGGGCATCCGCGAGTAGGCCCGGTCCATGTGGCCCATCAACCTTCTCTCCCTGGGAAGCCGTAGCAAGCTCATTCCTAGGTCGCCGCTTCCACGACGCCGTCACCGGCTCCGCCTCCTCTTGTCGACCTGAACCCTGCTCCGACTTCTTAGACGCCCCCGCCGCGATTGGGACAAGGTCAGTTGAACCCTCCTCCTTTGCTCGAGCCTCCATCTGCCGGGTCATCAAGGTTCCCAGCGAAACCCCTCGGCGGCGAGCCGGTCCTCGGGACCACCACCGGTTTTTTCCCCCCGTTTGCCGAGGGCGTGGTCCTACTGTTGACGTCCGCTTGAGAATCCCACGCTGGTACGCCGTCGTATGCTCCACTGGCCGCCGACCCTTTTCTACACGGTCCCCGGGTTCCCGAGCCGTCGTGAATAACATCGGGGTTGCCTCCTCTACCGCCCGCGACGACTAAACCTCTGTCCCTGCGGGAGACGCCGCCCTCAGAGAGCCCGATAAATCCGACATTCCACTTCTTACCGGCGTACCCCTGCTAGTCTGCAGGGTCTCCGTCTCCGTCGACGGCTCCCTGAGCAGTTCGACGTCAAAGCTCCCATCCTCGCTCGACAATTTCCCGGATGATACCACCATGTTTTCTTCTTCGCAAAGTCGCCGTTCTCTAGGCTTTTGAGAGAGCAAAGGCTGCGTCCATGCTATTGTCTAACCAAAAAAAAAATACATTTTGGCTTTGAAACCTTTGATTTGTATGTCCAAGTATGAGAGTTGAATATCTGTAACTTGAATGACCAAAAACTCTTGAATTATATCTGACAAAGGAAATCTATTTTTCTTTCGGATTTGGTCTTAATGGAGGTTCCACTTTCGATACCTTTCCTGGAGTTGTAAAGAAGTTTTGAAGCCGCGTTGTAGAGGATTAAGTCATCAGCAACAAGGTTTGAAGATCACATGATGATCTTCATCAGCATACATGAAGATCCTCGATCAACTTGAAACTCTCAGTTGCAACAGCAAGGTAAGACTCATCTCCTTGTTGAAGCTTCCTGGTACTACCTCTACTCTTTCCTTTCTGCATCATACTTCAACATCCACACAAGCGCCACTGCCTCGTAAGCAAGAATCTCAAGCTTCTCAAGCTCGTATGCCAAGCTCAACTGATTCTTAAGCTAGCAACTCAAGAACGTTTGTTTTCTGCTTAAGCTTATAGAACTTGCAAGCTCCTCTGCTCTTATCCCTCTATATACTTCAGATTCACTCTGCAGCTATTGACTATGTTATCTTTGGAAGAACTCAATGGTTGTCCTGTGGCAACTCAAGCCAACAAGGAGCAATCTTCTTCTTCCATTGGGCCCCCTCCTGGTTTTGAGCCCCTACCAAAAAAACTCATCAAGAGGAAAAGAAAGACAAACAAGCACAACCCACCATCTTCTTCTGACTTGGACAGGACTCAAGAGTATTCACCTGGAGGAAGAACAACACTCTTGGATGGAAAGAAAATGTTATATGAACAATACTTCAAACCAGTGATTTCAGGACCAGATTCAACCCCAAACCTCCAACATAATAAACAAGCCTAGGAAAACAAAAGAAGTTGGGACAGATCTCAAGATATCAATGCCAATGGCACTCAGAATACTATGGCTAGAGATTTAAAAGAGGAGTTATTTGTGGCCTTTGTTCATAACCTCCCAAAGAAAGCAACAAGTCAGTGGCTAAGAAACACCTTCTCAGTAATCAGGGGCATCTCTAAGACTCATATAGCTTTCAAACCCACTGCAAAAGGAAAATATTTTGGCTTCTGCTATTTCTTGTGTTTAAACAATCTCCATGAGACTATACATCGATTCAATAGAACTGTCATTGAGGGACATAAACTATTGGTCACAGAGGCAAGACCAAAAAACTCAGCTCAACCTAAAGCAAGGCAACATTCAGATCTCAATATACCTCCAAAGACAGGGTTCCATGATTATGGATTCAGAGGTTCAATAGTTTCAGCTCAATTGGATTTTTTCCAGAGAGGACATTTAGCTTTAACACACAGCTCACATACTGTTGCCTCGATCTTGAGAGATCTGGCTCTTGAGGGTGTGTCTGAAGTGCATATCAAAGGGCTAGGAAATAAGGTTGTTTTAGTTTGTTGTCCAGATGAATTGTTTGATAGAGAGTTCAAAAAAGAAGAAGGCAGTTGGCTACACAACTAGCTCACTTTCCTGCCTCAGCACATTAAGGGGGATTGTGTATACTTCACTTGGGTGGCAATCAAAGGAATTCCTTACCAGGGCTGGTGTGAAGAAAGTTTTAAAGTCTGCATCAAACAATTTGGCTCTCTATTCCATACTCATCCACAAATTAAGGATGGTATTCTAATTGATATTGCCTATGTCTTAATGTACTCCTACAGACTCAAGAACATAGACAAAGAAGTACATCTTCAGCTGGGAAATCAATTATGTAGAGTTTGAGTCACTTCTTTAAAAGTTGAAGAGGTTCCTCACATTTTGGGAGAAGAATATTATCCAGGTCATGGCTCCTCAGATCCATCCTTTGAACATTCACCTCCTATTGTTTCAGAAGATATCTCAGAATCTCAGACCCCCTTGATTCAACATACCCACAGTACACACTCCTTATCTGAGCAAACAAGATCATCCTCAGAGGAATTGGTGCCTGAACAGTTTTCTTCCAATCCATTAGCCAACCTGCCTGCCTCAATTCAAAATTTGACTGGGAAAATAGTCTTAGACACATTCCATGAAGATGAGGTGACAGTTCAAGTTACCTCCCCCAATCATCAGCAGCTCACTTCTGGTGACAAAAGGACAATTCAAGTTGCATTAACTAGGGAATGTCTGTCTCCCTCTCCTTGTCCTCAAGACTTAAGTGCTGCCCTACAAGAAGCACAATCAGTTACCCCACAACTCAATCTCTAATGTCTTCAGTTACCTTTTATAGAAGATGGTACATTAGTGGTCCTCAGCAATTAATACTAGTCAGTTCCCAAAATGGACAAGTTGTTGCAGAAGAAACATTAATTGCTACGGAAGTTTATTCTTTATCTAATGGGTTAGAAAACATAATTAGTGGACATCCCTCCTTCTCACCTTTAGAACTGTCAGCTCAAGGGATATTGCCAACTGTGCAGGATCAAATATTACAAACTGCCTCTAATATGGGTCTTGGTCACACAGCTCAGCAAACTATTCCTCTCTCCATAAACAAATGGAAAAAGAAAATAAAAAGGCAATGCCAATCCCTCATGGCTATGAAACAAGATCGAAGGCAAAAGAAGAAGCAAAAGAGAAGAGAAAGATCATAAACTCAGCATTGCAACCAAAGGATATATCAGAAGCAAAAAAGGCCCTACATTTTGGCAAATCGATTGGTTTGCAACTGAAGTGCAATGAGGACATAATTTTACATCATCTCAGCTCATTAGAAGAAGAAGAAGAAGAAGAAGAAGAAGAAGAAGAAGAAGAAGAAGAAGAAGAAGAAGAAGAAGAAGAAGAAGAAGAAGAAGAAGAAGAAGAAGAAGAAGAAGAAGAAGAAGGATATAACCAAGGAGTGGATTTAGAAGTAGATAGTGGAGATTAGTATGTGGATTTGGATGAGGATGTATTGCACGTAGGCAATTTGTCTACCTTTCCTCCTTTCTCTTAATTTGATCCCATGAAAGTCCTCTCTTGGAACTTGAGAGGGATTTCCTCTTCTCAAAAGAGGAGAACTCTAGCTGACGTGCTCCGCAAACAAGCTCCTCAACTAGTTTTTATTCAAGAATCTAAAGTGGAGAAAATCATAACATCTTTCTTAAGGAGCTGTGGATTAGGATGGGGGTGGGACTTCAAATTTGTCCCTACTATTAGAAGTGCATGAGGAATTATTACTTGTTGGAAAATCAATGATTTCAGCTTTCAGAATTCAAAACCTATTGATGAAGCCTTGCTATGGTGGGGGAGTATCATTTCTCTTAACAAAAAGTGTTGCTTCATAAATTTCAATGCTCCAAACTCAGTCTCTGAAAGAAGATCCCTGTGGAGAAACATTTTATCTGAATTATTAGGACCTTGATTTGCTCTTTCAGCCATAGACACAGTAGCATTAAAATCTCCCTCAATTAAAATGAGAGTCCCAGGCTCCGAGCAGATTTAATTGATCTCCCTCTCTCAGGTGGCAAGTTTACTTGGTTTGGACTTGGCTCCAAAGCATCAATGCTTGATAGGATTCTGGTATCTTCTGAATTCGTGGCTAGCTATCCTCAACTAACTCAAGCTTGTCTCCCAAGATGCATTTCAAACCATAAACCCATCACTTTATCCAATCCTATCATTGAATGGGGTCTAAACCATTTAAATTTCTCATAATCTGGTTAGAAGATCACAGATTATTCAGAGCTGTGGAAAATTTCTGGAACTCTTACAGGGTAGTAGGTTGGCCTCACTATGTGCTCTGGAAAAAGCTCAAATTATTAAAGGAGGATCTCAAATTTTGGAATGTGGAGGTTTTTGGAATTTCGGAGACCTCTATTGCTGATCTCAGAACAAGATTAGACAAATTTGATACACTGGTTGAAGATAGGGAATTATCTCAATAGGAATGCTCCCAAAGATGAGCTGTGAGAGCAGAACTAATCACAAAAACAAAGCTACATTCAAAGCTGTGGAGTCAAAAAGCCAGGAAAAAATGGCTTCATGGGGAAGATCAAGGTTCAAAATATTATCACAGGATACAAATTACAAAGGTGCACAAAAGAAAATTTCACAGATTTGGTTCCAGGGTGATTGTTTATCAGATCCTTCACAAATAAAAAATGCACCAGCCTCTCATTTCAGTGCGAGATTTCAAGGATCATTACCTTCAACTATGGATATTGATCATGTAAACTTTACAAATATCGGTCCAGAGAAAGCTCAGTGGTTAGAAAGGCCATTTCTAGAGGGGGAGATTCTTCAAGCTGTAATGGCTTGTGTTGGGGACAAAGCATCTGGCCTTGATGGCTTCACATTGAGGTTTTTTCATGTTTGTTGGCCAATTATAAGAATAGATCTTCTAAATTTCTTCTCCCACTTCCACTACTCAGGTCACATAGGAAAAGGTCTCAACTCTTCATTCATTACCTTAATTCCCAAATGTGATTCTCCTACAACTTTCAATGACTCTAGACCCATAAGTCTAATGGGAGGACCCTATAAAATTCTCTCCACGTTGCTATCCTCTAGACTCAAGTTAGTAGTGGGCAAGTTAGTGGGTTTTGAGCAATCTGGGTTCATAATGGGAAGACAAATCATGGATGGAATATTGGTTGCTTCTGAGGTGGTGGATCATATCAAACAATCAAAACAAAAGGTAGTGATGATCGAAGCTGATTTTGAAAAGGCATTTGATAAAGTCAATTGGAGCTTTATTATGGAAATTCTATAAAAAAAATGGGTTTTGGCTTGCTTTGGAGAATGTGGATCTCTTCCTGCATCAGAACTTCAATCTCAGTTCTTATTAATGGCTCACCAAGTCGGTTAAAGGGAAAAGAAAAAAGAAACCCTACCAACCTTTTCGAGTGACGACTCGTTCACTATGCATGAGTGAAAATGAGAAGCTTGAGGCTCAGCGTAAAAACGAGCCCTGGAGACATTTTGTCGCTACAGGGACTATGCTGCAGATAGAGTTCAAGGACGAAGTTCCTCCTTCTATCGATTAGCATTTCTTTGTAATTGACTGCTGTTCCCCATTATTCGTTTGTTTTTTTTCGTTTTTTAGGAAGATTCTCTTACTGGTGTAGTAGAGTCTCTTTTGCAGGTATTTGGGATAGCTTTTTGCGGTCCTCAGGCTTTGTAATTCTCTTTATTTCAAAGCCTATCAATAAAACATCATTTATCAAAAAAAATGGCTCACCAAGTCATGACTTTCAATTGTTGAGGGCCTTGAGACAAGGATATGCTTTATCCCCTCTCATTTTTGTGATCATATCAGAGGCTATAAATCAGATAATGAAGGCAGGGTTGCTGGGAAATCATTTCAATGGTATAAAGATGGGTACAGAAGGCCCTACAATCTCTCATTTACAATATGAAGGTGACACCATTTTTTATTATTATTGAAGCTTCTGTCCAAGGTGCTGAAAATCTCAAATCAGCATTGGCTATGTTCTATTTAACTGCTGGCTTAAAAGTCAATTATGACAAATCTACCTTGATCACCTTCAATATCAATTCTGAAGAAACAAATGAATTGGCAGAGGCTCTTGGTTGTCCTATAGGCTCTCTAACCGTCACTTATCTTGGCTTTCCCCTTTGAGCTAATCCTAGAAAGATCAGTACATGGAAGTCAGTAATTGAAAAGTTCAAAAAAAAAACTCTTGGTCTCTGGCAGGCAAAGCTCCTACTTTTTGGAGGAACAATTATTCTTCTTAAATCAACACTGGCCTCATTACCCCTATATTTCTTCTCACTGCTGAAAGCCCCAAAAGCAGTCATCAAGACCCGTGAAAGCTGGCAGAGGAGGTTTCTTTGGCATGGCTCTTCAACCTCAAGAGTATTTTGTAAAGTGAAATGGACAACAGTTTGTAAATCCAAAGTTCAAGGTGGTCTGGGCATCAAAGGTCTAGCAGATATGAATTTGGCCCTCTTAGAAAAATGGTGGTGGAGATTTGTTATAGAAGATAAGGCCCTTTGGAAACAAGTCATCTGCTCAAAAGCATGCTGAGATTACAAGGATTGAGACTTATCAAATTTTGCAGAAATTGGCCGGGCAGGTTTTTTCAATCAAGTTTTGCAGCTAGCAGAGGATCCAAGGTTTAGTGATTTCTTTGGCTCAAAATCTTGCATCTGGAAACTAGGGAGAGGCAATAAAATCCATTTCTGGACTGATGTTTGGTGGGGAGAAACCAATCACTCTAAAGACTTTATTTCCAAGAATCTACCTCTTGTCAAATGCTACAAAATACCTGATAGAGGACCTTTGGGATGGTGAGGATTGGAACCTGTACCTTAGAAGATCCCCTAGAGGCTGGGAGGAAGATGAGTGAGGGTTTATCAACTCAATTCTCTCCTTGATCTCCCCTAATTCCAATGATGATGAAATTGTTGGGTCTCGAGGTAGGGTTGGAGATGAACCAACTCGCAGTGGGAAATCAATGAAAACCAAGAGACGATTAAAACCATGAAACAACTAACAAATAATGGATTCACAAGAGAAAAATTCAGCACTATTTCTTACCAAAACAATTACACTGGGTAACGAATGATTGGCTTGAGTCTCCAAGACGCCTACGTATCCACATGGGAATCAAAGCCACGTAGTTCTTCTCTTTGAGGACTCAAGAACACAAAAATGGAGGTGGGATCTTGCCAAACCCGAAATTGTAGGGAGAGGGGGAGAGAAGTTGTGTTTCCTATTCTTGTGTTTGTTATGTTGAAAAAAGATGACTTAAACATAAAAAAAAACTCATACTTGTCCAACTAAAGGCATGGGACAAGTATGATGTCAAGTAAGGTGTAAATAGGACAAAGTATGGCTAGACAAGATTGGGTTAGGTGGTGAATCACCAACACCTTAATTCTTGTCTTCCTTACTTAGTACTAATTAATCAAGACTTGATTAATTAGTTCCATGGGTCTTTCATAGGCCTCTTGGAACATGGCACGTGGCCATTTCCAACGAGGTCCCGTGATTCGCTCATCGCCTCCAAGCCTTCCATACCGGAAATGTCCAACATTATCCGACGCGATCAATCCCAAGACTCCAAGCCTTGTCTTGATCCGTAAAGTCTTATTCACTTACGAGCACATGACCCAAAACCCAGTTTTGGTCATGTCCCGAGAAAACTCCCTTTTGGCCATTCTCCATAAATGTGTCAATGAGTTTCACCCTCCGGTGTGACCCTTAGGTTTATGAATGTCAATAGATCAACGTAAAATCTCATTTTACTTGATCCTATTTAAGTTGCGACTAACGATACTTTAGTATTGCCTGTCACTACATAACGAATCGACCCTGTCGATTCTAACCTTTATGTCGTCCCTGTCATTATCCTTTTATCTCCGATATCTTGGTTGAGATAAGGCATAGAGCCGTCATCCTTATTATTCTCAATCACTGTTCATTGATATGTGAGATGACTGAAGATATGATACCCAGTATCATGTGCATGGCCATGCTATTCTTTCAGTCACTCTCGATCAAGCGGCCGAGAACCGATATCTTTCCCATACCTCAGTATGAGGGATAAATCCCTTAGCCGTCTTTCGTATCACTCATGTAGCCCATCCCCAAGCCAATCCTGGCCGTTATGGAAGCCCTGTTACGGACAACGTTAGGCTCAGGCCAAACTCAGTTTTTGACTACATAGCGATCACAAAGACTCCTTGGTCTAAGGATACATGACAAGCTACGACACTGAATATGTTCATGACTTAATCTATGTCACATATTCAGGGAGGGTCGTCCAATACCATGTCCCACATGATATCTATGATCAAACTCTGGAATCTCATTCCAATGACTAACAGAACGTAAGCCATAAAGAGTCATATTTCATACTAGTCGCTTCTAGTGAAGCTTTGTTGACTAGGGACCCATCGAGTGTGATCTATCTCGATCTATGGTTCTATTCGCATTGTGGGCATAGATCAGAGCACACACCGATATATTACTCCAACACATAAGTAATATAAAGCCGCTTTAATTTTATTGCTAACGATGATGGATACATTTGGACATTTAGGATTGAACTACGGGGACTAAGACTAACAGAAATGTCATGGGTTTATGATGATAAAGGGTTCTCAGTCAAAAAATTGTACTCCTTACTGGCTCCTCAAGCAACTGTCATTCCTGGCTAGACCAAAAATCTTTGGGCTCCAGGTGTGCCTCCCAAAATTGCGGCTTTTGGTTGGCTAGCATGTTTGGAGGCCATCCCCTCAAGGTGTTTCCTAGAATCTAGAGGTTTGTCATTCTCCCTAGATGAAATAATATGTCCTTCTTGTTCATGGGATTTTGAAGCTGCTGCACATATTCTTCTTCATTGTAAAATTGCTTGGGAGGTATGGAATTTTATCCTTGGCTGGTGGGGAGTATCTTGGTCTATGCCTGCTGATATAAAGTCCCTCTTTTTCTCCTGTCCTCATCTAATTATTACCAAATTCAAGAAGATATGGGGAAAGATTCTAAAACTAACCTGTTGGCAAATCTGGTTGGGCAGAAATGATAAATTGTTCAATGCAGTGATCTTAACTTCTGGTGAAATATTCAACAAGATTCAAAGTATCATCTTCTCTTGGGAAAGTGCCTCCTTCTCCTATACTTTTAGCTTCCCCTTTGAGACTTGGTTGACATCTCCTCAAGCCTGCCTAATGAGGAAATAATCCATTCATCTCTTGGTGGATGACTCCTTTTGGTTGCTGATGGTTTTGGGGTGTGAGGGGGTGGTTTATGGTTGGTTTGGGTATTGTGGTGAGGGTGTTTGATTTTGGGAGTGCCTGGTTTCTATTGAATTTGGTTAGTTTTCTCTCCTCCTTAGGATGATCTTTGTGTGGGGGCTGTTAGTTGAGTCTTGTGGGTGCTTTCTCTGAGCCCCTTTTGGTTGATTTGTTCTCCCCCTTTTGGGTTCGTGTTGTTTTCTCTTGCAGGTGTTATGTCCTTAGGGATGTTGCAGAACCTACATTTCCCACACTCTTGGTTTCTTAAGTTACAATCTACACCCTGCAAATCTGCCAAAACAATTGCAGCTCCTGCACTCTCACATTTTGGATGCCTTCAGCAATTCGTTGTTGTAGTGAGGTTCACATCAATTGCTTACTGATCAAGAGGTTCTGGGGATACTGGTGGCAATTTACACATATGTCTTTCAAGCACCTTCAAATCACTCTCCTGCAGATCAACCCCTTCAACAATGTCTTTTCTTCAACCACAAGTAATAGCTACAACATTGCCAACTAAGCTGCATTACCTACCTAATCTTCAAGGAACATGATTACTCTTCATTTGGGGTAGCTTTTGACTAAGGGCTTCAATTTAGTCACTTGTAATAGTCATTTCACTTTACTACCCTTTTGTTTCCTTGGTTGATAGCTTGATCCTTGTAATTAGCTTCAACTTTGGGGTGCTCTTCAATTTGTAGTCTTTGTAGCTAGAGACGTTTGTTCTCCCGTTTCAATCTTTGAAATGGGAGAGATTTATAATACTGATTTGCTTATCAAAAAAATATATCTGTAACTTGTATTTTAATTTGTTCCAAAAAGTGACAAATTATAACACAAACAAATTAGATCGACTACAGTGTTTTTAATATAGTATGAAACATTCTGTGAAAAATTTGAAAATATGTTATTCATATAAATTATTTATTAAATTCAATCATAACCAAAATGCATATACGAGTGGTATTCCATCTATTTATTAAAATTAGATTTTGACTTGCAAAGGTAACGAATACCCATTTAAGGATGCCAAAAGTGATTTGTTTTTTTCTCTCTTATCGATCATTAATGGAAGTACTCTGAATCCATCTACGTGTCAATCACACATGTGTGGGAAGTTGGAGCAATCTAATACCTTGGATGAATAAATAAAGATTTTTATGAAGTTTAGTAAGTAACATATTTCATTCTAATTTTAGGCACATCTAATTGAGATGGTTTATCTCATACGAGAGTTTATACATAAAGCAATTGATGGATCTTTGGTCTTTAATGGTGCAAATCTAAGATCAACAAACCTAAATCCAAGACAAAATACTGCGGGTGATTGCATCATGTCGTGGCGAAGTAGAATCTCGTAACCCTGATGCCCAGGTACTTAACGATGAGTCCCGAGCTCTTCTAAGCGTCTGTTGTTGGAACATTTAGTTTGTGTAAATGTGGTGGGTGCCACATTGATAAAATATAGAACAAACTAATGTGTTTATATAGCAAAATGTCATTACTCTAATTAAATAGAGCATGTACGAAGTGATCAATACATCGGTATATTTGAAATGGGTCTTGTTATTAAATTATATTAATCAAGACTATGACACTTGGATTCATATTTTATTATCCATTCATCAGTTATTTAACTGCTACAAAATGAAGAATTGTGATTCTCATGAATAGCATCTGTACATAGAAAATGTTTATATTATAACAGTATTGTATCCCGAAGAATATGCCCAATATAGTAGGGCCATAAATTCCTTACGGAAAGTCTATATCAACGTCTTACTGCAACTCCGTATATCCTTCTGTTCTAACATCTGTCATGTCTGTGTTGAGAGCTTTTGGGTTATGACGTTTAGTCGAGAGAAGACGATTAGCAAAGCGGAACGGAATAGGTCTTTAAACTCTACCTTATATCGATCGCACCTCCAAGGACCATGGACTTCGTCTCTGTTGTCCTTCCGGATGGAGAAGTTCAACAGTAGACCTACCGAGCCCGCCACAGTTGGAGTCGAAATCGGTGTAGTAGGTTGTGCCCGTGCAAGAAACGAGGGTTATATAAATTATGTTGTCATCTCAAATCAACCATTGTAATAGGAAGGGGCGAGATTACCAGGAGGGTGATCACCCATGGAGTTAGAGAGGTCATTATGTAATATTTGCTTTCATGAAATAATATGATCCTTCTTATGCTTAAAATAAACGTTCTTGTAGCTTAAAAAACGAATGTTATTGTTGAACAATATAAGTAAAAATGAAGAATTATAAATCAAAATAGTAATATGAAAAAAACAAATAAGTTTTGAAAATATATACTTCTTATTTAAATTATTTATCCTATTATCATGTATGAATTAAATACATATTCTCTTAAACATTGCAAGACTACCCTAATTAAATAAGTGTGTTTGTGCACCGGCGGTACCAGGGGAGATTGGGGTGGAGTTTCGCTGGAACTCGATCCCGGGGGCAGAGATAGAGAGCACGGAGGACACCATACGGGAGGGGGATGGTCTCCTTCCGATCGTGGTCTCGTCTGACACTGTCTCAGCGCTGGAGGAATCACCGGAGGCGATGGCGTGGAGGCGAAGAAAGGGGAAGGCAATGGCGCGTGAAACCGCTAGGGTTTCTAAAGATGGGTCGGGCCGAGACCGAGCGAACACGGGCCTGGGCCGAGGCTTTCTTGTGGATGCCCGTCGGGCCTGGCAGAGTGGGCCGGCTTGGATACCCCGGGCCGGGATGGGGCCTGGTCGGCGTGAGTCACGGGATGTTCAGCCCGCAGCTGAAACGGGGTGGAACTAGGGCGGGTTGGGCGACATTGGGGCATGGGTCGCCAGGTACGGGTCGGGCGGTTCAGAACAGGGTCGGGTCTCTCACCCACAGGTCAACCCGGTTGGACTGGGCAATCAGTCTGGGTCAGATCCGATTGGACCAGACAATCAGTTTGGGTCAGATCCTATTGTGGACCGGGTTCGTTTGGGGAAGGAATCTCATGGGTATGGGGGGCAGGTTGGGGACATGGGTTCGAGATTATCCTCGATGCATATTAAGGAGGTGATCGTTCCGCCGAAGGAAGTTTCTGGGCGAGGGCCAAAATATCAGTTTGCTATGGCCGCTAAGGTGCTGACATCACGGAAATTCTTTTGGAAGTCTTTGGTGGCTCGGATGGAGGACCTTTGGGCAATGAAGGTGGAGGCAAAGCCACTGGAAGGGGGATTGGTGGCCTTTTTATAGAGCCAACTTTGGTTCCGCCTCTCGGAATCATAGGTACGTACACTCCTACATGTGTCGTATGAACACCTCCCGGATCACTGCTTTGGTTGTAACTGTGCGGAGCATTTATTTCTGGCCTGCCCGATTTCGGGGGGTGTTAGAGGACCATCGTTGGAGGCCCCGACAGACCCGAGAACAGCCTTGGAAAAGGCTAAACATGGGAAGGCTACCCCCGGGGATGAATTGGGTATATCTTGGAGGGGCTTTTGGAGTAGCGGCTCGGTCTTTTAGCACAGTGACACCACGGCGGAGCCAGGAAAAAGGGGGCACATGGTTCAGGAGGACCATCAAGAGGATGTCCCAATTGGATGGCTTCCTAGGGAGCCTAACTCATCGATCTCTGGAAAGAAATGGCTGAAGGGGGGAAAGGGAGTATGAGGAATCAGAGGGTTCGACGACATCCGATGGGGCGTCATACACAGCAGCGGCGGGGGGCCACAAGCACCACCGCCTCCAAGAATGAGTCCTTGGGGGTCCATGGAGGGGTCGGTCGGTTGCACCGCCTCTCTGGACGTATGGTGGCGACGGTTCCGCCAACAGTCGACAAGATTCTCCCCTACTAGTTCGGAGTCAGCACACCCGCGTTTAGTAGCCTTACCAGTATCAGTCAAGGGAGGACGACGCACGCTGACTTCCCGGCGGAGGTATCGGACCACCACTGCAAAATCTACACTTGGTCTGCTCGATCAGTGCCTTTTGGTTGGATTATGATGTATCGGTGTCTATGAATGCTAACGCAGTTCTCCCCTCCGACCGCCCCTATGTCTAAGAGAAAAATTTACATTTCATTTCTTGTATTTCATTTCTAATATAGTTTACTTTGGTTCTCTGATGTTAGGAGTTTTATGAACACCTTAAAGTTTTAATAATATCTCCATTTCTACTTAAAAAAAGTGTGTTTGTGCATTTAAACTTAGTTTGATCTAACTACATAATTCCAAATAAGTTTGACTAGGACCCACCCCTATCTGAAATGTTGCATGAGAAGAAACAACCGGTAATTTCTAGTCAATAAAAAATAGATCGTAAATAATCACTATAGTACACACTAGGAATAAAAGCAAAAAAAGACAACCATTATGGCTTATTTTTTTGAATATGACTGGTTTAATTTTTTTTTTGATCAGCAAAGCAAACTTAAATTAAACCTCTTTTGAGGTGAAAGAGAAGTTAAAAAGTTTGAACCCTATTACAAAGCAAGAGAAAATCCAACAAAAAACCCAACCCAAAGAACTACAACCAGTACAACAAGAAAGACAAGAAACTTAAAACCCAAGCAACCTAAACCAATAAAGGCAAGCAACCACAAAAAAAAACACCTAAAAACCAAGGCAAACTGAAGAACTCAAAATGCAGCAGAGTCCCTCTCTAGGAATTGAACCAACAACTATAGAAAGCAGAGAACCCTTCCTTCAGCCTCAACTTGCCGAATCTCAAAGCCAGAGCCAAACAGAAAAACAAGAGCTGAAAGACACACAACCAACAACTACCCGCACACCTAAGGCAAGAAAACCATACTCAACAACATAAAGAATCACCCTGCTAAAACCTTCATAAGGAAAAACCAAAAGAGATAACCCAAAACAATACAACCTGACTAATGAAAAGCCTCACAACAAGATCAGCCACTCAAACCACCCAAACTCAGAAGATCCAAAACAGCACCAAAACACCAACAGAAAATAGCAGACAGCATCAGAATAGCATGCCTTCAACCAAAGAAAAGAAGGATGTACAGAAAGACACAAAACCATCTCAAACAACAACCTCAAGAACCCAAACCAGAGCAGCACCAGGGAAGCTCTAAATCCTTCTGACAAAATCCTTGATCTCCCATATAGATATATACATCTGATTAAATTTGATTATCAGAATCTCTATATAGATCATTAAAATCATCTTCTGATCCTACCTCAAAGTCTCCCTCAAAGTGTATGACTGGTTTAATTGTGAAAGATAACTTTTTATTCTCTAGTGATGTTTAAGGTAATACAATGCAAAGGTTCATCATCTATATTGTTAGATAAGATATACCTCATTTGTATTTTGTATATTGGATAATACTTATCTTAGCTATATTTATAGCAATTACGTTAATGAGAAGATCAAGAATCACATTCAATCATGGTATCAGAGCAATTCTTCTAAAAACGCTTCCGCCGTTTTTCTGCTCTGTCTCTTTTTTTTCCTGAATCGCAGCTGCTCCTCCATGATTTCATCTTCTCCAAAGTGACAGCTCCTCCTCCACGGCTTCTCTTCTCCAAAGTCGCGGCTTGCTTTCCTTCTTTGCGGTTCCAGTACATCAACTTTAATCATTTCATTCAAGAGCTTTAATTGATGTGCTTTATACTGTTCATTTAATTACAGAGGGGTCTCTTTGTTCATTTAATTAAAGAGTTCAAGTGATTCTGCGGCTCTGCGATCATTAGCAAATTCCAATCGCAAACAACTTTGGTTTCTGCAGCACCTATTGTGTCTTCTCCAGTCGGCAATCGCTCAACTCACGTCTACAAATCGCGATTCCGACCTCCTGCGATCTCGACCTGCGATAACAGCCTGCGATCGCATCCTCCTCTGCCGCGATTCCAACTCCTGCCTGCGATCGCGATTCCGACTGCTCCTGCGAATCGCGACTTCGTCTCCAATATGGTGACGTCGACCAAAGGCTCCCGTATCTCCACTGGGCAGCCTTCTAGGCCTGCAAACTCGGGCTGGCAGCCTCAACAGCAAGGTTGGGCCTCTCCCTCACAGGCCTGTAATGGACAGCACTATTTCTGGACTGGGTCGCGCCGGCTTGGGCCTAGTTTCCTGCTGCTCCTTGGACCAGTCAGCAGTCTGGGCTGACCGGGTCAGCCCCCATTCCTCATTGCCTGTATCCTAAAACAGCAAATCATTGGGCTCGTGGCCCAACGCCCCAACAAGGGCAACACGGACAGCAGCAAGGTGTTTTGGGTCATTCCTCTCAACAAGGAGTTTTGGGCCTGTATCCTCAGGCCAATTCGGTCTATCTCGATCAAGTCATGCATACGATGACCTTGCACCAGCCGGATCCCAATTGGTATATGGACTCAGGGGCTTCTTCCCATATAACGTCCAACTCAGGTAGTCTAAAACCTTATTTTAATTCAAGCTCTCCTCGTCAAGTTATTGTTGGTGATGGTACGCTTATCCCTATTACTGGTTCTGGTCATGCTGCTTTATTACCTACTCACCCAAATTTATGCCTTAAAAATGTGTTACATGCCCCTTATATTATTAAGAACCTTGTTTCTGTCCGTCGTTTTGTCACAGATAATAATGCTACAGTAGAATTTGATCCTTATGGTTTTTCTGTGAAAGATTTTCGGACAGGCACCCCGGTTCTGAGATGCAATAGTTCTAGCAATCTTTATCCAGTCTCATCATCCGTGTCTTCTAATTCGCCTTTGGCTCTAGCTGCGTTGTCTCCACAACTTTGGCATTCTCGGTTAGGTCATCCTGATGATCCTATTTTTAATTCTCTTCGTAGTCAACATTTGATTTCATGTTCTACAAACAACAAATTACATTCATGTCAGTCTTGTGTTTTGCCAAACATATTAAATTACCTTTCAGTCAGTCATTAAACACTACATATTCTCCATTTGACATTATTCATGTTGATTTATGGACTACCCATGTTTTAAGTTCTGATGGTCATCGATATTATTTATTGCTTCTTGATGATTACACTGATTTCTTGTGGACATTTCCGTTGGGTGCAAAATCTGATGTGTTTTCTATATTCACCATGTCTAACAATTTTGTTTGTACCCCATTTGGTCGACCAATTAAAAGTTTTCAATGTGATAATGGGAAGGAATTTGATAATACTCCATTTCATAAATTATGTGTATCTACATGAATGGTATTTCGTTTTTCTTGTCCCCATAGTTCATCTCAAAATGGTTGTGCTGAAAGAAAAATTAGAACTGTCAACAATATGGTTCGAACATTACTTATTCATGCTTCTCTTCCTCTTTCTTTTTGGCATCACTCACTTCACATGTCTACTTATCTTCATAATATTCTTCCTTCTAAAAATATATCTTTTTTCATCCCCTACTCAACTTCTTTATCATCGTACTCCAACTTACACTCATTTGCGTACTTTTGGTTGTTTGTGTTATCCTCGTATTCCCTCTACTGCTAGGAACAAGTTGCAATCTCCCTCATTACCGTGTGTCTTTCTTGGATTTCCTTCACAACATCGAGGATACAAATGTTTTGATATGCAACAAAACAAAGTAATTATCTGTCGGCATGTTATTTTTGATGAAGCGACATTTCCTTTCTCTACTTTATCTCACCCTGACCCTGCAGCTTACTCATTTTTGGATGACGGCCTCTCCCCGTTGATCACACTACCTTTGCTCGGATCTCCCAATCCATCCACCGGTCCATCACCCTCAGCTGCTAGCCTGCCAGTTTCACCTGCGCCCGACCCATCTTCACCTGCGCCCGGCCCATCATCACCGGCCTCCTCTCGCATTTCATCTCCCTTAAGCTCAACTGAACTGGCCCGTCCTTCCCATGCATCACCAACTTCACCACTCGTGATCCATCCGATGATCACACGAGGCCGAGCAGGTATATCCAAACCAAAAGTCATTTTTAACCTTAGCTCTTCCATTACTCCATCTCCCATACCCAAACATCCTAACGAAGCATTATCAGACCCTAATTGGAACCAAGTAATGATTGACGAGTATGATGCCTTGATCAAAAATAAGACTTGGGAATTAGTTTCTCATCCTAATAACACTAATGTGACTCGGTCAATGTGGGTTTTTCATCATAAAAGACGGTTTGACGGTTCTTTTGAGTATTATAAGGCTCGTCTTGTAAGTGATGGTCGTGCTCAGCAGGTTGGTGTCGACTGCGATGAGACGTTTAGCCCGATTGTCAAACCGGCTACCATTCGGACGGTCATAAGTCTGGCGGTCTCTCAGTCATGGCCTATACATCAGTTGGACGTCAAGAATGCATTTCTCCACGACCACCTCAACGAGACAGTCTACATGTATCAGCCTATCGGGTTTCGCAACCCGTCTTATCCGGATCATGTCTGCTTGTTGAAGCGCTCATTATATGGTTTGAAACAAGCCCCGAGGGCCTGGTATCATCGATTTACTGATTTCGTCTCTACCATTGGTTTTCCCATAGCAGATCTGACCACTCTCTATTTGTTTACCATCAGGGCTCCGACACTGCCCTTCTGCTTTTATATGTGGATGACATCATTCTGACTACTTCGAGTCAAGCTTTATGACTTTCTATTATGTCTAAACTTAGCTCGGAGTTTGCCATAAAGGATCTTGGGCCTTTATCTTATTTTCTTGGTATTGCAGTTGATCGTCATTCTACAAGCATGTTCCTTTCCCAACGGAAATATGCGGAGGAGATTATTCATCGAGCAGGGATGAGCTCTTGTTCTCCATTTGCGACTCCAGTGGATACGAAGGCTAAAGAGAGCGGCATATCCGGTGCTCCTTTTGCTTATCCGACTCTGTACCGCAGTCTCGCCGGCGCATTGCAGTACCTCACGTTTACTCGCCCAGACATATCTTATGTTGTTCAGCAAATCTGTCTCCACATGCATGATCCCCGTGACAATCATATGGGTGCTCTCAAACGCATCATCCGTTATCTTTAGGGAACACTACATTTAGGTCTTCACCTATACTCCTCCAAGATTTCGGAATTGGTCTCTTACACAGATGCAGACTGGGCCGGTTGTCCTGACACTCGCCGCTCTACATCAGGATATTGTGTGTTTTTGGGTGATAATCTCATTTCGTGGTCATCTAAGCGGCAACCAACTATTTCTCGTTCTAGCACTGAAGCTGAATACCGAGGCGTTGCGAATGTTGTATCAAAATCTTGCTGGCTCTGGAACTTACTCTTGGAACTACATTGTCCAATATCTCGAGCCACCCTGGTTTATTGTGACAATATAAGTGCCATTTATTTATCCGGGAATCCTGTGCAACATCAACGCACAAAGCATATCGAACTAGATATTCATTTCGTTCGGGAAAAGGTCGCTAAGGGACAAGTTCGGGTTCTTCATGTCCCTTCTCGGTCTCAGATTGCCGACATCTTCACCAAGGGACTCCCACAGGTCTTGTTTTCTGATTTTAGATCCAGTCTTAACGTCTTGCCTCCTCCCGTTCCGATTGAGGGGGCATGTTGTATTACATGTGTTTTTTTTTGTAACCTTCACGTACAAGTATTTTGTAATTTAAAATTTTTATATATGCGCTTTTATAGCGCTGTATTCAGTTTATTGCAAAAAAAAAGTTAAATCTATTTTTTTAAGGCAAAGCGAAGGATTGCATTAGATTAATGCGTGAGAATCGGTACAAATGGCGGACTAAAATCTTGAGAACAGAATAAAGTCCAGGTCTCCCGTAGGACACCCAGCGCTCTGAACCCATAGAAACAGTCTAGTTGATATACTAGACAAAGATAAAAGTCCCTACGATCAAACCGATCATGAAAAATGAAAGTACCGAAAGTAAACCTAATAAACCAAAGTCCAAAGCAGACTGAAAACAACTAACAGAATAAAAGCAACAAAAGTAAACGGGATCTTGCGAAGTTTTACTTGCTTTCTCGAGACTTCCTAGCACCGGCCGCCTCGGGTGTTGGAGGATAGGCCGTGTCCCGACTTTACCCCCCTCCCCCCCTCTCCCAGTCCTCTCATTCTCCTTGGCGAGGTTGTTGTTAAGCCTTCGCCTGCTGATCTTCGCCATCCTCTTTAATGAGACACTTAACCTCTGCTTCCTAAAGGACCACTACGATCGCGTCTTCGTCTTCTTTGTCTTCGATTGGGAATCCACCCAAATGGCTCGAGAAAACATCGAGGCTAGGGACGTTCGGATCCGGCGATGCATGCATGGTCGGTGGTGGGAGAGGAGTCGAGGGTGCATTTAGATCCAATAGTATCGACGGAGCCAGAGGATTATGTTCCCGACGTTTTGGCGAGAATCGACCGTGTGGCGACAGCGACTGGTCCAAGACCGGAGGCCATCGGAGAACCCAAGCTGGCTGAGATCCGTTCCCCGATGATGACGGCGTCAGCGATAATGGGAGGTTCGTTGATGACGGCGGCGCCAACGACGAAGGAAGGCCAGTTCTGGGACGCAGTGGAAAGAGACATGTCCAGACTGGTTCAAGCGACGTCGTGACCAACCCAGGCGTGCGATTGCGGGATGATGACGCTTGGGGGGGGGGGGGGGGGGTCGGTGTGGCGGTAACCCTAAATTGAAGTCTTTAAAAGAAAAAGTTAAATCTGTTAGTGGACTTAGAGGAAGAAAATAATTCAGAGCAAAATAGTTTGCCGTAATTACAAACAATTTCTTTGCAATTTTCCCTAGAATATATATTTAAGGAAAATATTATGATTAGATCCGAATCAACTAAATCTTACATTCCTAGTTGTCATCTTGATTTTACACCTAATAACAAACGGTAATTTCTGACCATTGAAATCTTAAAATAAATCTAAACAAACGAAAACAATAAAGTTAATCCTCAGGCTCAGCCAAGAGCAACATCCAATCTACAGCTCTGCCTACCCCGCGATCCAACGGCAGCGGCACCGTCACTCTTCTTCCCCCTCCTGACGTAAGCAGCGCACTTGACAAAGATATGGTACCTCGTGGACAGCCACGTGCCCACCTTCCACCTCACCCTTCCCCTCACCATCACATCCAACAGAACCGCCCCCGCCGCCAAGTCCTGCTCCAGCGACGCCGCCAGATCCGCCGGAGTCACGGCGGACCCGCACAGAAACGGGGACCACTCGACGACGTCGTTGTGGGTGCCCTGGTACGTGGGCGGGAGCGCGGTGGCGTCCGTGAACTGGCGGTTTCGGTAGGAGGCGTACACGTCGAGCTTGTCGTATACGACCCCGATCCTGTCGTTCGGGTTCAGCGACGACACCGTCACTTGGAGGGTCCTCTCCAGGAGGCTACCCGACGACGTGTCGTTTACGCCGTCGCAGACCGTCAGGTCCTCGAGGACGAAGCGTGGTCTGTGGGGCTGTAGGATCAGGTACACGATGAGGAGCACCAGGCCCAGGCCCAATAGGCCCACCAGCAAGCCCAATGCGACGAATAACCCACAGTGCTGTCGCCTCCGCGGCTCCTGGCGATGCCCGCAGCTCTCAACCGCCGCCTGATTGGTTCAATCCCACACACAAAAACTACTAATCATGAGACAAAATAATAAAATAATTAAATATACAATTTTACATTGCTGAGTAAATTAAATTACAACTAAAAATAGTGAACTAACCTTCGGATTGGTGGATTTAGGTTCAAAATTGACCAGCGACATGAACAAAAATCGAGTAAAGCACACCAACTCAGAAATATATATTCGAACCTAGAATGATCAGAAGTTTATTGCTCGGATCGTGTGATTTATAGAGAATTGTATGTGTCTATACAAGGAAATAGCTCAAAATGGATCAATCCAGATACTAAAATAAAATCAATTACCAAAGAATATATTGTTTGATACATAAAAGGAAACATTAAACTTTTATTTATGTATATAATAGATTGTAATTTTGGATTAAGGTCAATAATCTGTCATATTCATCTAAAAGTTATTATTTTTTTCAATTTCTTCCTCACGTGACTACTCTTATCAAAGTCTCGTCCTCTTCAATAACTTCCCTAAGAACATGTCTCAATTTAGAGTCTAATTCAAGCGCAGCCTTCTTCTCTCAGAAAGGTTGTTGTGATTCAGGCTGCGGCGGTAAAGAGGAGCAACTCCGTTACCAGCAATGGTCATGCATCGGGCAAGGATGATGAACCACGGACGGCGAGCCTCATACTTCCGACGTCTCCTCAGTCTCATGAAGGAGCCTAATCTCCTCCCGTGTTCTCTTCGGCAGTAGGGGTACAAGGGGATTCGGCGATGGTGTTCGTAGCAAGTAAGGCGGCGGAGACCAACACATAGAGGCCGAGGATGTTTTTTTTTTTTTTGGGGGGGGGGGGGGGGGGGGGGGTTCACATCGGCTGGCGTTTGGCATGGCCAGACGTACACCGACGGTGGGATCTAGGCCAAGGTCAAGGAGGGCGACGACGGGGGCGTTGGAGCCGGTGAGAGCTCGGGACAGGGAGTTTCAAGGGACATGCGTGGCGGCTGTGTCTTGGAAGAGAAGGTCGGGCAAGGTACCCGCTAGGGTTCCGTCCCACGGCAAGAGAGACGAAGAGCACCTGGTCGCTGGACCGAGCCGGGACCGATTCGATCTCAAGCCGAGGAGAAGGAACGGGCTTGAGTTGGGCCTCAGATGCATTCACCTGAAATTTGGGCCGCCAGGTCGTGCAGGCTTGTGTCGAGAAAGGGGCTGGATCGGGAGGCCCAGCAAAGACCCGGAACGGGAAGGAGACCCGAACCGGTACAAACCGAACCCGAGGGGAGAGGTGGGGCTGAACCGACACTACCCGAACCCGAGGGCTACCGGAGACCGAACCCGATTCAATAAGAATCTAAATGCCAAGTCAAGCAGGTATCGGGGATCAGCAATAGCAGTGGCTGGGGGCACTAAGCACCGTCGTCTCGCGGAATGAGTCCGAAGAGGTCCAGAGGGGGGCGGTCGGCTGTACCGCCCCTCTGGATGTAAGGTGGCAGCGGTTCCACCGAAAGTCGACATGGTACTTCCCTACCAGCTCGAAGGTCAGCAATCCTGCGTTTAGGAGCCCTACCACTATCAGTCAGGGGAGGACGACGCACGCTGACATCCCGAGGGAGTACCCAGTCCACCACAACAAATCTCTACAATGGACCTGCTCGATCATTGCAATCTCGTTTAGATTCGTTGTATCGCAGTCGTCAAACGTTATCGTAGTATTCCCCTCCAGACAACAACTGAATTCCCATGAGCGCTTTTACTTTTATGGTCTTGTCATATCAATTTCTTTGTTGCACTTTCATTTTTTCAGTGTTTGCTTGCCTATAAACACCTTTTAATTTATATTATTACTTCGTTTTGATTATAAAAAAAAGAACATGTCTCAAAACCGTCCCAAAACCAGGTACTAAAAATAGATCTATAAGGGTTTAAAATACTCGAAGTTAAGATGCTGAATTTATAAATTATCTATTCGTCTAAAGAGAAGTCTACAACTAAAAATTAATTTTATATAATTGAATTGAATTTTGTATGCAATTAAATTAGATAACAACACATTTTATTTGAAAATGCCCGAAACTAAAATGCTTGAAATAAATGTTCAAAATAAAAAAGCCATTCAAATAAAAATGACATAAACAAACGTTTAATAGTTTTTTAGTAAGCGAAACTTTTATTCCTTCAAAAAGAGTTAGTACATGTTTAAAGTCCCTGACGGGACAAACACAATAATCCTGTAAATACGTTAACGTCTAGGACGTTTATGAACGGACCGCCATTAAGGCTAACTAAGACAAAAAGTAATGGAATTACAGGGTACTGAATAACACTGCTAATTGGGAGAGTCTGACGAACACCGCTCAAAGTAGGGCTTGTATACCGCTGGGTCCCCCACATGCGACACACTTCCGCTGATGTAATACCGAACATGTGTTCGTCAGTGTGACGATGGTAGATGTAAATCAGGGATTCCTCTTGAAATTCCCTGATTCCGTGGGGAAAAGTCCTGAAATCGTCGTTCTTTGAATAGTAACCCTGCAAAACATAACATAAACAATAAAGTAAACCATAACCAATCGATCAGAGATCGAGGAAGAGGCCGCGGAGGAGGCCAAGGAGGCGGAAACAATGATGGCGGCTTCACTGGCAGTTGTACAGGCGGAGCCGAGACCCGAGATTGACGCTGATGACCTTCCATCGCGCCACCCGGCAGGAAACCCAGAGCAAGGTCATGGGTCGATCAAAGCGCCGACAGGGAATCCAAAGCAAGGTCGTGGATTGATGCCGAACCCCGAGTCGCACCGCCCGACAGGAAACCCAGAGCAAGGGCATGAGAGGCAGACGACAACCATCCGGTAGAGTAGTGAAGACCCCTAGGATGAGGATGGATGGGGCCAACGTGTGAGGATGCGCGCCAGAACGGCGGAGAGGGACCGGACCTTTGCCGAGAGAAATAGAGTCTGCATCGGAGTGAGGCATCGCGAGGAGGGGAGGAAACCCTAAGTCTGGCCTTTAAAAGAGGCACAAACCCTAGTAGAGCCATCTCTTCGCGCTAAAGAGTTTTTTTCCTAAGAAACGAACTAATTTCCACGAATTGTAATCAACATTTAATAGTTAATAAATAAAATTTTCATAAATACCACTCAACATTGAATAAATAAAAATATCATAAATAGAATTTTCAAATTTAATAATACAAATACCACAAATAAAAATTTCAGAAATACCCTTCGATATCAAATAAATAAAAATACTACATTTAATACACAAAATATAAAAATATTATAAATGAATATACAATCAATAAAACTAACGAGTTAGGGATGCCACATTTTCGGTGGGACCTAACAAGTCGTCAGGGCCGGATGGGTTCAACCCGTTTTTCTATCAGAATTATTGGAGTACTATCGGTGAGGACGTCACCAGGTGTGTGATGAATAAAACGACGTTGGTTCTTATTCCAAAGGTGGAGTGTCCAAAGACACTAAAGGATCACCGGCCGGTTGCACTTTGCAACGTTCTTTTCAAGATTGTATCTAAGGTAGCGGCAAATCGGCTCAAAAGCCTGCTGGATGGAATTATTTCACCGTCTCAGGGAGCGTTTGTTCCGGGTTGGGCAATACAGGATACCGTTATCCTGTCCACTGAGACGCTGCATTTCATGCAAAACAAAAGAAAGGGACGAGTGGGGTGGATGGCCATGAAACTGGATATGAGCAAGGCATATGATAGAGTGGAATGGGGTTTTCTCTAGGACATCATGCGCAGTTTTGGCTTCAGTGAGGAGTGGATAGCTCTCCTTCGGAGATGCACGTACTCCGTCACATATGACATCGTGGCGGGGAGTCGGCAAGCAGGTTTTGTACAACAGAAATAGGTATTCGCCAGGGTGACCCGCTATCACCTTATCTGATTCTGTTCTGTATGGAAGGTCTATCACGTCTACTCCAGACGACGGAGGGTCGGGGGGACATACATGAGATCAAGATAGCTCCTCGAGCTCCGACACTTACTCATCTCTTCTTCGTAGACAACTGTTATGTCTACTGTAAAGTGACTCCCCCCGAAATGGAAAAGATCCGATCTCTACTTGAAATGTTTGAGGAAGCCTCGGGGCAGGTGGTGAACCAGCAAAAAACTTCGATATTCTTTAGCACGAATACCCATGTCGATATCAAGGCAGAATGAGTGTGAGTACTGAGAATTCCGGAATTCCCACACCCGTCTTCATATCTGGGGATTCCAAACATGATGAGGAGAAGCATGAGACGAAGCTTACAGTATATCCTAGAAAAGGTGTTGAGGAGAATTAAACGATGGGATGGGAAACTACTTAACGGTGTGGGTAAGGAGGTTCTCGTGAATTCGGTATTACAGGCCATTCCTACATACGCTACGAGTGTGTTGAAACTACCGAAGGGAACCCTGGATAAGATGAATGTGGCTCTTGCGAAGTTCTGGTGGACATCAACATGTCACGAAGGGAAAGACATAATATGGCAGTCATGGGAGAATATGGCTAAACCAAAGGATGGGGGAGGCTTGGGGTTTAAAAACTTACATGACTTCAATACGGCACTACTTGGGAAACAATTGTGGAAACTCGTGACAGAGGAACAAAGCCTTGCGACGAGGGTACTGAAGGCAAGATATTTCCCGGATTGCTCTATTATGGACGCTCAGAACAAGAGTGGACAAAGCTACGTGTGTCAAAGTATACTAACCGCTAAGGAATTGATCCTGAAAGGAGCTAAACGATCGATAAGTCCGGGCACAACAACCTCTATTCTGAGACATCCATGGCTGGTAGGGGAGAATCCCATGATCACGACAGATAACCCTGAAATGGACAATGTTAATGTGTCGGGGCTCCTGAGGACAGGAACGAGACAGTGGAACTCTGATCTCATCCGCGAACTATTCAATGAGGAAGACCGTTTGGCTATATTGTCTGTTCCGACAAGCTTAACGGTGGTCTCGGACTCGTGGTATTGGACGGGCGAGCACTTGGGAGAGTACTCTGTCAGATCGACGTATGGCTTGATTCATCAGGCACAGGCACACTTCTCCCTTCACACGGATATCTGGTCTAGGATCTGGGGACTGGAAGTGCTGCCAAAGATTCGCACATTCCTTTGGAGATCTTGCTCGAGATGCCTGCAAGTGGCCACCAATCTCCGTAGGCGCTTTGTGGAAATGGAAGCGACGTGTCCGATTTTTCAAAGGGAAGAAGAAACGAAACTTCATTTTCTGGTCAACTGCCCGTTGGCGTCTGGACACGACCGGGACTGCGGCTCCCCCAAGAGCCTACCAACTTTATCGATTGGTTGTCAGCCATGCTACAACTCAATCCTCCGGCACATGGGGGAAGGATATGGTGCATTTTATGGGAAATGTGGAAGGCCAGGAATAAGATAGTCTGGGAAAACGTCCTGCAAACGGCAACAACTGTTATGCAGACATCGTTGTCAGTACACACGGGATGGGTGGAAGCACAAATGAAAAAGGCAAGGGCAGGGGTTAGGACTGGGAGTCCTCAACTGCGACTTGACGCGACGTGTAAATGTCCCAATCAAGGGGAGTGGGCTATAAATATTAATGGTGCTTTATTTGCGGCAACAGGTCAAGTAGGAACATGGTGGCTTTGTAAGGATGGGAGGGGGTGTCATACGCACCCGCTCAGCCTCTTTTCATGGTCCCCAGAACCCAAGTTTGGTGGAGGCGTACGCGATCAGGGGTGCGTTGTCATGCCTCCTACGAAGGCCGGGACAACGGACAAGCGTTAGAAATGATTGTAAGGTCATAGTGAATATGATCAATATGGGGAGGGGGATCCTCTTCCCCTATAGGGATGGTCGTAAAAGATTGTATTTCCCTATTAAGTAGACTCGAGTGCGTGCAGCTTGAATTTGTTCGACGAACAACGAACAAAACAACTCATTGGCTTATCAGGGCGGCTTGTTCTTCCCCTGTCTGGGAGTGGCGAGGGGATTACATCCCGAAACCATTTCACAATATCATAATTGCCGACAATTAATAATATTCCTATTTTGATCAAAAAAAAACTAATAGATTGGTTTATTTAGATAATATGTTATATTTGTTTATGTTGTTAAATACATAAATAATATCTTTAACTACTATTTGTTTAAAGGGTAAATTACAAATATATACAATTGATATCTATTCTCATGTTTTTTTTAATTGATACCTACTGCCTGCAATATGAAGCTTTCCACATATGGCCTTTGTCATTTCAGTGTAGGCCATCTATTGTTCCAAGCCACTTCATGGTTGGCGTTCGTTGATTTTAGGTGTTGCTCGTTGCGAGTGTTTTAGGCTTCTAACCGTTTTGATGAAGACCTTCTTGATTTAGGTTTAGGGCCTAGTAAGTTTAGGTTGGGCGACGTATCAATTGGCAACTCTTGTCTCCTCTTTTAGAGCCGGTTATAATATTGGGTAATGGACGTGGGAGATCAAGGTCTAGAGGCTGAAGCTTGTTGCTTTGATTACATCTTACATGAGCTGCTCTTGGTTCTTAAATTTTATATCTAATTTTCAGGTCATGATGATACTTATTTAGGATGATTAGATTGTTCATTCTCAAATCAATCGTGCATCAATGAAAGTAAAGGGATGAAGGTAAAGAATACTAATACTACAACATGAAGTAGTTTAGAAGCCAATAACATTCAATCAAGATAGCAACTTTAGTTCTTATCTCAAAAGATCACAACACATAAAAACCATGACTGCTCTCAAGTCTCATCTCCTCAATGCACAATGTACAACCAATCCCTCTTTCTATTCTCTATTTCTTCCTATTTTTACCCTCAACAACACCACCCGCATTGGCCCCACCCTGTGCGGCTTTCCTCGCAGCTTTCTCCTGAAGTGCCTTTGCGTCCCTGCAATAACAATAATACCCAAATTCACCAACCAAACTCAGATCAAATTAACAACTAGGACCACAATAAACCATCCATAAAGATAGAAAATTGACCTTTCACGACGCTGCTCTGGGGTCAATCCGTCCCCTTTAGGCTGCTTTGATTTTCCGCCGGCCCTGGCTTGAGCCCTTTCACGGTCCCTCTCCCTCTGATTACCCCGTTAGCTTTCGTTAAGGCCAAACAAAACAGATCCAACTTTTTCTTTTCTAGGAAGCCAAACACCAGATAAGAAAAAACTAAAATTAAAACAAAAATTAGCGAGAAGATTGTGTGGAGCTACAAGGAAGAATCACGAATCATATCAAGGATATGAGACATTGTTAATCCTCAGAGAGCCAAGCAAAGATCAACGCAGATTTGTAATTGAAATTTTTAACCCTGTAACTCAACAAAATTGAGCAACCAGCGGTCAATTGATGCCATCGAAGTCTTAAATCGCAAAAAATAAACACAGAACAAAGCATAATCGGAACAAGATGGTGAGAAAGATGGAGAAAATTCACACCTGATCGCACCAAACAGTGAGATAGAAAAGAGAGATTGATCCTCGACGACGACGAATCAGCGAAAAGGAGAGAGAATCGGGAGCTGTATCGTCTTCGTGTGTCGAGGCCGAGAGAGAGGTAAAGGTTAAAAAGAGGATTGGTAGAACAATCGAGAAGCCGCGGAGATTCTCCTGATTAAATAAAAATAATTGTTTATAATTTTGTATTGTCGTGCTGAGCTGTCTGGGCTGACTTTCAGATTGGGGTGCAGTCTTGCGGCCCATACAGTAAACGGGCCTATGGGCTATTCGATGGAATTGTCAAATGGACTCTCAAGCCCAGAGTATTGTTTTTGGTCAACACGACCCATGTCCAAGTTTAGGTGAGAGGAGTTAGCTTTCACATCACTGAGCTACCAAATCACATTAAAATAAGGTTCCCCATTTGATCAAAAAGAAAATATTGGTGCTCCCAGCGGGCCAACGGACTCTTTATGTGTTGACTACGAATAGTGAAAAAATAATTGAAAATAGTCAACAAAATTAAAGTTTAATTTAAAATAGAGTTTTTCCTACCGGAAAATAAATAATGCATTTGAAAAGTGGAGGTTGATTTCAAAAAAGAAAACCAAAAACCATCAAACCAACAATAAGAACTAATAAAAAAAATCTAGAAAACCTTAAAAAAAACACAGAGATAGAGTCAATTTTACCGCTCAAAAAGAGAGAAACATCCCGATCTGAGAGGATGGAGAAACAAAAAGGAAGAAAGAAAGAAGAAGAGCTCAAGCAGTCGAAGAAATGGCAACCGCCGACGACACCAACCGCGACTTAGGAGACAAAGTTCACCCTTCCACCTGAACCAACGTAAGCGCCCCAAACTGAATTCTCCGAGAAATGATAGTCGGATCAAGGACCAAAGGTCCCTACAAAACCCTAGCTTTCCGATCTATCTTAACGAACCGTAACCTTAAAAGTAAGGTTGTAAAAAACATTAAGCGTTAGTCAGGCGGTGAGGATCCTTAGGCGCCAGACAGAAACTAGTCAGGGACTAGTCGAATTTTATTTTTTTTTACTAATTTTAATTATTAATATATACATATTACACGTATATAATAATAAAAAAATCAAACCATATTTCCACTATATACAAATAGAAAGTATAAAAAATACAAAAACAAGATGTCCCACCAAACCAAATACATCTCTCATTTTGATTTTGCTCTTCGTTTTAATTATCATAATAAATTTGTTATGTTTATATAAATTACAAAAGAAAAATAAATTTACCATTTTCTTGTAATTATAAAAAAGGTTTACACATGTATCATATATTTTTTTTATCAAGAGGTTCAAAATCACTACACACGTTATGTCTCTCTTATCTTTTCATATTTTTCTTTAAACGTCCAACTTTACAAACTAAAACCCTAGGTTTCTAACTAGTTGGGCGTTTTTACAAATCTTGAGGCTTAGGCACCGCCTAAACAGACCGGACGGAAGACTTTTACAACATTGGTTGACCATCCTGAAAAAAAATGCTAGTTAGGAACTTCTATGTTTTTTCAACTACTCCTGGCTAAAAAAAGTAGAAGGATTTATGTCTCATAAGTTGGGATACTATTCTTATAATATACATGTCACGTTTATCGATTTACATCTAAAGTTGTAGGAATTTTAAAAATCGAATTAGTTTTGTTTATAGATCAAGAAATAAAGGTTTTCTTTATAAATAGAAGACTTAGTTTTCGAATATTCCATATAAGGTAAGGGTTGAACCCCTCAAGTATAAGCAAAAACATGCCTAACCAGGTACCTCAAATCAAACCATAAAACCAAGACCTAAAAATGGACTCGAACATATCTAATACCCAAATATTCCAACCTTGAAACAACAAAGAGCGTGACTTATACACAGACACCTTGCTTACAACCAAGACTAGAATTGTCCAGCCGAGAACCCAACGAAGGCTAAATCTAGAATAACAAGTAGGTCTATAACCTAAAATTGACAATCGTGAAGTCCAAATAAAATTAAAAAATGGAAGATATAATACCATAATATAAAAACCAAGAAGCTCCAAAAAATAAAAACAAGAACAAGAACAAGAGCAGAAGAAGCTGAAAAAAGCTGTCACCAAACGCGCGTCAACATAACAACTTTTCTACTCTGCACTACCCTACCTCCGTCAGTGCTTGTAGAAAAACCATGTGTTTTAGCCGCAACCTGCCACTCTGAACAGAGAGGTGGACAACGACCGACACGTCGACGAACAACACCGAAAAACGATAGGAACAAGGTCGGTGACCAAAAACCACCGAAACTCGCAACCCATAAGTTCGCATCCCACCAAGGAGTTCAAAACAAGTCACAAGGTTGAAACAACTTGGCGTACGCCAATACCGAACAAACCGACAAACCTTCGGCCGACTCAGTGGACGGGGAATGAGAAAACCAAGCAATGAGCTGAATCTACAGGGAAGTTGTTGTTCCACTAACAACAAGGCAGAGTAAGGATGATACCCGACTTGAGTGTATCACAAAGAACATCGAGCTAAGACCAACACTAGCAAGAGCTCTAAGCACAACAAGGGACCTTATGGGTTCCAGAGGATCAGATCTGATACGTAGACGACATAACTCGTCAACGGATACCCGACGACATCAAGCTGGGACCAAATTAGTTATGAGGTTGAATCTGGACCAAATTAGTTGAACAACTGTGAGGCATAACAACATTGCCTAGTGATTGTTTATTAAAGTAGGGGACATGATCCAAAAGTTGCATTCATATAGTTTACCACTTATAAAACAAAATAAAAAAGGAGGTGGTCCATATAGTTTTCGTTATATTAACCATGGTCATAAATGTGACCTCATGCTTCTAATAAATAAACGGAGATAAGATAATAGGACGGAATCTTAATCTTATGTCCACCCAACAACAATGATGAAGTAATATTAAAATTAATAAACATATTATCTAACATTAAAAAATGTTATCGTTTTAGTCTTGAATTTTTTGGTCAGTTCAATCTCTACTATGGAACAAAATCGTTCAGGACATTAGTGAATGAAGTATAGTAATTACTAATGCAGAGCAAGTATTCTAAATTGAATCCGAAAGAGCACCAAATTAAGCTCTTAAAAAACAAAAATCCTACCCTAATCGCCATAACAGTCATAGTACCTGCACAGATGAAAGCTGTAGCAAAGCCATGACAGATGTTGGAGGGTGTCTCTCCCTCCTCATCTTTCCTTTAGAGCAGGAACAACGGAACGGTCCCGCTCCCCGCGCCGTGACGTTCGCTGGCCGGGCGCGCTGGCCGTTCCGGTGTTAACGCCGAAAAACGCGGCCCCGCTCCCTCTGCACGCGCTCCCGCTCCCCTCTCGCTGGCCGGGCGCAGTGGACGCGCCGGCACGCCGTCTACTGCGCTGGCAGCGTGTGGGGCTACCACGTGTCCCGACCGTTGGCACACTAACGGCTAGTTTTTTTTTTAATTCAAAAATCAACAAATAAAATCCTATAAATACCCCTCTCCTCTCATATTTTTCACACCACTTCCTACTTCAACTATCCAACTTCACTCTCTCCTTCCCAAATTCTCCTCTCTCGTTTCAATTATTCTCGTGAAAAATGTCGGGCGACGTTGGGTCTCGTGCACAGTCAGCTGGTGACGAAGTCGGATTCACCGAGGACGAACTGGCACAAGGTTTCGGAGACATTCTAACGGGCAATCGCTCCACGGGAAATCGCTCCAACTCCCCAAACTCGAACCCGGGGTCAAGTTCAGGTTAGTGCAAACTTATTATTTATGTAACGTAATTTTTGTACTTATTTTATTGTATTAATGCATTGTATTCATTTTTTTGATTAATTATTTGCACTTATTTTTTTTTTTTTTTTTTTTAGCACTTAATTTATTGTATTAAAATTTTTTATCAGGGCAATACCGTCCCCAACAATACCAAATGGCGCCAGGGTTCCAAGTGCCATCACAATGGACCATGCCCCCACAAGGTTTCCAGATGCCACCGTTCCAACCACAATCACAATGGGGCATGGGACCCCAATTCTACAACTACGAGGGTCATCCACTACCCGACGTACAAACCCCCCAACCATCCTCTTCCCAACGACGAGGCCGAGCCCCTGCCCGAGCCCGAGCCAAACCCCGAGCCCAACCCGAAGAACCAGATCCGGAGGGCCGGACATTCAGCAAGGAGGAGAACCATCACCTCATAACTTGCTGGTTGAGCACAACAAGAGACGCCGTCAAGGGCAACTCGCAAACCGGCAGCACATTCTGGTGCAAAGTGCAGAGGAAATACAACTCCAAGGGAGGTTACCCACCTCGCCGCTAGGAAGCCATCAAGAAACGTTGGCTCAGAGGTTCCAGCCAGACAAGGAGGATGCTCGGCTATTTGAAGAGGTCCAAGGCCGAGAAGCCGAGCGGCGCAAACCAGGAAGAGCACTTGAGACGTGCGAAGAAAATGTGGGAGGATGATGGGAAAGTGATTAAAGACCACCCGCTAAAGTTCGACCTGGATCATTGGGTCATGAGGCTCGAGGGCAATGAGAAGTTCAGTGCCCAGGAGGGCACAATGGGAACTGTCCGTAGTCAGGTACGCCAACAACGACAGCGGTTGGATGAGGCTGGGGCTTACAGCTCAACCCCACCTACAAGCACAGGGAAGGAGGGCACACATCTCAGTGGTGAGTCCCAACCACCAGAATGGGGAGGAATCGAGAACTACGAGGGGACTCAGGTCCCTCTCAACGACACACCCCCATCCCCTGAGGCCGCCCCAAGTCCCCCTCGCTAACGCAAGGGAAGAAGGCAGCGAAGGCCGCAAAGAAGGGGGTCGTCCTCACGGCCCAAATGTATGCCTTCTCCGAACTGGAACGTGCACGAATCGACGCTGAACGTGCACGGTTTGAGGCTCAACGTTCACGTGGCGAACAACATGCAGAAAAGTATCGCATGGTACAAGCATTAACCCAACAGTGGGAAGCAAACCTCGCCAACTACAATGCCCTAGGGGACGGATACATCTTCCTACGACGAAGAGGCGTTGGCAGACCATAAGTTTTGCAAGACCCAACTGCGAAGACTCATCACTAGCCTTGAAGCCCAAATTGATGATCTTCGAAGCCAACCCCCACCACCAGATGTCGACCCAACAGAGGATGATTCTTGAACTTGTATTTTGTTTTGGGTTGTATTAAAAGGGATTGAATAAAATTAGAAGTTCATTTATATTCGTGTTGAATTTATTAATTATTGATTGTCATTAATTATTTATTTCCAAAATTGTTTAAATTATGACTAAATTAAACGGTTTCTGATAACGAATTAAATAAAACAGGAAAATATCAAATAATAATCCAGTCAGCATTGTTCTGCACTCCCAGGACCTCAAGGTCCTTTCTGTTGCAAAACACCCACTTTTCTGCACTCCCACTCCCTGACCAAGGTCCTTTCTGTTGTTCATGCTCTTACCCACATCCACTCTTCTTCCTCTCTCTTTTCCTCGATCTTGGCTTTTACCGATTCTAATTTCTTTTGTTGCTTCTTGTTTGGGTAGTGTCGATCTCGCCTTTCCGTGGAGCACAGGCTCACCAACCTTTGTTCTCTGGCAATGTATTCTGCCTGGGGAGCGTCGATGCATCTGTGGCTCGGGAGTTTTGAAGAAGCTTCTTCTTCTTAGGAGTTCGTGGAGTTGTCGGATCAGACAAGCAGACTCGTGGGTCGCCATAGTTCCGACGAGTGGTTGGCGAGTAGTCGGATTGTGGTTCGGTTCGGTTAGGATTAGTTTTTATGTTTTTATCATTTTTGTTTTTAAATAACTGCATTAGTTGTAGCTTTGGTGTACATTGGTTGTACATTTGGGAGTACTAGTTGCACTTTGGTGTGCATGTTATGTTGCACCTTTGGTGTGCCCGTTATGTGGCACTTTTGGTGTGCACTTTGTTACACTTTTGGCGTGCACGGTATGGTTGCACGTTCTGGGCGCATTATGTTGCGTTGCAGGTTTCGATTAGGGGTCGATAATATTATGGCCTAGTTTGTCTAGAGTCTGTAATATTTAATGTTGTGCTTGTGCGATCAACGATTGTAAGTTATGAATGATCGTTTGTATGTCTTTACCAAGTAATTTATAAAATCCAACAATAGTTTGTTTTTCTAAATTTTTTTACTAAAGGAGTTAAAAAAAACATTCATTGAGTATTCCGAACTACCCTTGAAAAGAAATAGAAAGGATTATGGAGGGGTATGTCGGTAAAATCGATAAAGCTTGAAAGTTGATGGAGAGGGAGGCATAAGAGCATGTACAACGGGTCGGTCCTGCGTGAGGCCCTTGTGCTGACTGGACAAAAGTCAGGGAGTGGGAGTGCAGAAAAGGGGGTGTTCTACAACAGAAAGGACCTCTGAGGCCCTGGGAGTGCAGAACAGTGCTGACTGGATTATTATTTGATATTTTCCTGTTTTATTTAATTCGTTATCAGAAACCGTTTAATTTAGTCATAATTTAAACAATTTTGGAACAAAAATAAGTATTGACAATCAATAATGAATAAATAAATTCAACACGAATATAAATGAACTTTTAATTTTATTCAACCCCTTTTCATACAACACCAAAAAACCAGCTCCAGGAGCACAAACGACTACTCGCCGTCATGGAAACCAGCTCCAAATCGATCTCATAAGTGCTTCATAAGATCTTGTTGTAGTTGATGGTGGATCTCAGGATCTATGACACTTTGTTGAGCATCCACAAGTCCCTGGTATTCCAATGGCCCTCCGTGGTGCCATCGTTCCGGTGGTGTCCAATTCGGCATTTCTGGAGGTTGCGCCCACAACAACTCCTCCTCCCCATACTCGTACCGGTCGCGCTCATCCTCTACAATCATGTTGTGTAGAATTATGCAAGTGTGCATGATATCAGCCAAAAAGTTTGCGCTCCAAGACCGAGCGGGACGGGAAATGATGTGCCACCTTGCTTGAAGTACTCCAAAAGCCCTTTCAATATCTTTTCGAGCACCTTCTTGACATTTAGCAAACAACTTCTCTTTGGGCTCGAAGGGATGCCGAATAGTCTTCACGAACCGTGCGTATGATGGGTAAATGCCGTCCACCAAGTAATAAGGTCGGTTGTACCGATGCCCGTTGATCTCGTAATCCACAGCTAGATCATGGCCGTAGTAAGCGTCTAGGAATAGGTGGCTGTGGTTGAGGACGTTGATGTCGTTGTTCGATCCAGCCATCCCGAAAAATGCATGCCAAATCCATAAATCACGGGACGCTACAGCTTCAAGCATAATCGTCTTGTCCCCGTGGTGATCTCCCCGTCCATGGGCTCCCTGCTCTTCGGTTGGGCAGTTCTTCCACTTCCAATGCATACAGTCAAGACTCCCCGCCATTCCGGGAAACCCTCGGCTGTACCCTTCTCGGAGTAAGCGTTCCATGTCCGCCGGTGTCGGGGTACGCTCATACTCGGCTCCGAATACCTGAATGACGGCCTTGCAAAACTTACGTAAACATTCAAGTATGGTGCTTACCCCAATGCGAAGAGTTTCGTCCAATGAATCGACCGAGGACCCATACGCAAGCATCCGTATAGCGGCAGTGCACTTCTGCTCCGTTGATAAGCCCGGCCGTGAGGCAGCGTCGAGCCTCCATGAAACGAAGTAAGGGTCGTGAGCCTTCACCGCGTTCATAATCCGTTGGAAAAATGGTCTGCACATACGGAACCGACGCCTGAACATTTCAGGGCCATATAGGGGTTGTTCGTCAAAATAGTTCGCCATCAACTGCATGTGGGCTTCCGCACGATTTCTGTTAATCTCTCGGCGCATTGGTTCCCCACGCATGGCCCTCTGGACCCTTGGCATTACTCTCTGCATCTGCCTCTCCATCATCCGCCGGAATCGTCGCGCAACTGGCCGCATTTGGGCTGCCATCTCCTCATATGTCGGCAGTTGGGCTGCCATCTCCGCATGCGTCGGCATCCGGGGAGCCAGCTCCTCGTACGTCATCTCCTCAGCGTCGGACATAACCTCGTCGTCGGACATTTTCAAAAATAGCAAGTAGGAATTGATTATGAAAGAGTGAAAGTATAGAGTGGTGTGGAAAAAATGAGAGTGAAGATGGGTATTTATAGGGTTAGTTTTAGTTGATTTTTTAATTAAAAAAAATAGCCGTTAGCAACATGACCGTTGCCAACGGTCTGGCCACGTGGCGCAGCCACAGGCTGCCACGCCAGCCACGACGCGCAGGGAGCGGGACCGGCCAGCGGGAAGCAGACGGGGCACGCGGCACGCGTATCGGGGGGCGGGGGCGCGGGCGCGTTTTTTGGCCTCCACATCGGGTCGGCCCGCGTGCCGCGGTCCGGACGCGCGCAGAGTGGGGCGCAGGTGCGACCCGTTGTACATGCTCTAAAGGACCAATAAAGTCTCCACAAGACTCGCTCCCTCTACCACAGAACAGAGCAAGCTTTCTCTCGTTTCGTGCTTCTGATTTCTGAATCTACAGAAGGAAAAAAGAAATGATATTTCAGAGAGATTCGGATACGAAGCGTAGAGCATAAGACACTATATAAATATATTTATAGCTCAGTTCGTCCTCAGAGCTCAATCATTGAGTGATACTTCTTCTTATTCTTCACCGAAACGGAGATCGGTCTGTACTTGCCATTGCATTGTGTTTGTGGGTCTGAGATTGCTTCTACTCAATCATCGTTGCAGGTTCTGGAGGTTTAAGATCTGCTCCTGTTCATCGTCCTCTTCTCGGAGTGAGGTAATCGATGAAGGTCCAATGTTTCTCTCCTTTATTTAGCTCTTCATTTGGGTTGATAGATCTGAAAGATTAATTTTGATTTTTCAATCCAAAAATGAAGTTTCCAACTGTTAATTTTCCCGAGAAAAAAAAGTCAGTCTCGGTAAAACCTTTAACTTTCCCGGACAATTTTCAGTTTGGGGGTTGTGGATCGCAGATTTGAATGTCGGTGGTTGGTGTGCCGTCGCCGGCGAAGCTGGACTAGGTGAGGGAGAGGTACAAAATGTCAGCGGTGGACTCTTTTAACCTCGGGGACTTCTTGAGAATCAGAGACGATGAGGAGAATCGCCGGCGAGTTGACTCATTCGCCGGGTTGACACTCAGCGACATAATACTGAGCGAGAAGCGAGTCGCCGCCGCCCAGACACAGATGAACCGTACGCTCCTCGACGTCATCGGAGTTCCCGGGCCCAGCTCTGGCGTAAATACTCATCACAATCAGAACCAGAATCAGCTCGAGAAGGAGAAGAAGACCTGGAAATCCATCAAGGACCGCCTCCGGCTGAAGCGGAACGGCACCGTATTGACCTCCTCCGATATCCATTTACACCGCCACGAGGACAACAGAAGCGGCTCCAATCGCCGCCTCGTGAGCTCCACTTCCGCCGACGCCGACGGGAGCTTCTCCTTCTCGCGTCGCGGCTCCACGATGCGCCTGAGCGACCACATACTGCTGGACCCCACCGGCCAGGCAAGCCAGCTACCAGCCGCCGCACAGGAACCTGCCGGAGAAGAAACACTTCCCCCTTCGCCGGAGAGCGACGGCGAGCAGCCGGTGAGGATGTCGCTGATGGAGCTATTGGAGGAGACAACCGACAGGCAGACGGAGGTAACGGCGACGAGATACGATATCGGACAAGACGAGACGGCGGAGAAAGAAGCTGAACTGGTTGCGCCGGCGCCGGCGGAGCAGAAGTGCTGCGTGTGCATGGTAAGGCATAAAGGCGCGGCCTTTATCCCGTGCGGGCACACATTTTGCAGACTGTGCTCCAGAGAGCTCCTTGCCCAAAGAGGAAATTGCCCCCTCTGCAATGCCCAAATCTCAGAAATTCTAGACATCTTTTAATTTCAATTTCAATTTCAATTCTTCTTCTTCAATCTTCAATGAAATAGTTCATTTCAACTAAATGTCAATAAGGATCAGATTGAAATGATTAGTATCATTGAAGAACAACACTAATCACAAGTTACAACAAAACTCAATGACTAAATAAGAATGGTTTGCACAGTTAACAAGCTAAATTAGAACGAAACAACACAGTTGGAGACAAAACCCGAACAAAGCGGATAGTTCAAAACCAACAAGGAAAAACAAGTAGAGATGGTATGGACAAATCAATACCAAATCTACAAATATGTACAACAAGAGCTGGTATTAAATACATCTTTGAAGTTTGAACAGAAGACAGTCCATTGATGATATGCATCTTTGATTCATGAAGCCATCCTCTGTTAGGGCATAAATGGTGTAGGGCAGATTCAGTATCATTTCTCACCCAGAAACCATGTGACTTGACTTCAGAGTCAGACTACTCCAGAGACCTGGAGGAGACAAATCTGACCTCTACCCCAATCATGGCTCAGACTCTTACCGTATTTACATGTTGTTCTACTTTTTCTTATCCTGTCCTAATTCACTAATCTGGAGACACTCTTTCCCTAATCTCCATGTATAACGATAAGGACGCTTGATCTGAAGATAATTACAATGATTCGTTACTAAGAAGGCTAGAGTGCAAGGATTTACTTATCTGATCGCAGACCAAAGTTTAGGTGCCTTGGCACGAATGAGACACTTGTCGGGTTGTCTGACTATATAAATTTGATCCCCCACTTCATTGTGAGTGTCTTGGTTACGGTACCATGTCCATAACGCCCAGCTTTCATTCTTCACCTGCAGTTTACATTTAAACATGATTAGCAAACAAAAATTACATTGTAGTGGCAAGTTGGCAACTAGAACAGTAGGAAGCCTAAGTCACTTGATAGCATTTTAATACCATATGAATAATACCTCTTATATACCATGACCGAAACTACTTTCTCTTAAAGCACTGTAATCAGGCTGCTGATCCCAGCAAAACTGGCCAGCTGCTGGACCAGATGTAAAGTTAACTGCACAAAGGCCTCCCATGTACTCATCAGGAGTATCCGCAGCCTGAGGGCAGTGACCAGGTTCATCAGCATATCCAATTGCCATATTTTCTCGGTTTCCTCCATCGCCAATTGTGATATATACAGGCCCGCAAGGATCTAACGTGTAATTATAAACTCGATTCGACCTCTCATAAGCATGAACCTGTTACATTTTTCATTTAATCATTAATAACAAGCACTGCATTTGAAACTATCAAATGCTCAGTGAAACCTGATGAGCTGGACTCCTCCATTCATATATAGGCAGTGGATTTTGAGAAACCTTTCATGTAGTGTAGAAGTATCCATCCATCCCCATATTGGAAGTACACATTCTACTAACCAGGACAGTATAAGCTATTTTATTTACGAGTAAATCTAAAGAGCCGAATCATGAACACAGCTATTAACTTTTCAACAGTAAATAACATGACTTACGTGTCCATTGAATACTATGTCAACACCGTAAGAGTATAGCAAGTTTTCCATTGCCACTTTCATACACTCCGCTTCCCTGTAATGGGCTTCATAGGAACTGTACCAGGGTGGATGCCAGGAGGCTACAAGCCATGGAGTTATGGTTCTGTCAACATTACCCAGATCACTCTCCAGCCACTTGTATTGATCACCTGTAAAAGAAAAACAAAACAAAGAGATTAAATGCTTTGGGTTATTCCTCAAATTAAAAAGAATGATATGAACTCAAATCCTGCAATGAAAAATACTGAAACAAGAGATGCACTTGACAATAAGGTGGATTTAAAAACATAAGCAACAAGATGCCTGTCATATACAATTCTTCATTATCTTTTATTAGATGCAATATCTTATCAAGATAATTGCGATGCATGCAAAGAAGGCCATCATCTCACTGGATTCATTGTAGGCAGTGTATGCTCCGAGCATGATAAAGTGTATGCCCCCCGCATCGAAGGAGTAATATAATGTTGATGATGATCCACTTTCCTCGGATGGAAATGCAAATCGAGAACTGTAAGCTGCAAACACCTTGTTTTCAGCTTGTTCTTCAATTTCATGGTTTCCCTCTATCACCATCATAGGAACTTTAGAAACTAACTTTTGCATAAATCTGTCAGAAGATCACCACGTTAAAGCAAAAACGTTTTTATCCAACCAGAAATTTAACAGGTAAAAATGCAAGTATTTTACCTTCCCCAGTAATCCCAACGAGGCTGATATGTCTCGTGAATAGGAGTTTGTGGAAATGAGCAAGAGTAACAGTCAGAGCCAGTTCCATTTGTGAGGTATAGGTTTGCATATGTGACATCACCAACCAGTAAGACAAGATCAGGCTTATTATCAATCAAGTGGCTGATAGTCGTAGTTGTATTGTATGTAAGACCAAGATCTCCCACAATGGCTATTCTGTTTGGGTAGCTATGCGGCCCAGAAGCTGGCATTGTCTTGAAAGAATAGATTTTACTCATGGCTGGTATTGAGGGATCTCCGCACCGATAGTAGTATTTTGTGTGGGGTTTCAACCCTAAAATCATAAGTAAAAGGGGCAAACTTGTTCATACCACAATACTGCTTTTGATGTGAAAACAAAAACTACAGATATGAATGCCCTAAGGAATTAGGTGATTGCTACTTCCGAAACCCCAAGTATGTGAGAATAACCTCATTCATTCATATTTGGGTAAGTAGATTCCAATATGCATTGGTAATTGAAAGATCCATATTTAACTTATAAACCAATGTTTAAATTTGTAAATTATGACCCATTGAGTGAATTAAACAAAGCCAAGGAGGAAAACATGGAGGTACCCGTGAGACGAACATGGTGGATGATTCCGGAAGTATAGTTTTGAAGGCCTTCAAAAGGATAGAGCTGATTGTAAACCAGAGAATTTCCCTTTGCTTCACGGCTTAATGGATATCTTAATTTCCCATAGCGAACAACACTTGACACAGATTCCGGGTCTAATGGCTTTATGTTGTCACCAATCTGTGATTCTCCTGCAAACTCAAATAGCAATTCAATTATGTCCAAGGAGATGTAACATAGCTAAGTTATACGATTTAACTTACCACAACCACAGTATTTTCAATACAACAGCGCAGATTTGAATTCTGACAACAAAACCTAACGAATCAAATATGTTTTTCATAACTAATACTAACCTGTAATCAAAGTTACAAATTCCATCTATTTAAAAGAAATTTAAATGATTGAAAATCTTAATGAAGAACTAAAAAAATAACAGTACCAGAGCTGCAGAACCATATAGGGGTACTCATCAATTCATCTCCTCCTCCAACTATCTTTATTATGCTAGATCAATTCTCAATTCTCTTATCTCTCTACTACACACAAATCAACCCAGCAAAATCATGAACTAGATACAACATCAAATCAATGGACCTTGGAATTTCTCATAGCAAGCCACGAAAAAGCGCAGAGAGGAACAGAAAGTAGAAAACTAAAAATGAATCAACAGCGGACCTGTGATCCACGAAACCCAGACAGAATCAAAAGTGGCGGAGAGCGAGAGAGAAATCTGCTCGGGCTCGAAGCCGCGGACACGGCGGCGAACTCTGGAATCGGTGTCAGGCAAATCGACGGCGAATCCACGGAGACTGACATCGAATGGGACGGTGACGGGAGCGAAGGGGCCGTCCAGGGTGTTCGGAATGTTCCGGCCTCGGACATCGGCGAGCTGAGCCAAAAAAGCGGCGAAGACGGCGACGAAGATCACGGGCATCGAGGAATGTGGTGGTACAGAGGACGCCATAGGAGAGGTTTCAGGGTTTTGGATTTTCCATGGGAGAAAGTGAAGTGAAGACGAAAGAGTGTGAGAGAAAAAGAGGAAGTTGCGGTGTGTACCTGTCGAGACTTGGAAATAAAAATCTAATCTAAATATGTTTAAGATTAGAGATTAAATTAATTATTTAACTAAATATTGTGGGGACAGCTTCTAACGTTGTCGTGTTGGAACGCCACCCTGACCCTTACGGATATAATGACACTTGGCATTGTCACATTTCTCGCAAAAACTGAAAATTAATGAATGGTTTATTTATCCTAGCTTTTTGTGCACATTCCATCTTTTTTTTCGGTATCATTTCGGTATTTTAAATTTTTATTTGTGTAATTTAATACTCAATGTTAGTTTTATTCATTTTTAAATGAAAAAGCATCATGTGCCTGATATATAAATTTTCATCTTTTAGAAATACCAATAATACCCTAGACCCCTTTAAACCTTAAAAACCATTTGCGCCTACCCCTCTCCTTTCACCACGTGTTCACCAAAAACTCAATTCAAGCTCTCCTTCCTCGATCCTTGAATCCCCTCTTCTCTCCGTTCTCGCCATCTTCGACTCGGAAAGTCTCAGAAACTGGTGATGGGACTCTGTGCTCCAACAAGTTTTTGAAAACGACCTCAAGGCTTTCGATCTCGATTCGGATCTCGGATCGTGAGGACCTGCTTCGGTGACGCCATTGTTTGTTGTGTCCCAACACATCGACTTGAGTGATGTCACCAACAAGCTCTGGTTGATGTTTGAGAGAAGAAAATTGGAGGGTGGTCGTATATGGAGATTGTGATTTCGTGTTTTTGTTTGGTGGGTTAATGTTAATTTGTGTTGTCAGACTGTTCTTGGCTTGCCTTACTAGTTGGTCCAGGGCCGGCTTAACCTTTAAGTGAGTTAAGCAATCGCTTAAGGCCACCAATCAGAACAGGCCCCGTAAAATAAATAAGAAGCCGTTTAAGACATTGGGTAAAAAATACCCCATAAAATTAAAAATCTGTTATTATTTGATCAAAATTAATCAAGTGAAAATATTAGACTTCTAATCTTGAAATTAAAATATAATACTAGTTAGGCCTAATTTTGATCTCTTTTCAAATTTGTTTTTCAGAAAAATACTTTTCATCCAAATGGAAGCCAATTTTTCTTGATGGTTGAACATTCTAACAACTCTATGAATGTTTATTTCGTAGTGAAAACTATGAGAAATCCATTGAATATTTGATTTGATATCTCGTACTTACCTTAGTATTTTATAAACCAATTTCTCAGACATTCAAATAATGAAACTATGCATCTAAAGATGAATATTAAAGAATATCAATATTCTCTTATTGAAAAGCAAACAAGACATGCACATATTAACAATCAGTGCTAGAATGTATGGTTTTTGTACGCATATGTTTAGTAAAAAAAGAGCATTTATCGAAGAATAATCCATAGAGTTCATGGACTAAAAGCATGAGTCTCAGTGTGTTAGACAATATTGAAAATCGGGGTTACTAATATACACTATAAGTTGTCTAGAGAAAATTTTAAGTAAGGAAATTTTTAGAAGTTGATGATAATAGCTAGTCATACATGACGTCACATATAAGCTAGCATAATCTGGTGTAAATGTCTAGAATTATCTTAAACATGTCATATTTTAACTTGACATGAATGTATTATGTTTATAAATAAATGTGAATCCTTAAGCTTTTAGATTTTTGTATAGAATTCTAGATAGTACATCTTATCCATAGAGGTTGTCTTGTTAAAAATTAATCTTCGTCATTCGTTTAAGATTTTGAGTGTTATAAGTAGAAGTTATAGCTCATTTGTTCAATATCATCTAGTATAATCTTTCTATACGAACATGTTTACTTATCTTTTATTATATATTATTTCATAAAGAAAAAAAAGACATCGATCAATTCTCGCTTTAGGCCCCAATAATCATTGGGTCGACCCTGAGTTGGTTAGTTCCGAGCTTCTCTCGATTTCTTTAAAGTTTTGATTTTTAGTGATCTTGAGCTGAGATTTTGCTAGCCCGGACTGTGATTTCGTGTTTTTTGTTTGATGGGCTGGTATAGATTTGTGTTTTGGATCTGTGAGATTGGGACATGGTTATGTCAGTGTTTAATTCGGGAAAGTTGTGCAGAAGACCTTATACACTAATTTTGTTTGAAGGGAAGCCCCCGTCATTTGGCTTTTCTTTTATTTGTTTAAATTTAAATCAGAATGAATGAGGGTACAATTATATCGTTGACACTTTACTCTTTTTTTCCCTCCACCTCCTCAACTTCCTCCTTTTCCATGCTTGAAATCAAACAAACACACACACACACACACACACTACGTTAACTCTCTTTTCCTATCTCCCTGCAAATCCGAGCAAGCAACACAACCGTCTCTTTGTCTCCGTTGCAACGAGTAACACAACGCCACACACGAAGTATATGTCGCTCTCTCTCCTTCGCACGAGCTTCCATCTCAAGGAATCCCCCAGTGATATTGATAGAAAAAAGGTTAAGACCATTAAGGACTGGTGACTTATTTCTGTCTCATATCAAACACTGCACCATGTACCTGCTTATCTAAGATAAGGTGCACCAGGCCTACATTATGAACATCCGTTAATGCATACGGTATTGAGAACGGGAGAGACTAGGCTCTCAGAGTTAGACCAGTGAAAATATTTATGTAATAGTTGTTGCAAACCCCTCCTCATACCACTGCATTCTCTGTAGTGTCTCATAGCATGGTACTACCATTAATCTTCCTACGATGGAAGGGTGCGACATGTTTCATGTTCTAGTCTCCCGCCGTAAACTAGTGTTGTTTGGTTCGTTGTCGTTAGAAGTTCTCTTCACGGGTTAAATACAAAAGGTTACCTTAAAGTATTGGTCGCATATATTTAACTACTCAAACATATTGGTATCTTACTGGACAAAATCTAGACCAAAATTTTGACACGTTTACCTTATTAAGACATGTAAATGACTTACGACCAACTCACAAGGCATATAAATGATCGATAATCAATTCATAAAGGTACGTAAATGACATGTGACCAAAACTTAGAGCATAGGGTTTGACACTATTAAACATTGGGTAGTTAAATACACGTGACCAATACCTTAAGATAACTTTTTTTGCTTTAAACTCTACATTCACCCTAAGTTTGAGGTATGAACTATAAGCATTGTGTGATCTTAAGAGCACTTATAACGCGTCGAACCGTAAGTGAACCGCGATCACGAATCGTGATTTAGCGATTCTTAGGTCGATGCGTTGTGGGACGCCGATTTTGTGAAGCACGAACTGTTAAATCACGTTCGTGGTCGCTACCTACGAACCGCGACCCGTTATTACGGTTCGTCAGTTCGCGAACCATGATTCATGTGTCATCCAATGATGGGATGACACGTGGCCTCGTCGGGTAAAAAAAATCCAACCGTTGGCAACGATCGGAAACAGTAACTTAATTTTTTTATTATTCATTAAATCCGAATTTCAACTCTATAAATACCTCCAACTCCATTTTCAAACCACCAACAGTTCTTCAACTTCTCTCTAATTTTTCTCCACTTTCACACTCTTGTTCCTAACTTCCTCTCTCTCAAAAGTCGATCGAAAATGTCCGATGACAAAACTCAGCTTTCTCATTCATCGGGTGATGAACAACGTAGGTAGGAAGATTTACAATTCACCGTCGGGGACCTTGGAAACTTTTGGGACTTGTTGACGCAACCCGTTGAGAATTCCGCTTTCACCCCCTATAAGCAACTGGGTTCCTCCTCAGGTACTTTCAAAGTCTCAATTTTTTTTTTATAATTCTTTGTAATTTGTTTGAAGTAGCAATAATTTTGGAAAATGAAATTCAACATAGGTCAATTTCAGCCCTTTCTAGGTCAATTCCAGCCCTTTGCACAACAATTTAACAATTTTTCAGGTCAAAGCTACTCGATTCCGCCGCAATTCAACCCCGGTCCCAACTACTATGGGTACCCCGATCCTCAACCATGGAAACAAAACATCGGCGGAAACAACGGTACCCGTATGTCGTCGCAGTCATCTTCTACCAGCCCTTCCCAACAACGACCAGCAAGAGCGACGCAACTTAGGAGAAAATTGAGCGTCGAGGCGGAGAGACACCTCATACGGAGATGGCTCGAGACATCAAAAGGCCCGATTAGAGGCAACTCCCAACAATGTACCACATTAATGTGCACAATTACAAACAGGTACAACGAGGGTGTGCGTTTCTCGTATTTCGGATGGAAAGCCGTCAAGAACTATTGGAACACTCTTGGGGTGCTGACCAAGAGGTTCCTCGCTCTTCTGAAGGTCGAGAAGACCAACATCCGGAGCGGATGGAACCGTGATGACTACATGAGGGCGGGCAATGAGGTATGGAGGAAGATAACAGAGCTCAAAAGGAACCCGGGCAACCCCCAAAATTTCGACCTCGATCATTGGATCGAAATGCTTGAGGGCGAGGAGAAGTTCAACGCCGAGGAAGACACGATCACGAATGTAGGGCGGCAATGATTGGATGAGGCTGGGACTTACAACTCAACTCCACCCACAAGTACTGGTGAAGATTACAACGAGGATCAATTGACCCGACACACACTAATGATGTTCTGATTGTGGGCTCGAATAGAAGACGTTGAAACTTAAATTGTCAAACTTCAACAAGACTGATGTGTATGTTTGATTGTATGTTTCAACTTATATTTTCTGTGGATTGTATGAATAAATGTTGAAGTTCATTTTATATAACTTGTGTTAATATTATATATAATTAATTTATTTTATTATTAATTAGTTTTGTCAAATTTAAATAAGATTTACTGTTTCAACAATTTTTTTAATAAAATCATCAAAAAAATTCAATTCAGCATCCAGTCAACATCTACTTACAATACAAAACTCCGTATCTGGTTTTGACCACTGTAGAGCATAACTAAATACAGATACAAAGAACCACTATTTTGCACAAAACATACAATTCTCTTATACGGTTTGACCCCTTGTATATACTCTAATATACAAACTCTAGATTCACCCCTTCAGTAAACTTGATGATGAAAAATGCATCCTTGGTATGTATGATCTTACAAGTGAAAAGTGAAAGTCCATCACGGTTCCAAAATGTATATAAATATATCTTTAACATCGTATCCGATGTGAGAAATCAAGGTTCTCATTACAACCTTGAACCAACCAAGATCACCATACATAGAACACAACAGCCTATTTCATACCTAGCACATCCCTGGGCAACATCAACATCAACACTTCCATGAACAGCTATGGCAAAGGAAGTATGGAGTTCTATACTAGGCAGCTCATCCGAATGGTACAAAAAGAAAAGGCAATCCAACCTCAAAAACAATCAAGTTCCATAAGAACAGCGGGAAAAATAAGGCACCATATTACTTAGCCTTTGGTTCGCATGATGGTAATACTACCTTTCCCTCCTTCAGTACGGATTTTAGTTTTTCCAACAACTGGCTTCCCTGAGAAAGCTGAGGTCGGGAAAGAAGCGGTGAGATCATCTTCATCACTTTGCTTCGACTTTGATGGAGGTGGAGTGCGAATCCGCTGGTTTATATCTTTCAGGGTCACATCTCCATGGATGCCACAAGGTTTGATGAAAGCAAATGGGTAAGCAATTGATGAAGCTAACTTCGTAGGAGGTCGAATGTAGGACTTCCTTCCAACCCCTAAACACCCAAGAAAACGATCAAAACGCTTAACTTTACAATAACATAGGGGACATATATTCATAACGATGTTTGGAACTACAAGTAACGGGGAACAGATGATTAGCAAAAGCATACCTCTAAATACAACATTTTTAGGAGGTCGACTAACACGCTGTTGAACTGGTTTTGCTTGATGCTCGGGTGGGCAAAACTCTACAACGGTGAGCTCAATAATTATTTTGAGGGAGAATTCGCAAGTAAAGTAAAGAGGAAACAAAAGATTGTGACATTGAATGAAAGAACAAGGGATAATTGCAAAAACTGACCGTGTGGGTTGTGCTTATTTCAAGTTGATACCGTCTTCTAAAAACCAGTGCAAGTTGGTACCATAAACAATTTTTAAAGGGTATTTTTGATGTCTTCTTTGATTTTTAATGGTGTTATTGAAGGTGCAAAATACAAATTGTTCGGGGTACTAACTTGCAACAATTTTTAGAAGACGGTACTAATTTGCAAAAAGTACAAACCAGACAACCATTTTTTCAAACATCCCAAAGAACAATGTTCTTACCGTTAATATCAATTTGAACATCAGTTTCCCCGGAGAAATTCCTGAATTTCAAGTAACAAAACAGTCAGATTATGGAAAAATGGGATTATAGACTAAAACAATATGGTTAAAAGAACATACATATCATCAGGGCTGAAGGTCATCTCGGTGTCATTGAGGCATTCAGCAAGCCACCCCTCAGATGACTGATCCATGGCATCAAGATTGGATGCTGAGGCCGAGGCATCTTTAAATACACAAAACAATATGAATTAAAGATCCGAAGTAAACATTCATGTCCCTGTTTGTGTCAGAAAAGAATGTGATCTTGTAAGAGACAAACCTGAAAACCCAGAAACCCATTGTGACATCTCTTCAGCAAAGTCAAGCCTCTCCTGAACATAGAACAAAAGACATTACATCATGGAACACCCACAACAGACTGAAACTCCTTCCAAAGGAATATGATACAAAAACTGTGTTATGCGACTCTCCTCATAAGCGGGTGGAAATAATCTCGTATAGTGAGGAGGCTAGGATGAAATGGACCCTTGAGGGATGAATAGAACCCATTTTGGCTTTAGAGGGAGCAACCCGATGTGATGAGACTCAATGTGGAAGGGAGACTGTTAGGTTTGTCCACATGTGAGTCAAGAGTCCCACATGTGAGACAAAGATGAACCAATATGAGGTGTACTTGTAAAACCAACTTCATGGATTTAAGTCATCAAAACGAGGTGTGCATATGAATCTCAGACTAACAAGAATGCATAGACATGAAAACAAACAAAGACAAGATATGAGTTACCAAGAACTTACATTTGATTTCAAAAATACAGATGACATATCCTCATTGCAATTAGGGGAACCTATAGCTTCAGTGTTGAACTGCAGCATGCGGCGCCTCTTGACTTGAGAACATGTCTCTCTGCGATCTTCTAGTTCCTTGTTCATGGCCTCTGAAATCCACTATTTCAAATTAGGAGAAAGTACAAATAGAAGTGCATCACAATTACATCATGAACATGACCATTGATGTTGTGGACAAAAAGGGGTACCATTGTGGCTGACATGGTAAGTCAAATCAACACAAGCCTTGACGGGGGTTGTTGTCTCATTGAACATGGAGGGCATATGTTCTTCATTCCATAGGCGGTCAGGCATGTCTGCTTACATTATGTTAAAAATTAGGAAACCAAAACTCATAAACAGTCAATGGTATCCAACTATCATGACTTAGTTAAACTAAGAACCAAGCGAAGAACTTACTGGTATTTGAATCCTTTTGGAGACTATAATCACCCCCTTGCCAATCCCAAGGCTCGCTATTACCATTTCACAATTGAAAAAACAGAAAATTAGAACCATAGAAACAAATGCCAAAGTTGTGAACACAAAACATGAATCAACAAAGACAGGAACTCAATACAAAGCATTGTTGGGAAACTTCAAAATGCATTTTGTTTAAGCTAGCAAAATTATATGGGATCATAGAACACAAACAGAAAATGCAACCATCAGCAAAGCCATTTACACAGACACCAAAATGGAACACGACTAGGTACTTGATAACCCAATATGTGAAGAACGCATGCCCGAAATGAGCGTGGGATACAGGATTGAATCGAGAGAATGAAGGATAACTCCACTGTTTGGATCAACACAATGAGATGAAAAAAAGGACAATTCACATTCCATGTTCAGCAAATTAGCAATTTTGTTCAAGAAATTGCAACCTAAGAAGGGGAAATTACAAAATGTGGTCATGAGAAAACAATAACCCACCAATCGACCCAGCCTCCAAATCATTATCCTCAATTAAACCCCTATAATTGATCATACATCGGACCATCGTCAATAACAAATGACAAATAAAACTAGATTAAAAAAAATCCCACCAAACAAAAGAACAATACATTACAGAAAATAAAACCAAACCCACATCCCAAAACCATAAATTCATCACAAAAAAGAAACAAAACAGCATTGATTCCCAAACCCAGAAGCGAAAACGAAAGAGGGGAAATCCAGAAAACACCCATCAGGAAACATGCACCGATGAACCCAACAGTGAGTAATTAAGGCCAAAAGAAGAAGAAAACAAGCATTAACTCGTCATTACGACAGTCCATGGACGAAATCCGAGCTCACAAAATCACATCTATTAACAACACACACTCGGGTCTTCAATACAACAACAAAAAATAGCCGTTACGGAGACATTAGATTGAGATTGGATCAAACGAGCACATACGTATATGTGTATTTGATAAGTAAGAAGAGCCCCACAAATCCCTCTCTGCTGGAGATTCGAGCTCTGCAGCTATGGGGGACGAATAGAAAGCGCCGTCTGTCTGTCTCTCTCCTCTTTCTTCTTCTCCTTTCTCTTTCAGTCCCTCACTAAACTTCTTCTTTGTTGTTAATTACTTTGGATTTTTTACTTGAATTTTTCAGACATTTAATGGTCTCGCTCTCAGACCACTCTGACTATGGACCCGCATTGTCCGTTACTCGTCGAATTGGACTTGCTTCTTTTACCGCACACTAACTTAACTTATTTCATTTAACACAAGTTTTAAGTAGGTTATATCAATTACTTAAACTTCACAAAATTGTACAAAATTGTATCAGTGAAAAAAATGAAAGTTATATGAAATACAAGTCCACAAAATTAGTATCAGGGAAAAAAAGAGAAGGTTAAAACAAAAATTATACATTCCTTAGTGTTTATAAACAATAAAATAGATGATTACGTAATTATTATCATTGATCGTAATATTTTCTTTTTTGAATAATGAAGACGGTTAAATAGAATATGTTATGATTTAAAATTTGATTGAAATAGAACAAATTTGAACTAATTTTAAGGAACAACAAGATTATTGCAAAAAAATCAGGAATATATGCACAAAGTTGTGTTTATTACTAATTTTAAGAGCGACTAAATAAGGAAATTCTTTAGATTGAGTCAAACCAGATGTTAATTTTCAAGATTAAATGACGATAAATCTTTGTCTGAGACGGGTGGGTAAAAAAGAGAATGGTTCAACTTTGTTTTAAAATCCAATCTAGTCTCTGAATTATATTTAAGCTTCTATAAAGAACTGGGCCTTCAAGTAGTAGATGGCTCATTTTATCCATATTATAAGCCCAATTGATGAATGGGATACCATAATGGGCCTCCAGCTGGGTCTAAACTCATGGTCGTCGGCCCGAAATCCAGAGGGCCGAGATTCGAGACCATTCAACTCCTCGGACCTCACTCTCAAGTCTCAAGAAGAACAACAGATTAAACTTTCAAGCATTGCATTACATCAGACAAATCTTACAAGCAAGGCAATAATCGATACATTCATAAGTACTACAACAAAGTCGCAATTTTGACACAAACCAGAACCTAAGATACACAAAATCCCAATGCCAATCCAGAAACTTCAATCCAGTCTATACTTACAGTAACATTGTAATAGATAAGTAAACTCAGGAGTCGAGCATTGCCTCCAAGACCTTTCCCGCATCCATGAATCATGTGTATGGAGTTGGCTTCACAGAAGTTTAGCGCATCCATACCCACCTCCAGTTTGGTGCAGCATTGCATCAATTTCATCACCATCCTCCATTTCAAGCTGAATCCAAGTAAAACAGACATGGTGAATACTTGAAGCTAGTAAATTTCCAAAGCTAAGATCTTAGAGATGTCTAAAGTATGGTTCATAAAGGTTCTCAATTCCAACAGATGAATGCTAATGCTGAGGAACTACGGATGTTCAGCAAAGTTTAGCAACCTTTTGGTGGGAAAACACGAACGTTGATTTGAAAAAGCAATTTTGACAGAAAGCATGAGATTTTCCAAACCATATGAACTTGGTAGAGCTACGGTATACAGATAAGCAGAGAAGTTTGAACAAACAAAGGAATAGGAATTAACCTCATCTGGAGTCTGCTCTGCCCTGAGTCTACGCCCATCAAACAAGAAGGCAATGGAGTTAAACTCCACTGACTGTCGGTCACAATATGCTGTCATGAGTTTTTTAAGCTGGGTGCTTCGCTTAATCCTGAAGAACACCTCGTTGCCATCCTATCAAAAAATCAAACCCAACCAGATATCTTAAAGAAAAGGGATACATGAGAATTTTAAACTTCTTCCAGCACATGCACACCTTCTAGTCTTCAACTCAACTTAAGCACAGAAAATTCACTTTCGCAACAAAACAGAACTAAATAGTCGTCTTTATCAGAGACTACATAGAAAATTAGCTAATTATCATGTACAATTATAAACTTCCAACTGGCTGCCTCACAGCCCATCATACCATAACCTAGAAAGCAAGGAAATGCCCATACCCAACCATGTAATTCAAATAATTTCAGAAATTTTCTCTCACTGATACATACCCATCTCTCAATCTGTCCATGAAACTAATTATTTAAGACCAACACATTCAACATAACCCATCACCACTCCTCTTGGCTCTTACTACTTTTCTCCCCAAAACTGATCATTCCACAAGTCAACTAATCATTTGTACAGCAGATGAAGGAACATCATCACCATCAAAACACATGAAAAAAAAGCAACAAACACATGTAGAACAAGGTGTATGCACATCAAACCAAACACTGATTAACATAAAACTAATTCTCAGATTAGAAGAAAACTAGGCATCATTATCGTTAGATACAAGCTAATGAACCAAACACAACATTATACACCCAACTGGCTGCCTCAACACCACTCACAGTTCATCACCATCACCCAGAAGAAAAAAATCAGTGAAACAAGCTCATGCTCAACTACATATTTCCAACATTTTGAGCCATTACAAACCCATCTCTCATATTACAACAACCCATCACCATTTCTCCATCTACTTCTATAACTAAAATTGATCTTTCCACAAACCAATCAAGCATTTGAACATCACATCTACAAAACAGAAAGAGCTATAAACACACATAAACGGAACAGGTAGAGCTGTAACTATACATCTAATCCATACCTGGCCTTTGACTTTGAGGTTGATGTGAGCCCCGCCGGACTGATCCGCCGGCTTTTTGTCCTCCTCCGCCCCAGCAACTCCACTTCCGGTGGTTGACATTGACGAATCAGGCGGCTCTGGCAAGATGATTTGAGGGTTTTTTCCGATTGACGACGAGCGATTGCGAGGCCATAGAAATAGGCGCGAACAGAGCTAGTGCGAGTTCCTCTCACGCTCACAGCGGACACAACACAATATCATAGCGTCGTGTGCACGCTGTCTAAACTCGACCGCAAATCCATTGCTCTCCCTGTTGTTTGCTCTTAATTACGAGCGAGCCATTGGGTTTTGCTTACGTGTTCGGTTGCAAGAGCGAGTGTGGTTCTCTTTTATGTATGCCCGCGAGTATGGTAAGTCATCGATCTCGAAAAGTTTGATTTGATTATGATTTGGAATCCGGAGGCGGAGAGAGGAATAATTGGATTTTATTAGGGGCACGAGGGGAAAGAAATTAAAATAATCAGTAAAGTAGACGGGAGAATATATTTTGTATTTCCACGTAATTATACATAATTAGTTTTTCGTCTAGTCCTTAATCTTTCAAAAAATTAACTTTACTCTAGTCCATTTTACGACAGGGAATGGTAACACTAGAGGCTACATTTATCGTGGAAATCCTGTTGTTCTCCCTCAAAGATAACTTCAATATATCAACAATATTCGGACACTTTATATACTCTTCACATAATCGAACATTGATATCATGAAAAATTCGTTCCGTGCCTCACAATACGTTTTATACACCCATCCTCATCGATGTGCCAATATAATCTACGGAACATTCGTACACTAGTATCTGTAATGCGACTGTGAATTTTTTATACGGATTGAACCTATCACCTGAGAATCTGAGATAGACATATCTTCGTTGAAAATAATTATCTTAGTACACCATTACATCCACCACGCATCGGAAAAGTTTGCAACTCATCCGAAAACAACGTCAAAACAAAGTTTTGTTGTAGATGAGACGCTCAACAAAATAATCTCACATTAGTTGTTTGTTGCCTTTATGGTTATGTCTTTTCTTCCCTTTTTCTCGTATTTTGCTATATGGAATAATCGAAAAGGAGTATTTGGGATCAGTAGAATTCTCAAACTACGAAACCATATGTTTTTCTACACCTTCTATCATGAAAGCGTATTGTGCTTACATGTCTACTCGAATTTGTGCCATCATGCATTCGTATGCGGTGGGATCCATCGGGATTGTAACAACAATTTTTCTATGATGAACAATTACATCAAATTGTTTCAAATTCTCGGCAAAATATTAAACTAAAAATAAATAAATAAACCAAAATCTCAGGAACTCTACACTTTTTTTTTATCAGCAAGGCAAATTTAAATTAAATGATCTCCGAAGTGGAGAACAAGTGAATGAGTACAAGAGAAGAGCATTCCCTGTGGGAACCTCAAGGAACACAACCAGGCATTACAACCAACCAAGGAACTTACACAGAATACAACCAACCAAAGGAACTTAACCAAGGAATTACACAGAACAGGGAAAAACTACTCCCGCTTGTATAGATAGAGGTCTCAGAACCTAGATTTACCTACCATTAAGCACTAACAAAAAAAGGGGCTCATTCCCAAATTTTCCTACCATGAAGCACCTTTTGAAGAAAAAAACCTGTACCGCAGAAAGAATCCCCAACCTGAGGCACTCAACCTACTTCAACGAGACGATTAATCCATTCCCTTGACCACAAAGCCCCAAATCCAGAAAAGGAATTGGGGGAATGCTAATGTCGGGGCCAACACCCCTACGGCTGGGTCATAAATCGCTACTCCTCTTAACTTATTGGCTGCCTAGGGTTACTAGACCCCATGCCATCTTTGGTGGCCAACACCAGCCAAAAATTCCAATCACCAAGATGATCAGAGGCACAAGCAGCCAAAAGAGAAAAAAAAGGAGAAGCAGAAAGGGAGGAAGAACCGCTCAAGGAAGGAAGACAGAAACCTTACCAGACCGAGATCCAAGCCCCCAAGAGCGTCCAGGAGGCAGAGCGAGCCAACGAGCAAATAACCGAGTAGTCCAGGCAAGACACAGACGAGCAGCGAGCAGAGGGAAACCTTGTCCGGAACCGCGAAGATCCAAGCTAGGAAGAAAGTCCCACACCTGTCGGAAAAGCCTCTACAGACGGCAACGGAGGTGAACCACCGGACGACGAGGTCAGAGCCGACAGACAAGCCACGAAGGCAGCCAGATCCTTCAGATTTGCGAGAATCCTCACCAGGGGCGGTGGGGAAACTCGTCCCACGGCCAGATCTGAAGAGGACCGAGGCCGAGCACCCAAAAAACGGAGGGAGGAAGGCTAGGGTTTGAGAACGCGGGGATACAAGGAAGGGAGAAGCGGTAGATACGACGGATCTGGTCTAATCCTCACTGAATCAGCCGAGGAGAAGACTCCCACCTCAGATCCGGTCGACGAAGAGCGGTGGAAGAGAGAGGGTCGAGGGAAAAAGGGATCTGAAGGAGGGAAGGGCTGAGAGATGAAGGAGGAAGGAGAGGAGAAGAGCAGAGCTTCGCCGGATCTAGCCATGGCCGGAGCCACGACCTTCACCGGCGAAGCTCCAAGCGAAGAAGAAGAAGAGTATGAGCCGAGTATAAGAGAGAGGTCTAGAGAAAATTCTAGAGAGAAGTAGGGTTAAAAGTAGAAGCTTAGGAACTCTACGTTGTAGCAACACTGACGAGTTAGCTAGTCAAAGGTCACAGAGATTCGCTGTGCGTCGCCACTAGGAGTGTGAAGTCGACGTGATGTGACTAACTAGCGTCATTGTGTCCGCGTTTCACATAGTTGCCTATGTCTACACTCAATCCAACGCTCAAACATTAAACAAATCGAGGAACTCATCAATCAAACATCAACACATTTATTGACATTAACAACAGAATCATTGAATTCAACATTGAATGCTAATGTGCAACTATATGTTCCACATGCTCTTACTAAATCAGTGTGGATTGATTCTGATCTCTGAGGTTGGTGGACTAGGAGAATCAGACATATGAGAATGACTTGTTATTGGGAATCTTTTTTTAAATGAACGATTTTATTATAAATAGTAAATGTTTATAAAGCGAAGCAATAAAATATTGGAAAATAAATAACACAATTGAAGTGACTAGTGAGTTCTAGCGATAGGGGACACTCGGACAGAAAATTAAAGCGATCAAGTCATCGACTACCTCTTGAAAGCGTCTGGAGGGTGATACTGCGGTAGCGTTTAACGACACCGATACAGCTACTCCGGACTGACGGAAGCTAGAACATAGCAGATCCCTTAACGTTAACAGATAATTGTGGACAAAGTACTCTCCCAGGTTGTCAATGTGCGTCGTCTTCCCTTGGTTGATTATGTTAGGGCTCCAAAACGATGGATTGCTGACCTCCGAGCTGGTAGGGAAGTACCTTGCCGGTTCTTGGCGGTACTGCTGCCACCTTACGTCCAGAAGAGCGGTGAATCCGACCGACCCCCCTTTGGACCACCTCGGACTCATTCGGCGAGGCGAGGGTGCTTAAAGCACCCCACTGCTGCAATTGAGTACCGATTCGATCGTGTGAATGGATCCCACCCGACCCAATGTCGAACTTGGGTGCCCCTCATACCCCAGGTCAACCCGCCCGTCCGGATCCGACAACCCTTGGGCCTCCTTACCCCGGCCCGGGTCAGGCCGTGAACACCTAGGTCCGGATGTCCACCAAGTTTTGGCCCCCCAACTCTCAACTCGAGCCCATTCCCTGGGGCGGTCCTCTCCAATGGCCCAATCCAGGCCCGTCTAGCGTTAGCGAGCAGACCCGAGCCCACCGGCCCACATGGCCCATGATCCTGCGAAACCCTACCTGGCGCCTTTCTCGGCCTCCTTCTCCACGTAGCCGTCATCGTCTCCGGTGGCACCTGTACTGGCTGTCCCGTGACCGGATCTGAGGAGAGCCGATCCTCATCCATTGCGGCTTGGTCCCTATATCGTTCCGCCGCCTCCATCATCCCTGTCATGGCTGTACCCCACCGGAATCTCAGTGGTGGAGAGCCTACCCTCGGCGGAACCTCCACCGGTTTCCTTACACCGACCTAACGCGACCATGGTCCCAACGTCGGGGTTCGACTCACGAACCTTCGCCGATAGTCCATCACGTTATTGGGAATCTAGCGTTGTGGGTTGATTCTGTTTTTATTTTATTTTGTTTAGTTTATTTCTATACCAGACGGATTTCCATTTACAAGCAGGATGGCTCGAAGCTTTGAAACGAAAGCGACAAAACCAGGCACAGCCAGGACAAGACCAAGTCAGGGCGCCTGAGGTGTGGGATTCCCCGCCTCAGGGGACGTGGGCAGTAAATACAGATGGAGCGCTCTTTGCGGCGGCCAAGTTGATGGGGACGAGATGGATTGGTAGGGACGACATGGGAAATATCATAGGGGCCCGGTCGACATCTTTCCATGGCCCCCAGAACCCGAGCCTGGTGGAGGCGTATGCAATCGGGGATGCGTTGACATGGCTTATGCAACACCCACACCAGAGGGCGATCGTGAGGAGCGACTGCAAGGTCATAGTGGATATGATAAAGAAAGGAGGAAGACTTCTATCTCCTTTAGGGACAATTATCACATATTGTATCTCCCTTTTAGCTAAACTCGAGTACGTGCAACTCGTCTTTGTAAAACGGACAACGAACAAAGCAGCTCATTGGCTTGCCAGGACGGCTTGTTCCTCCCCTGTCTGGAATTGGTCCGGGGATCATATCCCTGAACCTCTTCAAAATATCCTTCTTGCCGATATCTAAATAAAAATTCCATTATCTCTCCAAAAAAAAATATATAAACGGGTGGTACGTTACGTTGCATGTACTTTGGATTTTCGTCGGAAGCATTTTATTAGGTTTGGGGATTTGAATCGGATTCTTCATCATCTAATTTCAGTGGCTAACAGGTAACGTCACGTTACCTAACGTGTGACCAACTTGATTAGAAAATGGGCTTCTACGAGGCCCGACTTATACGACTAAGCGCGTATCACAGAAGTGGTCAAAGTGGGCCTACTACTAGGGGGCATGAGCCCAAATAACTCTAAGGCCCAAATCAAATAGTTGAAGCCGAGCAGTGAAGCGTCAATGGCTGCAACAGAACACACAGTAATTGCTCCGAAGCGTCAATGGTGCCTTCACGGCGGTCTTACTCTGTCCTATCCCGTAGCTGATACTGTGTACGTTTTCGATCATTGACCCAATCCATGGCTTCTCGTATGCGACCGATTTTCCGTCTCTTTCTGCTACTCCTCATCGCATTTTACTCCGCGCCAATCGGCCTCGGATCGGCGGTTGGAGAGGAGGAGTTCACGGAGGAGCTGCTGCTGAAGCCATTTCCGGATCGGAAAGTATTGGCCCACTTCCTCTTCGAGAGCCGAGCTCCGCCCTCCACCTCCAATGGGCGCCACCACCACCTCTTCCCCAAAGCCATCTCTCAGCTGGTGGGTCTTCTCTTTCCTTTATTTTTATCGTAGATTCCAGAGAAAATGAACCTAATTTCACGGTAATGAAGTCTGTAGATCTTCTGTTATGTGAAATTGAAGACTTGTATTTGTTGATATTCTTAAAGGATACAAATTTAAGATCTGGGACTTAGATTTGTAGCTTTTTGTAATGGAATATTTTGTGCTTGCATTGCTCCTCATCGTTCTAGGTTTAATGCAGAGTCTGAGTTCATGACTTAAACTTCAAACATTGATTCTGGTACAATGAAACAAACTTCTCAGACTTCTAGTGTTACTAAACCTTGAGCTGCTTAAGAGACTCACATGACATCTTTTTACCCCCAAGAGAAGAAGATGGGTAATTGAAAGCTAAACCCCTCGGTGGGAGATATAGCCTATGGTGAGCGATGGGATAAGTCCCATATTACATAGTCCTAATTTTAACAGTCAATCTTGTTCCATTGACATCCACCAGTATATGATCGGGAAATCCTACTTCTCTCAAAGTTAAATCTCACAATTATAGTGAAGAAATTGTCATGATATTTGTTCTCATGGTTATGAACATACATGAAGCTGAAAACATCCATACTTTTCACTGTTTCTTTACTACACATCCAATTTATGATGTCCATTTGCTTCCAATTTTCTTTATTGATGATTTGTATGGTTTTCCTTTTTCTCATTTTTATTTGTTAAATTTTTGTTCTCTCATAGCATTAGAATAATTGACGAAAGGTAGGTGGGGGTTGGGGGTTGTGCCTCAGGGTGAGGGAGCATAAGTCGTGGGTTCAACCCTTCAGACTTTCTTTGATCCAAATTCATGAGATTTGTTTGTTCTACAATTTTTAACTTTCTTGATGGTGCGGCTGGGGGTGTAGTTAGAAAGCAATAGTTAACTTTTGTGGATTTTTTCCATCGACAGGTTAGGAAATATCGAATTAAGGAAATGGAATTATCTTTCACACAAGGTCGCTGGAACTATGACCGCTGGGGTGGCTTTGATCCAATATCTAGCAACAATGCAAAGCCTCCTGGAGTTGAATTATGGGCTGTTTTTGATGTCCCACAGGATCAGGTTGACGCTTCATGGAAGAATTTAACCCACACTCTTTCAGGTCTTTTCTGTGCTTCAATTAACTTCCTGGAGTCTTCTACAACCTACTCTGCTCCCCAGTGGGCCTTCCCACCTGCTTCTGGAAGTTTGAGGTATGGAACATTGCCCCGTGAGGCTGTTTGCACTGAAAATTTAACTCCCTGGTTGAAGCTTCTTCCTTGTCGAGACAAAGCTGGTCTTGCTGCATTACTTGACAGGCCATCTATTTACAGAGGATTTTATCACTCTCAGCGGTTACGTTTGACCTCAAAAGAACTTGGTTTAGAGGTGTTGAAGTCAGGCATTGTTCTTGAACAAACACTTACAGTTGTTCTTCAGCCGTATGATAGTCAGAAAAATAGTATAACCCATTCAGGCAAACCACAGTTACAACCAAGCTGGTCAATGAGTTCAATCTTTGGAAGGACAGTCGATGGAAAATGTGCTCTCGCCAAATCTAGTAAAGTTTACCTTCAATTTGAGAAGGGTCTTGTTACTGAATTGTCAAACCTGCTGGAAGACCATGAGAATTATGGAGCTGATAGCTTAGCTTTAGAAAATTTCAAGACGAACCTTGGCTTTGAGTTGTCAGTTAAACCGGATAGAGTATTGGAGGAAGCGAATAACAGACATAGCAAGGGTTCATCTATTCTCTATGAGTTTTTAGTTGAGAAGTACAGTGATTCAGAACCATTGGACTTGGGCCTTACATGGAAGTCTCCCGTACAGTGGTTGTGTCCACAGGCCCCATTGCAGGTTAGTAGGTTTTTAATGGGAAGTGGGAATGAGAGGGGTGCTATTGCCATCTCCCTAAAGGCTACAGGAAAGGGCTTCCAAGATGGGAATGATACTGATGACCCATGCAAACTACAAGTTGTTGTGTTCCAAGTCGTGCCTTGGTATATAAAGGTTTATTTTCATACTATTACAATTTTTCTTGATGAACGACCATATGCAATCTCAGATGTCCTAGAGCAGATACATGTTTCACCTTCTGATGACAAGGTATCTCCTGGTGTGATGGAAATGGTTCTTAAATTTCCTTGCAGCATGAGATCAGCTGCATTGACTCTGGAGTTTGACAAGGTATATTCTAAAGTTCCAATCGGGCATGATCAAATATGGTGCATAGTTTGTTAAATAAATTGTGTGATCCCCTCTTTCCACTATCATGCTTTGTGTTTGTGTTAATCCCACTATGTATGTCCATTACCAAAACTGAAAGCTTCCGCTCACTTTCTCTTTGCTGTTACTTGCGCATCGAGTTACATGAACATGCAACAAGCAACATCACTAAAGTGGGTTACATTGATTTTGAAGGAGTCACTTTCAAATGCTATGGTGTCATTCCATCAAGTAACCTTTCTGTAACATGGAGTCATTTCAAGCTAGATACTCATTATTGGATGCCGTTTTTTTTGGATGTTTAGAAATGCATGAACTTAATGTGTCAAATAAAGTAATTTCAGCACCCATTACACTCTTCTCAGATTGCTAGACATCATTTCCTGTCAACCCGTGTCTTTCTTTATGTGGAACTATATCTGTAATGCCATTCATATGTATGCAAAAGAATATGTACCCGACCTTTTCATTTACTGATTTCTTTTTCCCATAGGGCTTTTTGCACATTGATGAGTATCCACCCGATGCTAATCAAGGATTTGACATTCCCTCAGCAGTAATAAGCTTCCCCAACTTCGAGGCAAACTTGGATTTTCTTGAAGATGATACTCTGCACAAATCACCCTTACTCTCTAGATTACAAGTAACAAACTTTTCCTATATTCTTTTAACCATGCCCAACTATGGATTTCTAACTTTTATCTGATCAATTGTTTGATCATATCATACAGGAAAAGAGCCCCGTTCTGTCTTACACAGAAGTTTTACTTGTACCTCTAACAACACCTGATTTTAGCATGCCTTACAATGTCATCACAATCACATGCACCGTGTTTGCATTATATTTTGGATCTTTGCTGAACGTATTACGAAGGCGTGTTGGTGCAGAAGAAAGACTACTCAATAGAGAAGGTAATTTATAAATGCATCACAGATTCATATGTTTACACATAGGATGTGATGAGTTGCATCAATGACCATTGTTTGTATGATCATGCATACATGGGATAGAAGCAAAAAAGGGACATCATTGTGAAGGCCCCACGTCGGAAAGATGTGGACCTGTTTGTCACTTGATAAGCATCTTGGCCTCCGCCTACCAGTTCGAACTTTTAGGTGGGTTGGGCTTTAACATGGTATCAAAGCATGGTCCATCCATACATGGTACCAGCCTATTTCGAGCTAGAGGCCACGGTCCACATGCAGACCTGACCTGCACGTGAGGGGGGTGTTATGGTCCCACAACGAAAAGATGTGGATTTGTTTGCCACTTGATAAGCATCTTGGGGGCTCAACCTACCGGTTTGAACTTTTAGGTGGATTGGGCTTTAACAATTAATTAATGGTAATGCTCTACTCTGTTTTCTGCTTGCAGCTGCTAAGAAACATGGTCGGCTTCATCTGCTACTATCAAAGTTATCGGCCAAGCTCAGAGGAAGAGAATGGAAGCCGCCGCCACCCTCCAAGTCATCCTCAACACCTTCATCTTCCGTTAATCTTAAATTGATATTTAAAGTCGTACTCGTCGCAGGCATTGCAGTAATATGGCAGTACTATTCTGGTTGATTCCATCAGTTAGTCAATCAGGGAACTTGTAATTGTAGTGTAACATATGTGTGCAAAAACAACCAAGTTTAGGGAATGTGAGAAAGAAAGAAAGCTATTTTTGTAGCTCAAGATGGTAATGATCCAAAGTTTGTATCCCGTTTTGTGTAGGCTTGAGTTTTTAGGTATCATTTGATTCATTGTTGGACCAATTTCATAGCCAATATTAGTACCACGTCATTTGACTTTTTCTTGATAAGATTTCATTGACTTTTGCATATTTCTTTTATTTTACAGATCATTAGTGATCTGTTTTTTCTTCTATTGGAGTGATACTTCAATGTAAAAACCAAATCCGTGTTTGAGAAGTAATCTATTCCACAATTCAAGTATTTAGTAACATTTTAGGCTAGACCGCTGGAGCACTTGCAGTGGGGTGATTCATCCGCAAATCGCCCAAGTTGGAAATCGGCTGTTGAGCACGTTTCTCTCTCTTGCTCGAAGTATGATTCATCGCCTAGGAAAAGTTGTCACCAATATCTTTATGAATTAGTCACAAACCATTTATGTGTCTTATGATTTGTCACATATCATTTACGTGCCTTCGTACCTTTTTATGAATTTGTCACATATCATTTACGTACCTTATGATTTGTCATATATCATTTTCATTTTTTTATGATTTGTTACAAATCATTTATATATCTTTATGAATTGGTTACAAATAATATACATGCTTCCTATAATACTTTAGAACAGTTTAGAGCGTGTGACCATTATAAAAAAATAAGTTTTTATATTTCCCAACCCCAAACTTTACGTCAAATTCATATCCTAACCCCTTCTCACCTTTCGTTTAAAACCCTAACCTCAACTTTCGTTTTTTTTTCAAAACCTATCATTTATTGTTCGAATTAACGGAACAGTTAATTTGCTAGTCACGTGCACACTTAAGTGACCCCATATTTCGAATTTATTCCCATTTTGTTTCCTTAAAACTACTACTTAAGTGTAAGATTGTGAATGTGAATGTGAATGGATCTAGGAAGGTATCAATGAGAAAGGGTCAAAGGTAAAAATGGGAATAAATTCGAAATATGGGGTCACTTAAGTGTGCACGTGACCAACAAATTAACTGTTCCGTTAATTCGAACAACAAATGATAGGTTTTGAAAAAAAAATGAAAATTGAGGTTAGAATTTGAAACGAATGGTAAAAAAAGGTTAGGATATGAATTTGACGTAAAGTTTGAGGTTGGGAATGATAATTATCCCCATATTTAATCGATCATTTGAATGTTCAATATAGCTCGAAGGGAAAGGTATAAATAAGGAGAATCGGGGAAGGTGGCGGGAAGGAGAATAGCGAAAGAGGAGGAGAGGAGAGAATCTAAGCCAAGGGGGTCTAGGGCTTTCTTTCTTCAGAATCGGTGAAGAAGAATCTTCAATGGCATTGCCGATCCAATCTCCACTATGCTTCGATTCTAGGGTTTCTCTCAACCCCCATAACTGGTATGGAACTTGGTACCTCTTCTCCTTTTATACGCCATTTCCCATTCCATTTCCCCCAATTTCATTCCCAGTCCTGTCCAATTATACCGGTACACCTTTAATTTTCAACTTCATTATGCATCCATTTCTCTTCATTCTAGGATTCACTGGGTGTATATTTGGTTACAATTTGCTAGTATGGTCATGGGATTGAACGTGAATCACCCATTTGGTTGATGTTTGAGACCCTTCAATTGGTTTATGTGTGATCAAATTTCATGGGTTTGAGTTCTGGGTAGTATGTTTTTGAGCAGTGAATCGTTAGTTTGTTTGTAGATGACTTAAATGTTGGGAGCAGAACAAGCTTTGTGTTTCTGGATATAGATTTGTAAGTGGGTTTACTAAAAATTAATGTTGATACTTGAGACTAAATTTTGTGCAATTCTGCTTATGGTTCATTACATTGTATCTTGACTTTGGTTAATTGAAGTGATAAACTGATGTTTTGTTTAAGTGAAGATATGTACGATGTTTCTTAAGTTATGAGCCTCACATTGTTTATACGCTATGTGTGATAGGAATGGCTGTACCTGTTGTGAACGAGAAATTGCTTGAGGAGCTTGAAGCGATGGGATTTCCCATGGACCAAGCAATGCAGGCACTTCACTGCTCTGGTCAGTTTTGCAGATCCATGTTCATTTTTATATGTATTGCACCTCTTTTCTTAGCTTCTGATAGCAGGCCAGGTGCCAAAACATCTATTATTTTTTGTTAAGTTCCAGTTTTTTATGATGCTTTTGGTATATTGATCTTTGAAGGTCACACTTTTCCTTTTAGTGGTGTCATTTGTGTGCCCTCATTTTTGATACTAAGCAATGAACATCATAGGAGCTTGAGCTTTTCCGAATGCTTGGTGTTGTTAAGCAAATCAAATGGTTATCTTATATTACTATGAATAGATGTGCACTTTCAGTTCTGTAAGCATTTTTTTTGTCCAGGTAATGCTAGTCTTGAGGCTGCTGTAAATTGGATCATTGATCATGAGAATGGTTCAGAGATTGAACAGACGTCTTCGGTATGAGACTTAGTATTGTAGATAAAAAGCGTATGACTGATTTCCATTTCCAATGTTAGGATGACATTTACAGTAGCATATTTAGTATCATTGTTCATTTGAATATCTCATATCATGCTAAAAACAATCAAACAACCAAGGAGTGAAACTTGATCTCGTGTCCACATGTGGATTGTCCATTTTAGTTTCATTTCAAAGTTTAATGCCATTATCAAGTCTGCACCGTCTGTTTCTGAACTAGGGTGATGTATTTTCAATTTCAAAATAGTTATCTTGTTCATTTGCACCCAGGGGACAATGGATATTGATATTGAGTCTCCCATACCATCTGATATTACAGAGGAAATGAGGAGGAAATCACAGGAACTAAGGTGTGCTTCTGGGATTCTTCTTAATGAAACATTCACAGATTTTTCCTAACAATTACCAGAAATTTCATTTCAGTTGTATATCTTTAGTATTTGATGATTTCATCTGGTTGAAATTCTGATCCATATTATTATTATCAACCATTAGTTCCTGTTCATAGAGAATTTTTTGTTCACTCATTTTTTAGGGATCGAGCTCGCAAAAAGAGAGAAGAAGCTGAAAAGAAGATGGAAAGAAGAAGGGAAAAGGTATCATTTTCTTCAATAGTTTCTGTTGTATCTCTATGTATTTTCCCTTCACCGTGGGATGTTAATATAGGTGATGAGATAAAATTTCGGATGTAACCATCTCTCAGGTTGTATAATAGTATGTTTGTGATTAGTTATATTTATTTATTTATTTATCATGTTTTTACTTTGAGTCAAATGTATTGCAGGAGAGGATTCGGGCAGGTAAAGAACTCCTTGAAGTAAAGAGAATTGCAGAAGGAAATGAAAGAAAACGGTTGGTTTTAGACCTGTTTATCTCCATATCTTTCTTGGTGGATATTATTCATTTAACTGGAGGATGCTCTCTGTTCCCTTAGTAATATAGCTTCCTGGAAAACAGAGAGAGAGGAGCAGAAACAAGCAAGAGAGAAAATTCTTCGGAAACTAGAGGCTGATAAGGTATTTCGCCGTGCTTATCTTGAAAAGTCTGAATGTTTACTGTACTATGTTTATGACCTCGTATACAAGTTTGTTTTAATGGTAAGTGAAAGAACTTATTTATCCCTGCAGAAGGGTAGTACATCCAATAGCCAAAGTAAAAAAGGCACATTTTAGCATGTATCGGTTCATCAACTTTCTCTAGCTTACTGATAGGTTGAAGAGTAAACTTAATTACAATGACAGCCTATGAGACCACATTATCAAAATAACTATTTAGGATATATCCCAAACTTGAAAGTATATTTTACCACCGAATACCCCATATTTCTCTAGTATTGGGTTAATAACAAGTAATCATTGGTTCAGTATGATTGTGTCATGAGGTGTTCAGGCTTAATCCTACTGATAAGTGTCTAACAAAAACTGTGTATGTGTGTGTTTACAGTCTGAAAGAAGACGGATGCTTGGGTTGCCAATGGAAGGCCCTGCAGCAGTGAAATCTTATAAACACCCCGTGCAGGAAACAGGGGTACATACAGATACTCTATAGTTATGTCTTAAGATCTGCTGATTTCTCATTAAAACATGACTTAATTTTGTGTTCTGCTGTTGTTTTAACTGCAGAACTCAGGGCCATGTAAGTCTACAATCACAACAGCGGAGCAAATGAGAGAATGTCTAAGGTCTCTCAAGCGCAATCACAGGGTAATAATTTCACATTTCCGCCCATTAAACAAAACAGAGAAAAGTCAGTTAACTCTGACATTGATGTTCCACATTTTCATCCCTCTCTCTCCGTTTAGGATGATGATGCCAGGGTCAAAAGGGCCTTTCAAACTCTTCTGGTTTATGTTGGCAACATAGCAAAAAATCCTGATGAGGAAAAGTTCAGGAGGATTCGCCTCAGTAACCGGTTGTTCCAGGTAAGGTGATCCTCGGACAAATCCAGTGGATGGATTATGATTCTACTTGACATTTTATGTGCATTATGCAAGTAACTAAAAATGGTTCTTGTAACCTTTGCCATGTGTTAACATGGTACTTTTTACGCTAAACAGGATAGAGTTGGGAGTCTGAAAGGAGGTGTTGAGTTTCTGGAGCTTTGTGGGTTTGAAAGAAGCGAAGGTAGTGAGTTCCTCTTTCTCCCTCGAGATAAAGTTGACTTGACTGTGCTGTACTCGGCTGGGACTCAACTGAAGTCTGCAATAACAAATCCGTTCTTCGGGGTTTTCTGAAGGGTCTGAGTCTCTGAGAAGACGGTGTTGTTATGTGTATGCATCTGCTCCATTGATTAGGGGTTCTTACAAGTAGCAGGAACTTTTGTTGCAGAATCAACAATAACCTGTTATTCAATGAAAATTATCACTCTGTTTACATTCTATATTCAGTCAATTCAATGAAATTATTCCTTCTGGTGTTACACATTCTGTGTTATAGTGATCCTCTAGTTACCAATTGCATAGCCCTTCAGTCTTTGAAAATGTTTTGCTGCCTGAACAACTTTCTTGTTACGGTGCTGGAACGTAATAGTTGCGGAGTCCCACTCGATATATATAGTTTGGTTTTTAAAAATTCACATTGTATCGTATATATATGAGTCAATAATGAATACACGCATTAACGTTCACACGTTTTTCACTTAATTATACTTATTAGAGGACATACTGAACTTGTTTGTCTGATCCATTTCTCACCATCACGTATTCCCTCATTGTATATATTCAAATATTCAATTTTACTGTGACCCATATTTTTGTATATGCCTCGTATTTTATATACATTCCCAACAATCACTAAGACCAATGCTTAAGTTCGCATTAAAAAAGGTGGATTGTCCTTTCGAAGTGTTAAAAGCCTGATCTACTAAACCAACAGTTGATTCGTAACAGATATTAGGTGACACAAGATGTAATTCAGGTTGGTTATTTTAGGTAAGGGTTCATTGTCTAAACTATCTTAAAGTTTCGTATACAAATGAAATGATGTACAAAGTTTTGTTCACATTGTGTGGCTACACTATAGTATCGTCCACAGACTTTTGTCTGGAAAACTAACGGAATATTCCATTTCTGTTATGCATATGACGCATGAGCCTGTTAAGGGTATGACACATGTGCCTGTTAAGGGTAAAGTGAAATGATCATTTTACCCTTCTTCAACCCTAATTATTCATTTGGCCCTTTAAAATGAAAATTTTATCCTTATAGAATAAATAAATAAAATAAATAAATAATAAAAAAATAATAATAATTCAATTCAAACTCACATGGGTAAAATAGTCATTTTAAGTGATGCTTTTAAATTTTCTTGACAAAAGTCTGTGGACGAAACTATAGTGTAGCCACACAGCGTAAACGAAATTTTATACATCATTTTATTTGTGGACGAAATTTCTGGATAATTTCAAACAATTAACCCTTTAGATAAACTTTAACAAAACAACAACTTAAAATTTATGATATAAATATATTGATTCTTTGTTAGCAATTAGCATCATAATTATCATATCAAGATTTATTTTGGACTCTTAACAAAACATCAAGGGTTAATCATCAAAAGTTATTATATATAGGGAAAATTTCAATTTGATACCTGACAAACATTTATTTACAATATAATACCCTATTTTGTTTATTTTTTGCATTTTAATACCATGACAAACATTTATTTTCACTTTCATATCCAACCGTTAACTTTCCATCCAAAATAGATGAAAAGTCCAAAATACCCCTTGAGACCAGTCATATTTTCAAAACCTACCACAAAAAATCAGATTTTTTTATATATTTCAAAAAACTATATTTTATTTCAAAAATATTTAAAAAATCAATTTTTATATATTTAAAAAATCATATTTTTATATAATTTAAAAAATCAGATTTATTTCAAAAAAAATATTTAAAAAATCAGTTTTTGTATATTTAAAAAATATTTTTATATGTTTTTAAAAATATATTTTATTTAAGAAAATATTGAAAAAAAATCAGTTTTTATATATTTAAAAATTATATTTTTATATATTTCATAATAATATTTTTATATAATTTAAAAAAACAGATTTATTTCAAAAAAAATTAAAAATCAGTTTTTTTTTATATTACAAGAATCAGATTTTTTTATATATTTCAAAAAAATATTAGATTTTATTTCAAAAAATATTTAAAAATAAGTTTTTATATATTTTAAAAATAAATTTTTATATATTTCAAAAATCATATTTTTATGTAATTCAAAAAATCAGATTTATTTCAAAAAAATTAAAATCAGTTTTTTTATATATTACAAAAAACAATTTTTTATATATTTCAAAAAATATTTTAAAAAAAAATCATTTTTTATATATTTAAAAAATCAAAGATTGAAGGGTGTTTTTGGTATTTTTTTGAAAAAACAAGGTCATGTGCAAAGCACATGACTACTTTCCATCCATTTTGGATGGAAAGTTAACGATTGGGTATGAAAGTGAAAATAAATGTTTTTCAGGGTATTACAAAGCAAAAAAAACAAGCTAGGGTATTATACTGTAAATAAATGTTTGTCAGGGTATTAAATTGAAAATTTCCCTTATATATATTTGTCATGTGCGGAAAGCTATTTTAAGATTAAAAAATAACAATAAAATTCATCATCATTTAATCACGTATCTTTTACATGCTTTAAGATCATTTTCGGTCGTTGACGGAACCAAAACGTCGACCGAAAAAAATGAAACGCCGACGGATAGACGCGTCGGTAAGCTTACGGACGGCTCTACCCCCCGACAGAAAAGCGTTGGTGGAGAAACAGTCTTGTTTTCTCCTTTCAGCCTCGTGACTGTAAAAAAAATCTCTTTCAACCAATTGGTACGAAAATTTATTATTTTTTTACTCTTTCAGTCTCCTCTTTCAATCTCCTTTCCAGTATGCAAAAATATTAACGACGAGAGGTACTCTAAGAATTAAACACTAGAATAAAAGTATCAAAATTTTGATTTATATACTTTGTCCAATAAATTATCATAACTTAGACTAATTTTTTGCATGCGATCAATTAGACTAACATTTTGCATGTGATCAATTATAAGAGTACCTTTTGACAATTAATCCATTACTCTATACGGAGCAGCTGAAATAGCTCACGGTCTTGTTTCTACGTCGGGTTTTCGAGGTACCACCGCAAAGAGGGTGTTTACTGGATAGCTTTGGTCAAAGCGGTGCGTTTTCGTAGAGTCCGACCCGGATCTCTTTTTGTACAGTCGGTACCAAATCAACTGAGATTCATTATCTCTAAAATTCAAAATCCCCAAATTGGGCTTAGGGTTTTTGATTTTATTTTTTTTAGCTCTTGATCTTCCTGGCAGTGCCCCAATCAGGGATAGCGTTAAGATGTATGCTGATCGAGTCGAGGCTGTAGGGAACCGGTCAGTGAAGGAGCGACTCAATGTGAACTCCGGTGACGACTCTACTCGGCGCCGTCCAATCGCCGGGAAAAGGTCATTTCTGCTGATCAAATCGTGTGCTTGCGAGTTTTGTTTTTGATTATCTATCTATTTATATTTCACGGTTGCTTCGGATATTTGGATTGGTTGCATTATTGGCTGTGATTTACTTTTAAGTGAAAATAGTTACTTCGTTGGATTTGTTGCAGACCCATTTGCTCCCTTTTCTGGAATATTTTTGTTAGGTGTTCAATTGTTGATCAAGTTTTGGAGATTTCTTCTTGTATGGTAAAATTGGCCTCGTATAGAATTGCCTATTTGGTATTAACGGTTGATCAACAGAAACAATGAAGTTGGGGAAGCTTAGTTGGTCATGTTGTGTAATTTGTATTGTTTATAAGTTAGAATGTCAGATCCTTTAACCAATTGCGGAAGCGCCCAGCCCAATTTCCTGAAAGATTGAGGTTCCTTCAGTTCCCTGCAACCTTTAAAGTGAACATGTCGGTATCCTATTTTATGTTAGTTGATTACTAGCTCTGTCTGCTTCTTAGTTTTAGGCTTTTAGGTTTTAGTATATATATATTTGCACGGGGTATTGGAGGGTGAACTGAAGATCCTTTCCATGATTATTTTGCAGACAGAGGCAAGATGACAAATGGGAACATGATCTCTACGACAATGATGCAAGGAAAATGTCATGTACGGATTGGATGTGGTGGATAATAAAGTGCAACTAAAATTGCTACTATTTTTTGACACGATTAGATCATTAATTTTTGTGTGTGATTTTGACTGTATTAATGGATTGTGAAGCTCAAAAAGTTGGTGCTCAAGATCTCCGTTTGAAGCTCCAAAGGAAGAGTCAATTGTCTCACGGTGGAAGGGGGTCTCTTTCGGGCGTACGCGATCTACGTGAAAAGTTATCTGGAATAATGAATTCGCAACCAAGGAACACCATTCCACCAAAGCCAAAACCAGTTCAAGAATCTGCTAAACCGGTTAGGAAAAGTGTTGCGGTAGAAGCTTCTCCTTCAGAGACCAAAAAGGCTTACAATTCTTCAAGAAAAAAACAAAAGGCAATCATTTTTCCTCTACATTTCTCTTAACAACTTGGTAGAGTTTTCTGGACAGCAGTTTTACTAATATTTGTTGGCATGTTTAGGTATTAAATCTCTATCCAATATAGATTTCCTTACTGATGAACCTTAAAAGCTATCTATTCTCAATTATGCTACATGGGATGCTAATATTCACATGCTCCTGTACATGTGTCACATTGGTATAAGATGCTTTATTAAGTATAGTAAAATGGGTTGTAGCGTACTAGCATATAAAGTTCTTACTGAGATTATTTGTTTTTCACGTTGAACTTATTGTAGACCCGTCTTTAAAAACTGCATATAGTTTAGCATATAAAGTGTGTACCTGTAGCTCTCCCTCAAACTATGTGCACTTCTTTCTGCAGGCGGACACATCAGTTGATGATTTTCTTCTCTCCTTGGACCTTGAGAAATATTCAATTACATTCCAAGCAGAGGAGGTATGCTACATTGTGCACTGTAGTGCTGATAATTCGTTGTCATGAATTTCCTCTACTACATACTCATCTATTTGTGATCCTCAGGTTGATATGGCAGCCCTTGTACACATGACTGACGAGGACCTCAGGGCTCTAGGAATACCAATGGTAAATTTGACAAAACATTATCACCGTTCTTTGTACAAAGAAAAATTTGTTTGTGTTGAAAATTGAAATCTAAAAGGTTCAAATCGTTTATTTATTCTAGCTCTGTTTGTGCATTATTTAATGTGATTTCTAGTGTATGCAGATTGGTTGTTGAGTATAGTAATAATTTTGTCCAACCTAAACTGTGAAATCTGATTGTCACAATTCATTTGGGTAAAATTAAGACTGCTGCTTATGTTTTTTTCTTCATCTAGAAAATTATCTTGACCAACACAAGTGCAGTTTTTGGTCCTCCTTTTCCTTGTGCGGTGTGGACATGCATAATATGCATTTAAATTATTGTAGCTGTCTCAGCTTATCCTCATTTCTCTTTTCCCCTTAGATCTTAATGATAGCCTTTTTGCTACACATATTTAGCTTCTTGCAAACCTTCCTAGATATGGGTTTAACAGAACCATTTGCATTCACTTTACTGGTTTCAGGGTCCAAGGAAGAAGATACTTCTAGCTTTGGAGTCGAGGTCTTGATGTTTTAGGGTGGAGTGAGGTCCGTCACTCTACTTGAGCTCAACACCGTGTTGCTGAAATGGCACTCTCAAATCAGCATGGCTGTGTTTTGGACTGGTGTTGACTTTTGTGTAATCTCCTAGTTTCTTTTCATCTTATTTTTGTTTGTATTGCTTAAATTGGTTCTTTTCATCTTATTTTTTGTGTGTATCCTAAAATTGGCTCCAGTAAACTCTTAATCCGAACTATGATTTTGGGTAGGTGTTTATAGTGAAATGTCACTACATTTTTGGAATCATACTATGAATTTTGTTTTTCTCTCTCAATTGTCCAGATGTTTTTAATTCAGTCAAACTTCATTCCGTTCCAATCTAGTCCTGAGCATGTCATATGTGGTGCTGATGTGATAAATAAACAAGGGCCAACAGCCAAGTAGAGCAAAATGAAATCAAGGGGACAAATAGAACAATTTAAATAGTGATCGAGTTTCAACAAAACAAAGTTTAAGAACTAAAGTGAATATTTCGGTTCTATTTTGAAACATATGTATACAAACCTTCGTTTTTTTCCTCCCTTCGGCTATGAAGAAGAGATTAATCATTAAGCTGTTCGAATCATCCAGAGGCTTTTGTTTGTCCTAGTTTCTATCTTGTTTTTCTCTCTTCGCTCGACTGTAATTCCCCTTTGGAGCTTTTGTTGCGTGGAATAAAATTGATAAAAAATAATTGCACTTGTTTTTTTCTAGCGTTTATTGTTCTTTTGTAAGTATTTCAGGAAAACATGAAAAAAGGACCTATCTGACTTGAGTATTACTTCTTATAGGTACTTATAGATCATGTATTTATACGAAATACTTGAATCTTGCTTGGTTGGACTTCAATTGGTATAGGAGTCCTTTTTATTGGCTTCTTTCTGTCTTCAAAAGACGATAAAATCGGATCTTCAATTGAGAAAGACATGCAATTAGATGGAAGTTCAATGAGAATGAACTCAGATTCTGAATTCTTTGGTTGCAAAGCCTACTCGTTAATCTTAATAGGGTAAATTACAAATGCATACCCTTAATTATGCACGTTTAACCGATGTATATCCTAAAGTTTAAAGTTAACCGATGCATACCCTGAAGTTTCATTTATTAACCCAGAACCCCTTCCGTCAGTCAGCTCAGTCAGTTTACTGTTCATTTTTCAAGAAATACCCAAAATGCCCTTATTCATTTATTTATCCAATTAAATAATAAATACATTTCAGATTTTGTTTTTAATATATTAGAAAATAATGAAAAAATTATATAAATCAAAACAAAAAATAATTAAAAATCTACTCTTATCCTTATCCACACATTGCATTTTTATCCTTATCTATAAATCTACACATTAATCTGTTTCCAATCTCTTGCATCATTCATCAATCGTGTTCTCTCCATCCTCATCTTCATCCTCATCATTCATCTACACATAATTGTATTAGTTATGGGGAGGGTGAATCTCCTCCTGCAAGAACACACCTCCTCCCGTTGCTTCTCTCCATCCTCATCTCCATCCTGCGAGATCTGAAGGCTAAAGAGCGAATGTCCAAAGAGACGAGAGGCAAAAGTATCGGGAGGAAGAGTCCCCATCTCCTTCTATTTGATGATGCTGGTGAGTTTTATTGCCCGTATTGTAGGTACAAACGAGCACTTGCGATTTTGAAGATGGTGGTGAGGATAGATCTGAGGGTGTGGAGTTGAAGGTTGGGCTCCTCCATGTTTTTCTATAAATTTCGATTTTGAAGATGAGGGGTTTTATTTTTCGATTTTGAGATGGGTGTAGATGGGTTCAGATTGTGCAAATATGCTATTTTAGTTTTGTAATTTTTGGAGAAGGTTTCGATTTTTCTAATTCTGGAAATCGTTGTAGATGATTTCGATTGTTCTTCTAGAAATGGGTTGAGTTGAGTAATTGTTTGGAAAAATAATTGTTAAGATGAGTAATTGTTGAGTGTTGCAGAACCCAACCAAGTAGAAGAGAAGGTTTCACTTTGAATTTGTTGTTCTTCGTGACTAGAAGAGGAGGTTCGGGAAGAACACAAACATACGAGACTCATTTTTTTGTTTTTTTTTCAATTAAAAATTCTGAAGTTTCATTTTCTTGGTGGAGGTGTGGAGGTCGAGATCTAAGTTTTGGACGAAGAAGGAGACTGGATCTAATTTCGGACGAAGAAGAAGATGAACAGTAAAAAATATAAATATAAATAATAATAATAATAAGTAAATATAAATAATTTTAGAATGAATTTTGATTTTAAAAATGTGGATTTTTTTTTTATAAATGAACAGGAAACTGATTTTTAAATAAAAATATGGATTTTTTTATAAATAAAAAATGTTTTTTTATAAATAAAAATGAATTTTAAAAAATAAAAACTGAATTTTGAAAAATAAATAAATAAAAAAGAATTAAGAAAAATTAAATAAGGTTTTATTTAAAAAACTGATTTTGAAATAAAGATATAATTTTTAAAATAAAAATATGATTTTTTTAAAAGTAAAAATGATTTTTAAAAAATTAAAAAGAAGGATAAAACAAAGAAAGAAAAAGAATTAAAAATAAAGAATAAAGAAAAAAAACAAAATAGTTAAAAGAATGGTAATGGCAGGATGTGTAATATTGATAGGTAGTTGGGGGTAGTTTGGGTATCTTTAAAAAAATGAACAGTAAACTGACGGAAGGGGTTCTGGGTTAATAAATGAAACTTCAGGGCATGCTTCGGTTAACTTTAAACTTTAGAGTATGTATCGGTTAAACGTGCATATTTAAGGGTATGCATTTGTAATTTACCCATCTTAATATTAATGTTTAGATATGCCAATCTTGATCGTAAATGTTTTTTCACAACCGTTCAATTAAATAGATCTTGACCCAGAGAACTCAAATAGATAAAAGGGATTGAGCTTCTCATTTGTATTCACATGTTGAGAGAACTCAAATAGATAAAAGAGATTGAGCTTCTCATTTGTATTCACATTTTTTATCAGCAAATTACGTTATGTATAAAATCATGACTTTCCAAACTAGAAAAAAAGATCAATGGCCCCAAACTTAACCAGAGCCCAAAATCGAAGGCTCGAAGACTGACAATATGGAGCACCTGAAGCTGAAATCTTATCAACTACTTACATTTGGTTGTGGATACGCGAGGTGAAAATGCGTTCCCGTGACATATACTCATTTGTATACTCATCTGTATATTATACGGAAAATGACATAAACATACCGTGTACTTTAATACATGGACCGTTGCACATGGATAAAACCTTGAAAACACCAGTAGCACAAAACTGATTAATTCTCTGTTGAACTTGCCATACTTTCATCTTCTGCTTTTAATATGCTTTGCTTCAGCCTCTGCCTTGACTATCCTATCAGCCTGACTACCACCAAATTTCTGCTTCAACAACTCTACATCTTCAGCTCTCTGCACAACAAACCAACATTCACACACCAAATAAACGAAAGAACGAAAACAGAAATCGGAATACTGAGAGTTAAGCAACATCATGCTCATACCAAATCCATAAACAAAGGAGCCGGTGTGCCGATCCTATGACCAATGGGTAGTAACTCCCACAGCTTCTTCACCTTCTCAACATCTCCGTTTTCATCGGATAGTGTCAGTTTTGATTCAACATGTAAATTGAGCTGCCTCAGTACCTTGAGTAACAAGAAAACATCATACCTTAGCGGCAATTTTATTTATAAAAACAACATTAATCAAGTGAACATTATAGTGTACCTCAGTAGAAAATGATGGCATGAAAGGTTCCAACAAGCTTGCAAGAAGATAGACCAACCCTGCTGCGCTTCTTACTACAATCGAGCAACAATCTCGATCGTCTTTGTACAGCTTCCAGTACTTGCTTTCCTATAAGTAATACATTCAACATAATAAATCTCGTCCAGTCTCGTACATATGGATACTTAAAGATTATTCAGAAACTCGGCTTTTTGTGGGCTAACCTGTAGATATGTGTTTCCCTTACTAGATATGCGCATACAAATGCTCAAACCTTGCTTTAGCTCAACCTATATATGCCAAGTTAAAGTTAACACACACATAGTAATTATACAACTTTTTCACATAACTATCTCAATTTTAGACTGTTACATCCAGTCACCTAAACTTTCCCAAGTTATTTTTGTCAAAATCGATAAATATGACCTTAAGACCATCTCGATTCAAACAATTCGTGTCCAAATTTGACGGAGTTATATTCATGATTTGAAGTTACAAAGATTACTTAGTACAAGATTGATATTTGGAGTTATCCCGAAACTTAAGAGATTGCACGTCAAAAATGTCTATAAAATAACAATAATTAGTGAAGTTTGGCAAAAAAGTACCTTCTCCATAACCTCTATATATTCCTGGACATCTGCACCAACTTCATCTGCCAGCTTCTTGGTCAAGTTGTGAGATTCCTCGTGTGGAGCGTCTGGAATGACAGACCCGTATCCAAACCCTGCACATGGAAATTGGAAATTAGCAATAATTTAAGCAAAAGGAAGGTGATAATTCGATATTTACAACTAACCTGGAGGTTTGGCAATGAAGCTCAAAACCCTGTTTATAAAGTTGCCCAAATTATTCAGCAACTGGCTTTTTAACGTGACTCGCAAGTCATCCCATTTAAATTTCGAGTCACCACCCTAACCAATAAACCAAATGTTTGTATGTCAGAATCATCAAGCTATAATGCAAGAATATATAGCTTATCACAAACACAAACTAACCTCAGGCCTTATACTCAGCAAGTAATATCGCCACACTTGCGCGGGAATGTTTGTATCTCTTGCATCGTTCCCAAATACTCCTATCCCCTTACTCTTTGAGAACTTCCCTGCATCACCATAAGGTTACAAGTATCAGAGGATCAACTCAACTAAAAGCTCAAGCTAATATATATAGTTGAAGGCCCGATTATAGTTTTATATTCTAACAACAAGATCGATTTGCCATCCCGCATTAATTCAGATCAACTCGTAGCTCAGAAATCAGTACCTGTTTCATAGTTCAAATAGTCCGTAACGCTTACTGTCTTCATTAATGTCCATTCTTCTCCCGTTCCCATGAGTGTGGATGGAAACATAACCTGAAATTACATTATTTCACATCTAACTCATTCATTCAACATGGGACAATCCCATTCACAAACGTATAAAACATCTGAGGTATTTTGGTCATTTCGCATCGAGATCAACAAATTTATAAACAAATGTATAACATGTTAGGGGCATTTTGGTCATTTTGCATCGAGATCAACAGGGTTGCAGCAGTTGTAATAACACAATACACATTCAATATTTGTGGAAATGGAGTAGTAGCCTTACGGTGTGGAAGGGCACATTGTCCTTGCCCATGAACTGATACAGCTCCACGTCTTCAGGGTTCTTCCACCATTTCTCCCAATGAGGAGTGTAACAGGCAGTGATGGAGACATAACCAATAGGTGCATCGTACCAAACATAGAAAACCTATGCATCATCATGTGATTGGATTGTCAAGTCAGCGGAGAATCATTGTAAAACCACCACATACAAAAAATCACAAACCTTATTCTCAAATTTCTCGTGTGGGACCGGAACTCCCCACTTAAGATCCCTCGTGATGCACCGATGTTTCAGTTCTCTAAGCCACGCACGTGTAGTTTGAACGGCATTATTGCTCCAAGATCCCGACATCTCATTGAAGTACTCTTCCAATTTGTCCTTAAACAACGGGAGCTCGAGGAACAAATGCTTTGTATCACCAATCTCTGGAGTTGTCTTGCATACCTATATGGACAACAAAACCTTAATAATTTGACTAAAACATGTCTCAGTCTCACTTCAAAGCGGTAGAGAAATATAAGACAAATCAACCTTGCATCTAGGATCTTTAAGTTCTATTGGATTCAATAAGTTCCCACAAAGATCGCATTGATCTCCTCGTGCAGAGTCATTTGTGCAATTCGGCGTCGGGCACGTGCCTTCAACAAGGCGATCAGCCAGAAAACGCTCACATGTAGCGCAATAGAGCTGAAAAAAATATGCAAATTTCAAATATATTAACGAATCATGAGGATGCGAATTTCAAATTCATTAACGAATCATGAGGACGCTTATGACAGTAATAGTAATTATTACCTGTTGCATGGTGTTTTCAGACAGCCAGTTGTTCTCCCACAATTTCTTGAAAATGGATTGGCAGATTTCTGTATGCTGAGGCGTTGATGTTCGCCCGAATTGATCAAACTTTATGTCGAACCAATCATAGACCTCCTTATGAATCTCGTGGTATCTACAAATAAAAATGTTACAACGAAAGATGTTGATGATGATCATACAAATTATAGTCACCTAAGGAGAAACAACTGTAATGAATTTTTACTTGTCACAAATCTGATTGGGGGTACAATTCTCCTCCATAGCTTTGGTCTCGGTCGCAGTGCCATACTCGTCAGTGCCGCATATGTAAATCACATTGTAGCCTCGCAAACGACAGTACCGAGCAAATACATCACCACTCAGTACACCTTTTACAGTTCACATCAAAGACATCAATTTCCAAATTCAGTAAACAGATAAGCAATTGTCAATACATTGAACCAACCCATTAAGAACATGAATTGGTCCTTTTTGTTCGGCTAAAAAAATTGTTTTTTGATCAACACCCAGAAGAGAAATTGGGGTTTTGAGCTAAGTAACTCACAAGACCAGAATTAAGAACATAAAGTTAAGTTCGAGAGGTTTAAGGTTAGAAAAGAGTGGTCGGAAAGAGGTTAGACTTACAGCCGATGATGTTTCCGAGATGAGGAACGTTGTTGACGTATGGCAAGGCGCTGGTGATGAGTATGTTCCTCTTTCCTCGGATTGGTACCTTTGCTTCCTCCATCTTCTTCACTGTAGAATTCTAAAATATCGTCTCTTTTATAATAAGATTAACTACTATATTATATATGATACTGGTACTAGCCAACATAATAAGAACAGTACGACGAATAGGAAACATAATCCTAAATAGTATCAACTACTTTCCATAAAACACTTTCTTTTCATATTAAAGCTTGTATTTTTATTTATTTTTGTTGAATAAAACAACCTGCCTACTAGTATTAATATACGATTTGAGAAGAAAAATAATAATATAATGTCCACTTCACAATGATGCGTCTGCAAGTGCACAATAACAATATCAATTGAATTTAATACATATTTTTCTTTTCTGTAGTATAAATTAAAGTTTTATCACACATATTGGTTATTGTTGAATTGAGAAGCAAAGTCATGAGTGCAAGTCATTCTATAACATGGCCACCATTAATCAATTATCTGGACAATGAGAATTGGTTGAGTAATTAAACATATATGTCTATTGTCATTTGTCAATGCCTTCCTATGGCCTAATCCTTTATTCTAATTAAGTTGTTATGCTGTTTGACTTCTTATTTTTATTCTTTCACCAAATTTTACCCCAAAATAATAAATAATGGTGATAAAAACTAGTGCCAGATCTTAATTTGTGATTTCCAGACCACCTTGGAGGTGGGAAAAAAGTGGTTGGAAATTGGATTATGGGAAGAATCAAAATCCTCCGGTAAGAATAAATGGTGATTTGGGGTGTAGTTGACATTTGCAGAGGAAGAGGGAAGAGAAGAATGGTCAACTACAACTAATTCTTCCTCTTCTTCTTCCTCCTCATAGTTTCTCTTTTGTTGGGAGCTTTGAGGGGTTCTGTGGAGGAAGCTCTGTTTATCTGAAATCTGAAAGTGGGTTCTTTTAATCTCACCTGTAAGGGAGTAAAGTTTGAATTTTTACTCCATAATAGCATGGCGGTAAGCTTAATCACCCTTCTCTGTCGACATTTTTCTGTTCTGTTTGGTTGCCACGAAAATTGGGTCGTTTTGTTTTCAAGGAAAATTTGATCAGCTCGAATAGGAGATAAAATGCTGAAAAATGTTTATTTTCCTCTTCTCTTGCATTTTATTGACTCGAATAGAGGCAGTTTCTTCTTCGCTACAAATTTTCATCTGATCGACTTCAATTTTCACATATTCAACTTTGTAGAATGGGGAAACCATGAGTCCTAACCCCCTTTGAGGTTTGTTTCGACGATCCTAACTAGGCTTGACCTTTTTTTGCATTTACCAACTGTGACCTTCCCATTTTTTGCACAAACTAACAATTTCCGTCTATTTTGACGATTCCGTTAGGAAAATGCTACTGTGCATGTGGCCAATACATGTCCAAAAAACTAACAGAATCGTCAAAATAGACGGAAATTGTTAGTTTGTGCAAAAAAATGGAAATGTCACAGGTGGGAAGTGCAAAAAAAGATCAAGCCCAGTTATGATCGCCAAAACAAACCTCAAAAAGGGTTAGGATCCTTAGTTACCCTTGTAGAATCGACATCCACTTTGCTAAGATATGGATTTAAGTCTTGAATAACAAATTTGGTTGTGCCTTGTTTCTTTTCAACTGTTCTTATTCATTCATGCCATGTATATATCCAAGTGTTGTTAATTCATTTTCAGGTGTTTTTCTTTTCTTCTTCAAAGGTTAAGGTAGTTATTTGTAAGAGATCAAGGTCATGTGTTTCACTTATGTTGTTGTCCTATGTTGGCAGAAACGTTCCAATGTACCTAAGTTTGGGGATTGGGAAAGCGAACCAAATGTGCCATACACTGCTTACTTTGAGAAAGCACGGAAAGGCCGGTCTGACGCCAAGATTATGAACCCGAACGACCCTCGGGAGAACCCTCGTATGTTCTTCGATGCTCCTCCCAAATCGAAGCCCCGATCGAGCGAGGCAGGTGCTACCAAGCAATTTGCTGCACATAAAGGTAATGCAGGTCGCGGAGCTGTTGCTAGTGATCAACGTTATGGTGTGAGTACCGGGACCTCTCCTTCGCATAGCTCGTATGGGAGTAGTCATGGCACTCCCGGGAGGTTGCTCGTGAAACCATCTGCTCGATGCGATGAATCGGTAGCTTTTTTTCTTTGTCATTTTATTTCATACATCACATAAAAACTCCAATCATGTATGTCTATTACATATAGGTATCTCTAATTCAACACCTTTTGATCTACACTGAACTAGTCATATCTAAAAATATATGGATTTCAATCCTCCTCAATTCTATAAAATTTACATAGTTTTCTTCTTGGAAATGATCTTGGCCTCCACTTATAGCGTTTCTTAATCTCTATCTAAAGATAACTAGATGAGAGAAAAATTGTGTCACGTATGAAAGAGAATAGAAGAGAGAAAATGTAACTACCAATACTACATATATTTTTTTTGAAAAGAGCTTCATTAGTTGGAACGTAGTTTTTCATGACATGAGCGTTACATCCGCCAACCAGTGTCAGGAATCCCAACAACGAGCAGAGCGATAAATTGCTCTCAAATATCGGGTTTAAAATCCCCGAAACAAACACAGACACGATAAACAAAATAGCGACACAACGCCTAAAGACCAACCCCAACATCCTACTACAATCTAGTGTTCCTATGTGGTAACCAAACACTCCGGTAGGCCCTGGGTGCGAAGAAGTCTGGGGCTGAGACCGTTGTTGGGGGCAGTTTGAGTATGCCGGATCTTTGGGCTTGAACCATGAACAAATGATAGCAGACGTTTGGATAGGACTACTAACGTCAGACCCGCCAAAGAGGGGGTTCGTTCGTACTCGCCACCAGAGGCAACAACCACCTCTGCCGATGAGACGTCGGGAAAGAACGACTGAGTCCTTGACGACGTCAATCCAACAGGGGGAACCTACAAAATACAAAGACATACAACATAAATGAAAACGAGATATAGCCATTCCGGTGAGGCTGCAGGGTGGACCGTCGATACTAACAGTCACTGATGTCGGCGCGCCGATAGATCTAGAGGGATCAGAAATAGTCGGCTCCCACCCACATCCAAATCTGGAGGGGACAGATCCAGGAGAGGCAGGGACGGCAACATCAGTCAGCATTCCGGTGAGGTGGAGGTCGTTCGGGACTAGGGAATTTGGACCGTTGAGAGGAACGACGAGGATGGATGCCTCCGGCGACGGAAATCCGACAGGTTTGGGGGTAGCAGAACCCGTCGGCGCCGACAAACCACCGGATCTGGAGCGGATAGATCCAGAAGCTTCCGGTCCGGCGACGAGGGGCAGCAGTACATGGGCGGAAAGGTGGGAGCTGGCGGCGGCGCGACGAAGGGTGAGGTCGTCTTGCCCGGCGAGCTCGTCGTGGCTCCGGCAGGAGGAACGAGGAGGGGGAGCCACGTGCCTTGCTGCAGATCCGGGCGACGAGGAGGGATGGAGGTTCGCGAACGAAGTGAAGGGGAAGCCCGTGACCGACGTTGGCAGATTGGCCGGAGGAGGGCGGCCGACGAGTAGAGCCGCGACGGCGCGAAACAAGAGCGGCGAAGAACTGCGACTGAGAGCACCGGCTGGTGAGGAGCGTTGTTGACCGTATATCTGGCCGGAAGGGACCAAGGAAAAACCCCCACCAACAGCTCTTGTGGCCGGAGCCACAGTTGTTGTCGGTGACGGCGCCGAAAAATCCAGAGGCGTGCTAGGGTTGGGGTTGATTCGCTGCGTAAAGAGAGAAAGGACGTGACCCGTGGGGCGTATCAGATACTACATACTTTCTTTGATTGAGGTAATGCTAGTGAATACATAGCTAGCAAGTTGGTAGACGCATTGATAAATGATGGTAGGAACAAATCAAAAGGAAAAAAGAAAAGAAACAATATACATGACATCACCGTCCGACTGATCAGTGTAAAATGCTCCAAGATACGAATATTTACATGTATTTTTACCTTACAAGTAAAAAGAGAGCAACGCATATACATTTATTTTTGTGGGAAATGGATAGATAGTTTTATCATTATTCTTTTTGCAAAAAGTAAGAATCGATGTCAGTTTTGGTACCATGTAAACATACAAGGACATCGTTAGTAACTTGAGCATAATTTACATTTGATTATAGCCTGAGAAAAGCGTGGTGGCGGTCCCGAAGTTTGGGGGATGGGACGAGAGCAACCCAACATCAGCAGATGGTTACACTCAAATTTTCAACAAAATCCGCAAGGAAAGACAGAGTGGCGGCGGAAGGGTGACGGCCGATCCGTCCTATATCAATGTCCGGACGCCAGTTGTTAATGGCGGCTCCAAGGTTTGTCGGAAACTCCCCAACTAGTTATTACATCCTCGTTTTGTTTTGTTCCTGGCTAAGGTTGTCTTGTCTCTTGTTGTATATGTTTTATAGGCTTGCTGCTTTCCGTGGGCCGGGATATGAGGCTTGCAAATTCATGACCCTTTGTTTTGCTTCACATTCCCTTTTCTCATTGGATTGTTATTGTTTTGATACAATTGTAACAAGTTGATCCTTGTTTTTTCTGGTTTTTACCTTTGTTTTTCTATACAACATTCCGAAATTGGAAGATTGTTGTTCATGGCTCGAAAAGACCAGATGCACATTCTTTCATTGCATTCTACAAGTTGTGTTTCAGAACATGTTATTTTTTCAGTTCCATGTTTTGGGGTTGGAAACAAGATTGTGCATTTGGACTTTTCATTCTTGATTGAAAGTCGTCGTATCAGAATACTCACGGTAGAGCCTTCTCTCGCGGTCTCCAGCTCTGCTATCGACCATCGGTTTTCGTTTCGGTCCCGGCCTCCCCCATATTAGACCTTTCATGGTGGGGTCTTCTACGTGTCAAATAAGGGCGTCAAATCGATAATTTTTGGGGGGAAAGCCCAAAAAGTTACGATTCGTGGCCTTCGACCGCAAAGAGAGTCTAGGAATTCGTCGACCGTCTATTCGGGTCTAATGTCCGATTCTCCTATAGAGAATCGCCACGCGGCATATGATAATTTAAAAATATTTTCGGCCCTTTCTCACTGATCGGTCCCACCTTTTCTGTACTTTTCGTTTAATTAAACTGGGATTAGACCGAATCGGTCTAATCTCACTGTGAAAGGTCTTATTGCAACTGACCTCCGATTGTCCATCATAATCGTTCTTTGCCTTCGGTTTAAGTGACCCACAACGTAACCAGCCACTTATTATGAGTGTTCCCCATCGTAATCGTAATCAACAATGACACCTTGTAGTCAATCTCTTGATGGTTTCATCACTTAATCGACTCATACAAATGAACAACGCAATCAACAACAAATTTGGGAAGGTTGTTTAACACGAGTATTCCACGTACTTAGTGTGCCTCAAAACTCCTAGAAGCCACAAACATTTCAAGGATAGTTAGTTCAAGATAAACGACAGAAAAAAAAATCAATGGTTTTTTATGCAATGTGAAAAATATACACTAGCGATTGGTTATGACAAGACATTGAAGACGTACAAAATAAACATAACACCAAAATATTTTATCTAAAAGCATCAATGGAAAACAATCCATAGGGCACCTAAGTAAATTGAGGATTTCGAAACTCAAGATGAGAAAAAAAAACAAGGTTAAATATAACTCCCTCTCTAATGATGAGAATCAACATATTATGAGTGTTCTTTCATTCTCACATTCATCAAACTACCAACATTTCTTAATTTTCTTTCAATTTTCTCTCAACTTTCACTCTAAAAAAAATCTGATAAAAAATATCCGACAACAAGGCTCATAGTGCGTCTTCACCGGAGGCCGAAGATTACATGCCGGAGGAAGTCAACCCGGATGATTCTCAGTTCAACACAGATCAATTAGACGGCTTTCAAGCGATGTTGAACATCAACCCACCTTTCAACCCCATTGGTTCCGACCCTAGCGCTTTTAACCATAGTGGTTTCAATCATAGTGCTTTCAACCCATACATATAACTTGGTTGGAACTCAGGTACTTTCAACCTCTCGTCTTTCACTTCATTTATTATTTTTTGGGTAAACTTCACCTCACTACTCTAAAAATACTTGGGTTTCATCTCACTACCCTAACCGAACTTTGTTGCACCTCACTACCCTAACGAAACTTTTAGTTTCAGTTTAGTACCTACCGTTAGTTTCTGTCTATTTTCCATCGATTTTTCCATCCAAATCATTAAAAAGTCTAAAATACCCTCACTAACACTCAAATTTTCAAAAGCATGCCCTTGGTTTTCAAAAGTTCTTTTTATTTATTTATTTGATATAAATCAGTTTTTTATTTTTGAAAAAATCAATTTATTCTTCAAAAATCATATTTTTTTAAAAATTAGTTTTTATTTTATAAATTAATATTTTATATAAAAAACTCAGATTTTATTTTTTAAATCAATTTTTATTTTTAAAAATTGGATTTTATTTTCAAAAAATCAGTTTTTTTTCTAAAGAAGGGACGTATTTGAAAACTGTTTTTTATTTAAAAAAACAGATTTTGAAACAAATAAAATCTGATTTTTTTTAAATTAAAAATAAATTTTAAGCATAAAAGATAATTTTAAAAAAATTGATTGTTAAAAATAAATCTGCTTTTTTAAAATAAAAACTAAAATTTTAAAATAAAATCTGGTTTTTAAAATAAAATATTAATTTTTAAAATAAAAAATAATTAAAAAATAAATAAAATCTGATTTTAAAAAATAAAAAACTGAATTATATAAAATAAACAAATAAAAATAATTTTTGAAAACAAATGGCATGCTTTTGAAAATTTGAGTGTTAGTGAGGTGTATTTTGGACTTTTTACCATTTTCCATCCAAAAATGGATGTAAAGTTGACGGCGGGTATGAAAGTGCAACTAAAAGTTTTGTTAGGGTAGTGAGGTGCAACAAAATTTGGTTTGGGTAGTGAGACGAAACGCAAGTATTTTTAGGACAGTGAGGTGAAGTTTACCCTTATTTTTTTGATGTAAAGTATCTATTTTCTTTTTATTATAAATATTGTTGAATGAATTTCAACCCAGATCAATTCAACCTAGGTCAATTCAACCCACCATCTTTTAGCCCCCACCTTTCAACCTCGGCCTCAATTATTACGGCTACCCCGAGGTTGGTGGCTCACAACAACACGTCGATGATAACAGCTCCACCCGTATGTCGTCTCAGTCGTCCTATACCAACCCTTCCTAACGAAGGGCGCCAAACCTTAGAAAAAAATGGACCCCAAAACCGATAAGCACCTCATGCATGTTTGGCTATGCACAACCAAACACCCAATTAAGAGCAACTCCCAAGATGATAGTCCATTCTGGGGCACAATTGCCAAACTGAACAACCAAGGGGGACGTTTTTCGGAGTTCAAATGGAAGAAATCAAGAACCACTGGAACAGATAGGCGCCTCGGGTGCGTAGGTACCTCAATCTTCTGAAGAAGTCGATGGTCGACGTCTGAAGCGGATGGAACAGACAATGTACGTCGTCGAGGACAAGCGAATGTACAAAGACACAACGAAGAAAGACGAACTGAAGGAGTTCAACCTCGATCATTGGGTCGACATTTTGAGGAACGAAGACAAGTTTACGGTGGAGGAAAGCAAGACCGGTTTTGTGCGGTGTCAACGGTTGGATGAAGCCGGGGCTTAGAGCAAGGACAACAAAACGGTCCCGCTCCCCGCGCCGTGCCGTTCACTGGCTGGGCGCGCGGGCCGTTCTGCTGTGGAGGCCAAAAAGCTCGGCCCCGCTCCCCATTTTCGCGCTCCCGCTCCCCTTGCACCGCTCCCCGTTCCCCTCTTGCTGGCCGGGCGCGCCTTCTGCTGCGCTGGAAGCGTGTGGCGCTGCCACGTGTCCCGAACGGCTAGTTTTTTTTTTAATTCAAAAATCAGCAAAAAAAACCCTATAAATACCCCTCTCCTCTCATTTTTTTCACACCACTTTCTACTTCAACTATCCAACTTCACTCTCTCCTTCCCAAATTCTCCTCTCTCGTTTCAATTATTCTCGTGAAATATGTCGGGCGACGCTGGGTCTCGTGCATTGTATTCATTTTTTTAATTATTTTATTATATTAATACATTGTGTTACAATTTTCACTTAATTTATTGTATTAATTTTTTGCACTTATTTTATTATTTTACTTTTTTGCACTTAATTTATTGTATTAAATTTTATATTCGTGTTGAATTTATTAATAATTGATTGTCATTAATTATTTATTTCCAAAATTGTTTAAATTATGACTAGGTTAAACGGTTTCTGATAACGAATTAAATAAAACAGAAAAATATCAAATAATAATTCAGTCAGCACTGTTCTGCACTCCTAGGACCTCAAGGTCCTTTCTGTTGCAAAACACCCACTTTTCTGCACTCCCACTCCCTGACTTTTGTCCAGTCAGCACAAGGTCTGCACTCCCACTCCCTGACCAAGGTCCTTTCTGTTGTACATGCTCTTACAACTCAACCCCACCCACTTGTCCTCCGACCGATGATGAAGATATTACACCTCTCGGTGGTGAGTCCCAACAACCGGATTGGGTATCCTTCGATCCGACCGAAGGAGGTAGTAACTGAAGTCCCCCTCCCCCTCTACGTGTAGAAGAGCGACCCTTGGGCAAAAATTCCACGAAGAGGAATGGAAAGGGTCTACAAGAGCAAGTAAATGTCATTGCCGACATGGAACGAGAAAAAACCGAGCATGAGCGGAAAAGGTTCGAGACTAACCGAATACGGTTGGATGAAGCGGACAAAGTGATGATGTTGTCCAACAAATGGCACGAACTATGAAGACCGCTTCAGTAAAAAAGAGTTAATCTATTTTATTTTCGTTCGATCAGAACATCGAGGTTGGAAAACGGTTGTCTTTTTTAAACAACTGCAAAAGAGAAAAGAGCTTTCAAAAAAAAAATATTTAATTAAAGAGTTTAAAAAGAAGAAGAAAAAACCAGGTCCGGACCAGGCCTGACGCTCAGACCAAGCCCGCCCAGCTCCTCTCGCTTGGGCCGTGAGGTCCAGCCCGTCTGAGGCCCAAACGACGCCTGGCCCGCATTTATAAACGCGTTTTTTAGGGTTTCTGAGCATTCCACATCCCTCTTCACTCGGCAGCCTCTCTCTTCACCGATCTCACTCTCACCCTCATTCGCGTCTCCGTCCAGACCCATCTCACATCGCCGCCGCCCTCTCCCCCTCCTCCCAAACTCGTCGTGACCCGACCTCCCTTCCCTCTCGAACGTCGACATTCCCTCCCCGTCTATCTCAGTTCTCCGACCGTCTCTCCTTCTTCACCGTCGCCGGCCGCCCTCGTCCCGAGCTGTCCAGCTCACGCTCGCAGTCGCCGGTCTCTTCTACTCTCCGTTCAAGCGAGACCCTCGCCGTCGCCGTCCACGTCCAGAGCCGAAGAGCTCGCTGTGCTCCGCCCCCTCCCACAGCCGCAACCTCGACCTTCCCGTCGTCGCCGCGATTTCTCCCTACGGTGAGGCCTTGGCCGGCGTTATCCTCGTCAGTGGTCGGCCGAGATGCAAATCCGGGCTCCTTTTCATTCTCTTCCCTTTTATACCTTGTCCCGAGCTTCTTTCTTTGGATCTGGGCACCAAATCACTCTGGATCTGGTTTGGTTGGAATCAAAGTCAGGAATTTTGAAAAGGAAAGATTTGTAAAACGAAAAATAAGTTTTAAATGGAAAGGGGTTTTAAAATAAAAATAAATTGAAAATCAGATTCGAATTAAAATGGATTTTGGGACTGTTGAATCAGATCTGGAAGTTTGTTTAAACTGGACTGTAAAACGGACTTAGAACGGAACAAAAGAGAAACGGGGATCGGTCACCTCGAGATTTGCGCCACGAAACCCATACCTCGGGAATCGTGTATCGAAAACCGTACATCGGGATCCGTGCATTGGGAAACGTGCAACGGGTTCTGAGTTCGGTGCGCGGGTGCTCGAACCCGATTCGTCGTAACCCCACTTTTAGCTCGTTCGAGTTTAAAAGACAATCGCTGAACTTCAATCGAAACCGTTGTGACCTTTTTTATTCAACTTTGAAACCGGTTTTAATTATCGCTTTTCGTGTTAAATTAGAGTCCGTCTTCGATCAAAGAGAAGACGGAGGTAGCAAGCCAGGACGTCAGCAGCTAGGAGACGTACATGTTGCTCTTCGGTTGAGGTAGGGAAGTAGCGGATACCGGTTTAATTGCGGAAAGTTACTAGTATGCATATTAAGAATTAATAAAACTGGAAAGTATTTTAAATCAGATAATAACCGGACGAGTCGTAGTAACATGTAGGACGTGGTGCACTAGTTAACTGATTTATCTGTTTTCGATACTTGGGAAATTGCCGTGCTGGTAGATCGGCCATGTCGAGCCGTAGGTTGTGTGTTGTTTTGGAATTGCTTGTTATTGTTTGAGATGCCTGCCGTGTGAGTCGGCGTCGTTAGGGTTAATAGACAAGATTTAATTTATCCGTTGAGCATGTTGTTGATATGTATGGGCGAGTGTGCCGTGTTTGTGTTGATGTGAACCCTTGGTTGTGATATGATCGGGTGAGTGATAGACCGACGTTACTGGTTGTGGTAACGGTTGTTAGGCTTGGTAAGCCGTGTTTAATTGTGGTAATTGTGATATTATCTTGTTGTGTGTTCGGAGGAGTTGCTTCTGGTATGGTACCTATGACCGAGGGGGTACGCCGGTGTAGGGTAGTACCTAGTCCGATGAGTGGTCTCAAGTATGCGTGGTCCCCCGGGTAGTGCATCCGGTACGATGACTTACATCGAGGGGGTAATCCGGTGTAGGACATCTAGGCCGACGGTTACATGATTAGTACTTTGCCCGAAGGAAATCCGGGAAAGTTGTTTCACCTATCTTTTGCCCGAAGGAGTTCCGGGAAAGAGGTCTAGGCCGATGGAGATTCCGGTATGACTATTATAAATTGAGCCCGGTTGTTGGACGAGAAGATATCTAGGCCGACGCTGTGTGTTCCGGTACGATATGATGGTGTCGGGCTGTGGACAGCCGACCAAGTAGGGGACTGCGGTACGGGACGTGTTGTACTTTTACAGTTTACCTTATGTTCAATGACTTGTTAATTGGTGTGCTGGTTGCTGTTTGTGCTACTTGGGTGATTGTGTTTGTAAGTGTGGGTTGATCTTGAGTTGAGGATTGTGGTTACGAGTTCCGTTGGAAAATTAGTTGTGTGCTGTACTAGTATGCCCTAATTGGACGGTTACACGTGGTGGTGAGCGCTTGCTTATAACCTTCACTACTTTTCCTACTGAGCGAAAGCTCACCCCTTACCTTGTTGTTTTTCAGGTCCTAAGCGGGTTGTGTACTAGTTGGATGCTCGATGCTTGGGAGCTTGCGAGAGTCCTAGACTAGTAGTCTAGAGACGTACTATTCGTTTTTATTAAACCCTTTTTACTGTTGTTTTACCGAGTTGTCGACTCATGGCATTGTAAAGGTTTTAAAATTTTGAATTGGAGACTTGTTGGCTTTATTTTCGATTAAAATTATTACTGTTTTAGTTCACGTCTCGAGTCTGGTCAAAACCGGATTTGGGGCGTGACACGAACTCTTCACCTAATACAAAACAATGCATGACAAGGACATCTCAAACTTCACCGACGATCAGATGGACCGACATGCGTAATGATGTCTAGATTGTGGGCTCAATGTGAAAAAATCCAGGAACATATTAACATGCTCTCATGATACTAATGTGCTGATAGGATTGTAGGCTTCAACTTGTATCTTTTTGAGGTTGTATTATTAAAAGAGTGAATAAAAGTTGAAATTTATTATATAATTAAAATTTTAATATTTTATTATTAATTAATTTTGTCAAATTAATTTCAATTTTCTTTAGTATTTATTGTTTTCAATCGGATTTTAATAAATTTAGTAAAATATCAATTAACATTTAGTCGATATCTACTCATAAATAAATATTATCACTATGAAACACAATTAAATTAAGGGGTTCAAACTCATTTGTCTGCAGTCTGCACAATCAATATATGAGTCTTACCACTATATATAAGGTCCAGACGACAAACAATCCCTAATCTGGGTCAAATTCTCTGTTGACCGGGATTTTCCCATCCGAATTAGGAAAAAAAACATGCGCCCCAAATCCATCCCTACCGTGTCGAGCGGTCGTTTTCCCGTCGAGGTTCGATTATTTTGTCATCCATACTTCTTCGATCATTGATTCATTGTATTAGTTGCAAGTGAGGAGACTACGCGTCGCTACTATGCGGTGCAGTCATAGACAACCGTAGCCCAAAAATATTCGAAGTGTTGGCGCTAAAGTTGAGCGGTAACGTTAATTTTTATAAACTTCAAAACAAAACCGCAATGCGAAAAACTGAAACCTTGAAAACTCACGCATTCTCCCCCTCTCCTTCTATTTCTCTCCCTCAGATCCAATTCCCGAACAGAACAGCAGAGCTATATTGTATTTGGCGTCTCACGCGAATCGCAGGTACTTCAGCTGAGACCTCAATCCTATTCGCTTTTGAACTCAATTTCTCTCTCGGAGGTGAACTATGTATTGCTATTTCCATTTTCATTAACCTTCCAATTTCTCGGTGAAATCTCTATCGTTTTAGCTGGAAATCTGTGTACAGTTTAGAAATTAGATGAACACAATCTAGAGCTGTTTTGCGTTTCACAGCCAATCTACAATTTATTCGAGTTCTGCCATAAATCCGTGTTCCCAATTAAGAAATTAGGTGAAAACAGTGTAGAGCTGTTAAGGGTTTCACATTCAATTCGCAATTCATTCGATTTCTGTCATAAATTTCGCCACTTCTGTAGAAATCGTGCAATGGAAATGGTTTCTGGGTAAATTGTGGGGTTTTAGGGATCTATTGTTTCTGATAACGGTCATTGTTATAAAACTGGGGATTTGTAAATTTTAGTTTCAGTTTGTCCCAATTCTGTACCATGGTGAGGGAGCTAAGAGTTGAGTCCTTCTATTCTCGGCTTCTCGAATCAGTGTCACTTTCATCTCACTCTCCTCTGCTGATATTCCCATCTACATCAGATGTTGATTCACTCTGTGCCCTGAAAATCATTTTCCATGTTCTTGAGTCGGATTCTATCCGGTATGCTTGTTATCCCGTGTCTTCGTTTGAAGAGGTGCACAAATATACAGGACCCAGTTTGTGTTCTTCTCAAGATCCTGTTTCGATTTTGTTGATCAATTGTGGGTGTCACCGGGACCTGAGAAAGGTTTTGAATTTAGGGCCTGCAGTTCGTGTTTTTGTTGTTGATAGTCACCGCCCGATTCATCTCCACAATTTGAACGACAGGAATGACCGTGTGATTGTTCTTCATTCCCGGGATGATGAGGACCAAGCTGATCTTGCTTATGACTTTGATGTGTCTGCTTTGTCTAATGCCTGTGATTTGAGTAGTGATGATGAGATTGATGAAGATTCAGATAGCGAAGAGGATAGTGAAAACGAGGAAGATGGGTTGAGGAAGCGAAGAAAGGTAGAGGGAGATGAGGATGACCCAGTTCGGGTTTTCAGGAAGCTGAAGAAAGAATATTATCATATGGGTACTTTCCATGGAAAGCCATCTGGGTGCTTGATGTATGATTTGTCACACTCTTTGAGGAAGAACACGAACGAATTGCTTTGGCTGGCTTGTGTTTCTCTGACGGATCAGTTTGTTCACGAGAGGTTAACCGATGAGAGGTATCAAGCTGGGGTTATGGAGCTTGAGCAACATATCAACAGTTCAGGGAACTTGGATGCTGTTACTTCAGTGACCCTCAAAGACGGGACAAAGATTCGAGCTCCTGATGCCTCCAAAATTTCCTATGAAGACGAACCAAGATTGATGCTGCTGCAGGAATGGAACTTGTTTGACTCAATGCTGTGCTCTTCATACATTTCCACAAAGTTGAAGACATGGAGTGACAACGGAATGAAAAAGCTCAAGCTTCTTCTCGCCAGGATGGGATTTTCACTGGTCGATTGTCAGCAGAAGTTCCAGTACATGAACATTGAAGTGAAGAGGAAGATGAAAGATGAATTCGAAAGGTTCTTACCCGAATATGGCCTCACAGATTTCTACTACAGGAGCTTCATGATGCTACATGGGTACAGCTCAAAAGTGTCTGCAGCAGATGTAGTCTACGGGGTCACTGCACTGCTAGAATCCTTCATAAAAGCCGATGGCTCTTGTGCTTCCAAGCAATTCGGGGCAGCTTTTGACGCCCTCTCACTGAGCAACCTCGATAAACTGAAAGGAGGTATGCAACAAGCAATCAAGATCCAGAGGGCAATCCTCAGACAAGGAAGCACAGCAATAACCAAGAATAGCTCCATTAGAAGTGGAAGGAAGTTCAGGTGGGTGAAGGTTGAAGATTCGGTCGACACGAAGCTGTTGGGGTATCCTCAGGCTCTGACTAAGTTCTGCTACTTTGTGATGGATGCATTGAGAGAGAGAGGAGCTAGAATGAAGCCTCTGCTCTGTGCATGCTTGTGTCAAGAGCCTAACAAGGTACTCATTGTTGGGGTTTGTGGGAAGCCTAGGCTTGGGGCTGTCCAAGGCAATGCTTTTGGGATTGCTTTCAGAAATGCAGCTCAAGAGATTGGAGCTGATTTCTTCCATGAGCTCTTCGAATCTTCATGGATTTTATTGGATTCGGCTGCTGTTAATTCCTTCATGATCAGGTTGACTGAGAAGCTCTGATGAAACTACTTCTAGCATGTATGTAGTTCTTCAACTGCACCAACATTTCAATCATTTTCCCACAATGTGTCTAGTTTTTGTTGATGATCATATGTTACTAGTTTTTGTTATCTTTATGTAAAGACGGATCCATTTATCTATGATAAGTATCGGATTGAATTTCAACACATTATGTTAATTTATTCGTTATTGAATAGATGAAATTTTAAATAAATGTTGAAATTTCTTATGATTCTCTTTAGGCTTTTGAGGGTTCGAATAAGAGCATCCACAATATTGGGCGATGAGCTGTTGGCGGTGAGCAGGCATGGAGCTGACCGGGGAGCTCGTTGACGGTGAAGACCGACGGTGAGCAAAATTGTAAAGAAAAGTCTTTATCATCGGTTTTTACCACCTATCATTGCACGGTGCTGTAGTTTTCCGCCGACGATGAACTAACAGTGATCCAAAAAATATTATTTTAATGTTCACTGCCACGTCGACGTTGAATGTTGTGATGCTCCAAGAAGATGAGAGATCCCCTTCCTATTATTGGTGGAAGGGGAAATTACGGAAATACCCTTGTGCTTCCTCGATGCTAGAGTAATTTGATTGTTGCACTGGCTCTATTTTCAACAGGCATCGAAACGCGGTGTACGAGCGCGTTTTGGAGTCTCACCGAACCAACTTAAAACGAATCGTACGGCATGGATATGGGTGTACTGATTAATTTCACTTACGCCTCCATAACCAATCCTCTCTCTCGTGAATATTAGTTTCAGTGCCCAATCGATTCGGCTTCGTAGGGTTCGATTTGACCTTCGGTCACCGTCGATTGTGCTGTGTTGATCCTTGTTGCGGCTGGTTCGATTGAGGTGGTTTCAGGTTTGTGCGAATTCGATTAGTTGTTGATTTTGGGTCTATGGGCGAGGTATTGGGGATGGTGATGATGAATGGGGATCAATAGTTGCTGATCATATTGTTTATGGTTGGTATTTTTTTGTTGTTGCATAATATGAAGTTTCTGATGTTGGGAATGATGGTACCGTGCTGTTTTTTTCTGGGTGGAACTTTGATTTTGAGCCTATTGTTTGTAGCGAAGTTTGATGGGTTTTTCACTTTAGTTTGTGAATAGGCTGTGAAATTCTAGAAACTCTGTTTGGATTGAACTTGGTTGCTTGAGTGTTTCAAATCTGATGCTGTTTGGTTGGCAGTTTAGTTGATTATATGAACAGAAAAGAATAATCTTATCGGGGTTGCTGAGTGAAATAGTTTTTCACTAACAAATTGTCGTAGTGGTTTTCGTATGATGAACAAATGTAATGGATAGAGCTTTGATTTATTTTATCTTGCACTAAATGGGAAAATGTCTGGCAAAATAAAGTTGTTTTTATGATTTTAAAGTCTCGTTAGAGCTTATTTATTATCCCTATAGGCTGCTCATAAGTAGAGCATGAGATCACAGGGAACAAGGGAGCTTCCTTATTGTGTGTATCAGCGCAGGGAGACAATGCCTAATTTGGACCTCAACAATGCACCACCATGTGAAGGTGGAGATCAGGAGGGGATTTCAATCCAGGCTGGTACTGGGGAAGCTCAAGGTGCTGAACATGGGGAGCCAGTACTTCCACCTACCATTGACGTCGACGCCATTGAGGATGAAGTTGTTGAATCCTCTGCCCGTGCATTCGAAGAAGTATGCTTATCTTCTATGTTATCTCATTCATTGCTATATATGTATATCTCTTCACTTATAGTTACTAATTCTTTTTCATCTAATGTTTAGGCCAAAAGCAAATCCAGGAGGAACCATGGGAGGACAATGGTGGTAGATGTAGATTTAGGTAATTTGCATTTCAATTTATCTTACCTTAACTTATGGTAGATAAAGATATTAGGGTTTATGGGCACAATGTGTATTCTTATCCTCCTGGATCATTGCAGAGGATGGGAGAACTAGGATTGGGCAGACTTTCGGCAACAAACGCAGAAGAGTTCCGCTAAACCAAACAATTATCAACTGTGAACAATACATTAATGTGGAAAGCTGTGCAATGGTAATTATAAAAATTCCTTAGTCATATTTTGGTGTTGCATTGTTTGTGCTGTCCCATTGACATTGGTTTGCAGTTGCTTCACACGGAGGGCAGTTTTGTCGTGATTTTGTTTTATCTGCAGTTTATCTACTGAATTTATTTCTAGTTCTACATTTCAGTTGTGTGTTAGCTTTTGTGCTCTGCCTTTTATTTTAATATATGGTGACGCCTATTCTCATAAATTCTTTATGCACTGTCTTTATTGTGATTCCTTATTACTCACAATTCTTTATGCACTGTCTTTATTGTGATTCCTTATTACTCACAATGTTTGTGAGACATCAAAGATATGGTAGGTGAGAGTATTTGAATCATATCTAGACTAGAGAGCAAGATGTCTCCACATTGATGTTGTACTTGGTTCACTGGAATAGTACACGTAACATATTTTGTCTTTTGACAAAGCCTCTTACTACTGCCTTATAGTAGACATGCATGTAAGCAACTATGCCGTCTACTTGTCTGTTGTCAGAGCATGGGTATGTTTTGCTCATTTTAGACCTGTAATCTATGTTGTAGACAATATAAATGTGTTAGAAATTTAAATTTTGGATGGTAAACTCACTCACTCTCTCTGACTGATTGACTAACTTAACTATATCACTGGCAGAGGGAAAATGCCAGAACAGCACATGTATGGTCACGGAGTGTTCCAGCAGTGCCGCCACCACCACCGCCCCCGCCACCAAAGGAGCCTACATTCAGCTGCCCAATTTGTATGGGGCCATTAGTTGAGGAGATGTCAACAAAGTGTGGCCACATCTTTTGTAAGGCATGTATCAGAGCTGCAATAACTGCGCAAGGTAAATGCCCTACTTGCAGGAAAAAAGTTACTGTCAGAGGACTCATTAGGGTCTTTCTTCCAGCAACTAGTTGAGGAGAATCATGCCTAACGACCATGTGAGTTTCCTTGAGCTGGATCTAGTACATCTCTGACATGTATTGCTTATAGCAAAAGCTTTGTTTCTTATTTTACTATACCTGCTGTAAAATGTGCATGTTCTTCCCAAATCCACTTGTTACGAGTGAAATTTTGCTTGCTGATAAAAAAATCCATTGTTTTTATAATAGGCGTTTTGGCATAGACCTGAAGGCTTGGGCTGCAGAATTTAAGAAGATTTTACAAATTGCTTGAAGTGGGAGATATACGGGAATGGTTTTCACATGTCAGTGATTCTTTTTTTATTCAAAAATTGAAGGGAAAAATGTTAACTAGTTATTAGGGCTGTAGAATCAGACATGTACTCTTGAAAGTTGTCTCATTTTCAGACGACTTTTAGGTGTGAATAGGAAGATAGGGAACTTACAATTAATCTACATGTTCAGTTGGCTCGATTCTCTCCCACTTGACTACATTTTTTAGCTTAGCATTCCGATTGCATTCTGTATTCAACTGTTAGTATGTCATCGGTGACTGCATTGCACTAGCAAAACAATAGAAATGTGTACGAGGTTGTTTGATTCAAAGCATATTTGTTATTAATAACTCCATCACATTAATAAAATCATAGATATGTGTACTAGGTTGGTTGATCGAAATTCTAGTACAAAACCATTACATTATTTATCTCTTGCTTAGTAGAGAACATAGTAGGAATCATTCATGCAGGACTGGATCATGGAAATGCAGCACCAGCGCCAGCACCTCCATAGCCTTTGCTGCCACCTCCATATGCAGCACCACCTCCACCGCCACCTCCATAGCCTTTACTGCCACCTCCATAGTCTCTACCAGCACTGCCACCTCCATAGCCTTTACTGTCACCTCCATAGTCTCTACCATCTCCTCCATGGCCAACACCCCCATCTCTCGGTCCAAGGCCATTGGGATTCCCGAGGAATGGCCAGAGACCCCCCCATGGGCCCCCAAACAGTGGCGGCCCTCCAAACAGCCAATTGCCGAGGAGCGGCCAACCACCAAGGAAGGTCTGTGGATTGTAGACTTCGTCTTTTGTTTTTGGAACATCTCTCCCACCTTCAGCCCTGGCAAGGAGTGCAGTAATGACAAGAACAAGAATAAGGGATGCCTTAGTAACTCTCTCCATTGTAGCACTGTAAGCTTCTCGGAAAACCTCAACTTTGTGCTCTCACTGCTTTGTTTGATGCTTTCAATGATTCATAGCCTACCTCCTTATATAGGCCAAGTTGTTAGAATGAGAGCATCTTGTGTTAATTATCCATGGCCCTTAATTTCTTATTTTGGTTGTGTATTAGGTTCTTCTGATCACTGGAATTGGAAGTTTCATTAAAACCATAACTGTCATTTGGTCCCATGGATCTTATATGGGTTTTGGAGAAACTTGCAAGTTTCCAAATTACCAGAAGAGATGGATGCTGAAGGTTAGAGATACATACACATCATGCAATGGAAGTTCACCAACCATTCAACGTTTTGGAGCTCTTGGGATCTACTAATTCATGTTCAGGTGAAATCGTTTTGCATTCTGTCTAATTCACTAGCCAGAAAGTTAAAATATGATTGTATAGAAATGACGTTCAAAGTGTATGTTCTGTTTGAATTTCCTATTTAGAATGTATACATGGTATGCCGAATACCCATTTTGATTCATTTCATCATGCTATCGACATTATATCGCCAATCAATTGATTCAAAATACATGAATGCCATAAACATGAGACTCTTGGCAGTTTTGTTTCTCTACTGGGTATGGCCCCTGTTGATTTCACACCCATCTCCGGATAATCTTATTAAGTGCAAAAACTGAAGTGCGTCTCTTTTCTCGTCTTTTGTGACTGCAGACTCTGAGTTTGTAATCAAATGTAACGGATTGTAGCTCGTGGGTCTGTCGGAAAGTCATGAAACAAATTGAGCAAGAAACTTTCCATAAACTGAGTATTTCCATACAAAGTTCACTCAATGTGGCCTGAGAAACATCACCTGGGAATTGTTCAACCAATATAGACCACATAGTTGACATGCTGGTTCATGTCCAGATCAGATCTTATTTTAACTAGGGTTATTTGCATATAGTTACCGCGTATTATTTTCTTGGGTTTACTACATGTCCTAACCTCGTACTACACTTAATTGTCAAATCCGCACCCAAGTTTTAGAAAATTGTCAAATAGTAACGAATTTCAAAATTGAATTATTAAAAATCAAAAAGTACTGTTTGAATTGACTTTTTCCGTGAACAGTGAATCATGTGCTGCCCACGTGACTCATTTTATAATGGAGCTTGCGCGAGCTGAGGTCACGAAGAGATGAAATTCGAAGCTTGGACAAAAAGAGATGAAGTTCGAAGAGCTGAGATGAAGAGATTAGGTCACAAAGAGATGAAGTTAGGCCAAGTTAACATCCGTAGGACAAACATATTTGAGGGTAAACTCGACTTTTCACTTGTCCAAGTTCACGTCCATTTAAAATTAGATACAATTGGCAGTTTCAATTAATTGACCGTTAGTACATGACAATTTCAATTGTACAGGGTTTGGATTTAACAATTTCTGAAAGTTGGGCGTTAAGACATGGAGTAACCCCTATTTTCTTTTGTACATACAGATCTCAAATTAAAACTGTTATTTATAGATGCACCGCACCTACTTTCAAAAAATTGTAGGTAACTTATTTTTGTCAGAAAATGTCATTGATATTAATATTAGAAAAGATTCCGTAGCTACCCAAAAAATTAGTTTGATGTAGAAAACAGTTAGTATTGTAAATTAATTTTTAAAAGATAAAACGAATAATAAATGGTCAACGATATATTCATCATTTTTTTGATGAAAAAGAGTTTTTACCTTCAATTTTTCAAAAGTTTGAATAGCGGTAAATAAATAACGTTTGAACTTTTTATTAAGATTGGAATTTGGTTGATTGAAATGATGATTATATACCCCAGCATAACATACAAAAAAGTAAGAATATGTTGTTCTCCTTTAGGATTGTGATGATGATAGCAGAAATGCTTGAACAACTAGAAAGAAGATAAAAAAAGGCTGAAAAGTGGAGATGCAGGGGATCGAACCCTGTACCTCCCGCATGCAAAGCGGGCGCTCTACCATTTGAGCTACATCCCCTTTTGTTCTCCGGCTGCCGATGTTACCAATAGTAGCATAGACTGGATGCTGAGTTAGTAAAAACTCATGGGTTATGCATCGCAATGACACCATAACCTAACCTTGGTCTGCGCTTTTCTTGAAAGCTCCAACATTTGGCGATTATGTAAGAGCCCAGAACATGAATGGTATTGATTTTGAAGACTATCAACGGGTATTATCCAAATCGCCATTAGGTTTTGAATACTGCCTTGAAGGGTATTGATTTTCCACTTGAATTGGAACTAGAATTTGTTGTTTCATTTCTGACATTTGAATCCACGAGCTGAGTGACGAGCACACCAACCACCTAAGCCCAAGCAGTTGTTGGGTCTCGAGGTAGGGTTGGAGATGAACCAACTCGCAGCGGAAAATCAATGAAAACCAAGAGATGATTAAACCATGAAACAACTAACAAAGAATGGATTCACAAGAGAAAAATTCAGCACTATTTCTTACCAAAACAAGAACACCGGTTAACGAATGATTGGCTTGAGTCTCCAAGACGCCTACGTATCCACATGGGAATCAAAGCCACGTAGTTCTTCTCTTTGAGGACTCAAGAACACAAAAATGGAGGTGGAAACTAGCCAAACCCGAAATGGCCATGGAAGAGGGAGAGAAAATGTGTTTCCTATTCTTGTCTTGTGTTTGTTATGTTGAAAAAAGATGACTTAAACATAACAAAACCCATACTTGTCCAACTAAAGGCATGAGACAAGTATGGTGTCAAGTAAGGTGTAAATAAGACAAGTATGGCAAGACAAGATTGAGTTAGGTGGTGAATCACCAACACCTTAATCCTTGTCTTGCTTACTTAGTACTAATTAATCAAGACTTGATTAATTAGTTCCATGGGCCTTGGTTGCATGGGCCTTTCATGGGCCTCTTGGAACATGGCCCGTGGCCATTTCTAACGAGATCCCCTGATTCGCTCATCGCCTCCAAGCCTTCCATACCGGAAATGTCCAACATTATCCGACGCGATCAATCCCAAGACTCCAAGCCTTGTCTCGATCCGTAATGTCCTATTCACGTACGAGCACATGACCCAAAACCCAGTTTTGGTCATGTCCCGAGACAACTCCCTTTTGACCATTCTCCATAAATGTGTCAATGAGTTTCATCCTCCGGTGTGACCCTTAGGTTTATGCATGTCAATAGATCAACGTAAAATCCCATTTTACTTGATCCTATTTAAGTGGCAACTAACGAGACTTTAGTATTGCCTGACACTGCATAACGAATCGACCCTGTCGATTCTAACCTTTCCGTCATCCCTGTCATTATCCTTTTATCTCCGATATCCTGATTAAGATAAGGCATAGAGCCGTCATCCTTATTATTCTCAATCACCGTTCCTTGATATGTGAGATGACTGAAGATATGATACCCAGTATCATGTGCATGGCCATGCTATTCTTTCAGTCACTCTCGATCAAGCGGCCGAGAACCGATATCTTTCCCATACCTCAGTATGAGCGATAAATCCCTTAGCCGCCTTTCGTGTCACTCATGTAGCCCGTCCCCAAGCCAATCCTGGCCGTTATGGAAGCCCTGTTACGGACAACGTTAGGCTCAGGTCAAACTCAGTTGTTGACTACATAGCGATCACAAAGACTCCTTGGTCTAAGGATACATGACAAGCTACGACACTGAATATGTTCATGACTTAATCTATGGCACATATTCAGGGCGGGTCGTCCAATATCATGTCCCACATGATATCTATGATCAGACTCCGGAATCCCATTCCAATGACTAACAGAACGTAAGCCATAAAGAGCCATCTTTCATACTAGTCGCTTCTAGTGAAGCTTTGTTGACTAGGGACCCATCGAGTGTGATCTATCTCGATCTATGGTTCTATTCGCATGGTGGGCATAGATCAGAGCACACATCGATATATTACTCCAACACATAAGTAATATAGAGCCGCTTTAATTTTATTGCTAACGATGATATATACATTTGGACATTTAGGATTGAACTATGGGCACTAAGACTAACAACAGTTAGGATGAGAATATGTTTTTTTTATCAGTGAATATAAATTTAAATTGAACCTCTTCAGAGGATGAAAAGAGTACAAGAAGGTGGTCAAACTACAAACCAATGAATCGAGTGTGGCCTGACAGCTCAGCTTCATGACAATCCCACGATGGGGAGAAACCAGATACATGAAAGAGCATTTCTATAGAAGTAACCTCGGCATCCCAACACGGGAGCAGTGAATACAAACTAGACCAGTGAATTGAGTCCTGGCATGACAACTCAACCTCATGACAATTCCACGACGGGGAGAAACCAGATACATGAAAGAGCATTTCTATACAAGAAACCTCAACATCCCAACACGAGAGCAGTGAATACAAACCCAAAAAATAAGCACAAAGGTCTCCAAACCTAATAAGACAATCAACTAAGCTCAAGACAAAAAGACTAAAAAGAGAGTCTAGAACCCGGATTAAGCAACCATGAAGCCCATAAAAAAAATTGGTCTGCTACCCAGATTTGCCAACCTTGAAGTTCAAACAAGCAAGCCGTCCACCAAGAAAACACCCATAACCTTACCCGATCTTGAGGATAATATTGTATCTCATCGGCTCCTAAACTCAAAGAGTTGAAGGGCATCACACGTCGGCGACCAACATCGCTGATTGGTAGAGATAATCCGATGAATCATCACCGAAACTCAAAATCCAAAGATGCAGGACTCGAAGATTTCCAAGGTCAAAAGACCCAGTAGTACCCGTCAGAGGCCAACATCTATCAGACTGACAGGCCCCCTCCCAAAAAATGGGAAGAGATAGAACGAAAATCAAAGCGAGCCTAAACCTAAGGAAGAGCAGAATATCAACAAGTCATAGGTAAAGATTAAGGTGAGACAAGAACCTTACCATCCGCGGTGACGAAGGAACAGTCCAGATGCACAACGAATCCACAATCAGAAACACTTCCCACGGTAGGTCCGAAACAAGGTATTAGAGGACCACAACGAGCAGGTATGGAGAACAGCAAAGCAAACACATCCCACGCCCGAGAAGGAACTGCCCCGGAAAGCCTTCAAAGAACTGGGGCCAACACCACCACATCCAACAAGGCACGACTTAAGCAATGCCCCAACGATCAAAACCATATAGGTTGAGAAACGTGTCCCACTCAGGAAAGACCCGATAAGCCGAAGCAACACCAAAAAGAGCGAGAGAAAAGCCAGGAAACGACTGACAGAAACACCCCGAGAGAAGATCGTCCAAAACCGCTACAATCCACCACCCGGATGGTCGAGAAAGTAGTCCCACATCGGAAGAAGAACGCACAACCTGGATCTTTCGTCAAGCCAATCTGACCTCGACCATGCCCAGATCAAGACCTGGCCCAGACCAGGCCCATGCCCAGCACCAGCCCAGACCCATGCCTAGACCCAGACCCATGCCAGATCCAGGCCTAGGCCTACACCCATACCCGCCTGCCTGAGACCCGAGCCGGACCGACCACAAACCAAAAGAGAAGACGACGAGAAAACTAAGCAGCAACCTCCGGCGAGGGTCAGGGATGAGTTTGGACCATAGGAGCACCTCGATGGCAGCGAGCTCCAGTGTCACCTCGAACCCCAAGAACAGAGCTACGCCTCAGCAGCAACGAGGTCGTCGGATCTGCGCCTCAACAACAACGAGGACGCCGAAACTCCGACGAGACCCAGACTCTCCAACCTCCACACCCAGGCCCACAGACGAAGACCCTCAACTTAGTTCAGAGACGGAAAAGGACGCCGGACCGAGCAATCCGAGAAGTCGACGCAGACAAGGGAACACGGGAGAGGATGAGGAAGGAGAGATGAGGGAAGAAAATATAAGGGAGGAGGGTAGATAGCCACCACCGGCTTCAGCAGTAAGAACCGCTCCCAGTCGATCCCGGTCGAACCGGTGACTTTTAAGACAAGTTTGACTTTCTACCGGAAAAGTCAACCAAGGACTCAGGAGATCACTCGGTGTTTTTCCGGGGCCCAAACAGCTTAGCCGTCATCACGGTTGGCTTAATTGGGCCGTTTTAATTCATTTGAGTATAATATCGAAGGAAGTCAAATTTTGGTCAAAACCGAGCTTTTTATCGAGTAAATGCATTTAATTTTGGACTGCTGGATTTTAAATGGAAGAGAGTGGTCCCCATAATGCCAAGTGTCACTAATGGCTTAGAGGAGAGGAAAGAGGCTCAAATGACATCTCTACCCTCACTAGTTGTCAAAAAAGGGATAAGAACTAAAGGGTTTTTGGTCTTTTTCACCTCTAGGTCTTTTTAAAGCATTAGATGACACAAATTCAGCTCATTTCTCTAGTGGCAGCCGAAAATTGAGAGAGGAGAGAGAGCTTGGAGCTTCCATGGTGTCTTGAAGAGAAAGCAAGAGAAAAGAGAGAACTTTTGTAGCAATCTCTACCCAAATCCTCTCCAAAATACCTTCATCTTCACCAACTCATTCTCCTAGAGGTATGGATGCTCACAACTCTCCATTTCATCTACTCTCATCTCTTGGGTTTTGTGGGTTTTGGCTTGAAGTTGATAAACTAGCTTTGTTTTGGTCATTTGGAGAAAAAGGATGGAAGTAGGAGTTTGGATTGTGCTCTTGTTGAAGTTTTGATGAACCCATTTGAGAGTGTTGTTGTTGGGTGACTTTGGTTGAACTTTTGGAGTTTTTGATTTTATTGTGAGTTGGAGAATCCTTGCAAACTTGTTTATTTGTTGATTCCTACCATGGGTAAAAGAGTTTTGGAGGTGTTTGATTGTTTTGGGAGCTGGAAATGGTTAAAATTGGAGTTTGGTTGTGGATTTTCGGAGAAAAGGAGCTGGAGGTTGAAGAAGGGCGGAACTGCCCTAGAGCGTCACAGATCCGTGACGGATCCCGTGACGGGCGACGTCACGGCTCCGTGAGGGAGACCGTGACGGCACATGTCACGGCTCCGTGACGTCTTCCGTGAGGGTCGGTGTCACGGCTCCGTGGCAGTGTCCGTGACCGACCAGTTCTGGGGGTTTTTGAAGGTTTTTCCTTCGTTTTGAGTTTGTTTTGGAGTTGAACTTTTGGAAGGGTTTTGGGGACTTTTGTTACTGTTAAAGGAGAGTCTAATTGGAGTTGTTTTGTGTTCAAAGACCTCAAGACCTTGAAGAACGAAGATCTTGAAGACCGAAGACCTTGCCGGTACCCGTGTGAAGAACGGTGTGGTGACTATCGATTGTGACATCAGAGTGTTGAGAGGAAGACCGCGAGGTAGGGAAAGTCTTAACTCCTCGTTTATTATGCTTAGTATGCCTATTATGTTAATAAAAGTGGAAAGGTCCTAGAATTGCCTATAGGATGCGAATAACTAGAACAATTGTCTTTCAATTACTAATAACCGGAAGTGTCTAGTAATGCATGCGTAGGATGCCAATCACTAGTGTAACTCGCTTTCAATACTTGGGAATTGATTTACTGGTAGAGAGGCCTTGGCAAAACCCTCGGATTAGTTGTGTGTTAGGATCACATGCTTGGTTGTTTGGTTGCTTAGTGGGTAGGCTAAAAAGTATAATGAAACTAGTTGAATTGCATGCTTGATTGCTCGATTGAAGGTTTACATGATTGGTTGATTGAACTCGTGCTTGACTGTTGAATGTATTTGAATGATTGCTTGATTCCTTAAATGGTTGATTGGAGAATCGAGTATGACTGGTTGTACCAAGCGGTGCAATCATGTGATCTATGGACCGATGGGTCATGACTGGTAAGTATGGTAAGTTGTGGTTATGTGATTTGTGTGCTGTGTGTTGTGGTGAAATGGTGATTCGTGAGCTATGTGTGACAATGGAATGGTGTTCGTTGGGAATGGATTACTTCGTGTTTTCGCTTGAGTGTGTTACTCATTTATATCTTATTATTATTGAATTGCCCAAGTGTATACTTCCTATGGGAGTAATACCTTGGTTCCCGAGGACATATAGCCCTTTGGATACGTTTCTGAGAATCCCGATGATAAGCGCCCTCAGGGGGTTGTTTCCGGTAGCCTCAATGATATGCGTCTCCTCTGGACTTGAGGGAAAATCCGAGAGGACACATCATATGTGGATCGGAGGGTGGTGACTTTACGATCCACGGAATTGATTGGATTACCTATTGCCCATAATTGTTAAGAGTTATCTTGTTGACTTTGATGATGAAATTGTTGAGTTTAAAGTTCATCTTTGTTATGCATTTTCCCTACTGAGCGCAAGCTCACCCCTATGAGTTTATTGTTGTGATTACAGGCATGATTGAGGAGTAGAGGCTCGGGAGCTTCTTGGTGTGGGTGTCTTATTAGAGACTTCGTTTATGTTTTCACTTCAGTTTTTGAACAAACCATGTTGGAGGATTATTATTACACCCCTGGAGGGTTTTACTTATGTTTTAAACTGAGTTATTCTGATTTGAGACTTATTTTGAAGGATTTATGAAATTGTTATTGGTTAAATCGTGTTTAAAACCGTTTTCACTCAAGTCACGTCTCGAGTCCGGGCAAGAACCAGATTTGGGGCGTGACATCAGCTGTGGCCGGAGGCCACAACCATCGTCGGTGGGGGCTCAAAAATAGGGGCGGCGGCGTGAAACAAGGGGGTAGGGTTTTTTGAAAAAAAAAGAGGGTATAGTAAAGAGCATTGAGTTCTGATATAGGATGGGAATATGCTACTCATGCTTTTCCTTTTGTTGACTTGGATGGGGCCTCGTATTGTATTTATTTTTATATTCATTGGTTGTTCTTGGGAATTCAAAGAACGACCAACATGTGATTCGGTCTCGAAAAAGATGACGCAACGTCTAAATAAACAACAACTATCAAGTCAGTCTTTCTTATTAACTTTTCGGAAAAATCTGTCAATAGAAAGGCCCGACCGAACACGCCGCCTAAAGCAACAACCACACCTATTAGAGTTTTGAAATTCCGACAGAGAGAACATACAAAAATATAATTAAAATAAACAATAAGAATGAGCATGAACTACTCGCGGTCGGCCTCTAATGTCAAGGGTTGGGATCAAAGAGAGGGGAGGTAGGCATCGCCGACGGGTGCATGTCTGATCCGCTTGAGGTAGGCGCAAGGGTCTGGCCGCCGGATAAGCAGAAGCACGACTGAGAGGCACAGAATACGGAGCTTTGACAAAAGGTGGGAGCAGATGTGACCGTTTGACCAAAGGAAGAGCATGGCGGAGAGGGTCGGAGGATCTCGGTTCGTCGTCGACGGGAGATGAGGGAGGAGGAGGAGGGGTTTCGATCGATCGTGGTCGTCGTCTGGGTGCTCGTGGCCAATCACCATCGATAATGGCTGGAGCGAAGCGGGGGGATGTTGAGTCGACATATTTGACCGCCAATGGGCTGGGACGACCGATCTGATTGGCGAGGTGGAGGAAAGGTATGGAGATGCAGATCAAAAGGCGGAGATGGGGAGACGCGGCCGGAGGGGGAGACGACGGAGCATAGACGACATAACTCGGGAGAAGACGCACGACGGACGGAGGTGGTCACGGGATAAAGGCGAACACAAAATGTTGGATGGTCGGAACAGATCTGGCGGAGAGTGAAGGGGGGTCCAACCAGATCCGTGGGTACATGGCATCTCACCGGCGAAAAATCAACGACGTCGACCATGATACAACTCTGGCATCAAGTCGCAGTGGTGTGAGGAAAGGAACCAACGGGGCAAGAGGCTCGCGTAGTAAGCTCGAAAGGGAGAGAAGTGGAGGCCGCCAATAACTCATATTGCCGAAACTATGGTGGCATTCGATGAGGGCGAAAAAGAGAGGATAACAACTAGGTTTGGGTAGAAGACGAAGCATTGTTTTGAAACAATAATGAAAGAATTGTCTTGTTTTGCATTTAAGAGCTTATGTTTTTAATTATTAGGTATTTTATAGGCCAGCCCAAAATCTATAACTACTTATCTTATTGTTTTTTCTCCTTAATCTTATTCATGCCTAAGAAATGAGAATGAGAAACATACTTCATTATAGTCTAAAATATTATATATATTTTATCTCCTTTTTCTTATACTTTTACTCTCTCTCATTTCACGTTCCCTAATTAACCTTAAAATTCCGCTCATAGGCCACTCTTATTTTGATCAACAAGGTTTTTTTTATTATTCTTCCGATCCAAAGGTTAGATTTAGAGGATGCTGCAAAAACAACCTGATTACAAGCTCAATAAATCGAGCATTGAGAGACATAGAATATAGACCAATACATAGCTAAAATACAACAAATGAGATATAAAGTCCAACAATTAGGAATTACAAACTGAACTAGCAGCAAAACCTGAGAGAGAGGGCCGAGATCTTGTTTGCTTTATGATGCATGATTGAGGAGCTCTAATCCATTTAGTTACAGAGAAGTTTATTTTCGATCCATCTTTTGCCTTGAGAGTTTGAAAAGAATTAACCTGGATTTTTGAGAGAATTTTGGCCCAATCTGCAGCTTCAGAGTTGAAGACATAAGCATTTCTTGCGATCCAAGTTTCCCATAAGGTCAAACCAGCAAAGCCCATCCAAAATTTCAAGGATTTCCGAGGGACAAGACCTTCCCAAGAGGCCATTAAGTCACCAAACTTAGATGGTATAACCCAACAAAGTGACCACCAATTCAAAATTTTGCTCCACAGTTCTCAAACTGGTTGACGGTGAAGGAGCAGATTCCATGTAAAGCAACCTCCTTGCTTCGGCAAATCTATAAGAGCATTCAGATTTAGGAAGTCCTGAAATTTCCTCATGTCTATCGTAGTTGCTTGCGCCCCACGTATCCCATCAAGAGTGAGAACTGAGTTGAAATCTCCACTTGCAATGATTGGACCTACTGTTCCGAGGAGTTCCATTTCAATGTCTTTCCATAAATCATATTTGGAAGATGCCACACAAGGAGCATAGACATTTAGGAGGCATAAATGACTTGAATTTTGGATGACAACACCCCACTAGAATATAGCGCTCTTGACTGGCTTGGATCTTTCCATTTTGAAGAGAATGTTTTTCCAGCATGTGACTAGACCACAAGATAAACCAGAAGAAGGAGAGGATTCAATGCTCCAATCAGGCCCCAAACCACAAGACCTAAGAAAATCAGAAGGCAAATCTTTCAACTTAGTCTCTTGAATAGAGATTATTGCTGGCTTCCTCTTGGTGATTTCATTTCTCAAAAGGATCATCTATTGATTAGAGGTGATACCTCTCACATTCCACTAGGGATGGAGAGGTTCATTGATGTTTCTTAGAGGTGGCAGCAATGCCACTGGAGGAGTTTAGATTGTCTGTTGTATTTTCACAAAGCAGTTCTCCTTCTTCATTCTCAGATTGCCAATGGTCTATTGCCTGATTTTGTGTACGCAGATAGCATTTGAGGAGATTTTCCTTGCCATTAGTTTTGAAGCCCATATCCTTACATGTTTTCAGGGCTTGAGAGAAGTCTTTCGGGCCATAAGTTTGTTGAGTGATTTCTGCATCCAGAGCTGAGGAGGATTCGATTACTTGGTTATTGTTTCTTATGAATCCATAGAGTTGGTACCAGGTTCTGTACCAAGATTAGTCGCAACAGTTCCCAAGATATTTAATTCTCTAGGTTCAGATCCCCTTATCTCACTTAATGCCTAGTTTAAATTATTCGTCTTACTAGCCTCATCGGTTGTTGTTACTTCATTAATTGTTGGAGTAAAAGAGGAGTCTGAATCTTCGAAATCCTTCTTCCTTGAATCTGACTCTTCAGAATCCTCTTTCCCTGAGTTTTGTCCCTGCGGCTTAGATGTGGTCACCGGCGTAACCGGCGGCGAGATTGGAGGAATCGGATTACTGTCACATTCCGAGACATATACTAAGAACTCCTCATCTTCAAGTGAGAACGAGATTTCCTCTGAGATTTTCTTACTAGAACTAGCATGGATTAGCACGAAAACCTTTGGAAAGCAAATTTGGAAAGAGAGTCTCGATGAACTGACGAGGAGAGTTGGCATGATGGAATTGAATGCGCAGGACTTTACGCGAGTGAGACACGCCCGCACGCGTGAAGAGGGAAAAGAACACGCACAGTGGTAGGAAGCGCGTGATTTGGACGTGTACCTTCCTTTTAAAGATATAATAGATGATATATTATTATTTAATGGTTTTTTCTATTTTCAATTCATTTAACAAAAAAAATGGTTTTGTTTTGTTTTTCATTTGATCATATATTATTTAATTCATTTTACATAATAATATTAATTTTATATTATATAATCATCTTATTTTAATTTATATTTCTATTCTTAAAACATTTATAATACTCATTTTACAATTTTAAATTAGTACGCCTGAAGGGAAAAAGAAGAGCGCCTCACTGAAGTGAGTACTTGATCGAACTTTCAGTTCCGTAAGCGAATAGGAAATCCAATCTCCTGAATATAAGCCAACGCAAAGCCAAGTTGAGATCAAACATGGAATTGATGAAGAAACGAAGAACGTGTCTTGAAGGATGTCTTGTTTTTGATCGGTGATAAAATCGAATTGATAGAAGATTTCGTTACCTTGTGTGGCGTGTGTCGTGGTTGGTACACTTGGGGCAGTGATTTTTACAATCGGAAGAAGAAATCCGATTTCAAAACCCCTTTCTACATGTTCGGAATAGATCCCTATCACGATCCCAATCACACTCTTTCACGCTGCATCTTCTCCAGAGAAATCAAACCCTCCCCCAATCTCATCTTCCGGAGCATCCTCTCCAACAGGAACTTCGTCCTCAACCTGCCGGAGGCCGCCGGAAGTCGGTGCTGGGGTTCCCAATTCGGGTGGCTGGTCACTTACGCCGCCCTCGACCGCCAGTTCAGCCTCCTCAACCCCTTCACCAGAGCCACCGTCTCTCTCCCCTCCATGGATGGCTTGTTCCCCAATTTCCACTACAATCCCCCTTACTGCTTCATCAAGGCCTTCCTCACCGCCGATCCGGCCGCCGACGCTTGCCTCGTTCTCATCGTCGTCAATTCGGATATGCCCCGAGACAAGTACCGATTAGCCTTTGCCAAGCCCGGCGGAGACAATACCTGGACTCGCATCTCCGGCCGCCAGAAGGTCTCTCTGACGTCGTTTCCTTCCAAGGGAAGCTCTACGGTGTTACTGCATCATGGTATTCCAATGTGACTGGACAAAAGTGAGGACCGAGGACCTAGAGGTCGGTCTCAATTACACTAGGAAATCTTTGGTTGAGTTGAACGGAGAGCTCTGTCTGGTTCTACGCCACATTGTGGATTCGACTAGCACTGGTTATTTCAAGGCCTTCAATATCGATCTGTCCACGGGGAGGCTCACCCGATTGTGGTCGTTGGGGGATCATTGCTTGTTTCTAGGCAACAACAATACCTTCACTTGCAAGGCGACTTCTGTTAATTAATTTTCAGAATTAGTGGCACATGTACTAAATAACCATTCAATTAAGGAAGCCCAATGTTATGGTGGTTGAGCCCAAAAGATGAGTTGGTTATTGGGGGTTTTAATTCCCTTCTCTCTCCCTAATTGATATAGCTACAGAAACCAATCTCTGAACCATTACAGAGAATAGAAAGGAGAAAGGAGAGAGAGAAGAAAAACACTCAAGGTTCAAGAGTCAAAGGAAAGCATGGAATCGGGTATGTCATATACGTATTTAATTCTTCTTGTTCGTATTATAGAAGTATAGATTGATATGGTTGATTTAAACTGAGTTTTAACGTTCGTCTTCAATTCCGCATCAAAGTTCATAGAATTGATCTTAAATTCCTACAGTGGTATCAGAGCCTGGTTAAAACTCTTTTAATTCACCTTATTTATTTTTGATAATCAGTGGAATGGTTGATATCATGTTCACGGAAAATCATATTTGCCTTTGTTGTTTTTTTGGCTTTTACGGTAACTGAACTTGATCATGTACATGTGTATTTGTTGCTTTGGCATTTACGGTGTTTAATTGAACATGTATGTATATGTGTCAGTTTGGCATACACGTATGTTGTTCATATGTTGCCTTAATTGAACATGTATTGTGTGCATGATCTTCTAAACTACATGACCAGTGTACATGAGAATTGATGTCATGTTTAATCTGTGTACAAGTATGGGTTATTGCTGGCATTGCAATTTACATATTAAAGTGATATATATATGGTCTTGAACATGTTCATATATATTTGTTTATATTGTATTATAAGCCAAATATTAAAGTATACTTAATGATATATTTTGTATAAGTAGTAACACGTTCATGTTGTAAAATACATGAACGAAAATCTTTTGGCTCAACGTTTGTTAACTTTAAGGTTTGTTAATCACCAAAGTGATCTTACTTTAAAGTTAATCAAACATTAAAGTCTTGCCTTAGAAATTGTTTAAGTTTAGAGATGCTAGTAAATAACATAAAAGACGCTAAACTTTAACGATTTAATTATTAATTATAAAACCATGAGGTCACCCAAAGGTGGACCATTGTTTATAATTAGTAATATTAATGGAGACTAACTGACTCTTTCAATGGACATGTTTGTATATCCAAAGATAGCATCCATGTCAATTAGATTGTAGTTAGTTATCTATTACATTATTGTTTTGTTTAGCATCATTGAAAGTTTATACTTTTAAGTTTAACCCAAAGGTGAACTTAAGAGTATATAGTAACGATTATTAATTTATAGATAACTCAAAATATTAACGTGTGAGATGTATGTAATGTTTTGCAGCTTCCATGAATATGTTTGCTTCGGCGAATGGTGTTGTTAAATTCAACGGATTAAATTATTCGGATTGGTCAGAACAGGTCCAGTTTCAGCTGGGCGTTATGGATTTAGACCTGACAATAATTACCGATGAAGTGCCTGCAGCCATTACTGAGACTAGTACAGAGGCTGACAAATCAATATTTGACGCCTGGGAAAGGTCTAATAGGCTGAGCTTGAATTTAATGAAGATGACGATGGCTGATAACGTCAAACCATCGATGCCGAAGACTAACAATGCAAGGGAATTCATGCTGAAAATTAAGGAACTTTCTCAATCAGACATTACTGATAAGTCTATTGTGGGAAGTCTTATGAGCGAGCTGACGACCAAGAAATTTGATTGGTCGCAACCCATTCATGATCATGTGACCTGTATGTCAAACTTAGCAGCAAAACTAAAGGCGATGAGGATGGATGTGAGTGAATCATTTCTAGTTCAGTTCATCATCAACTCACTTCCTATAGAGTTTGACCAATTCCAGGTGAATTATAACACCATTAAAGAGAAGTGGAATCTTCAGGAAATTAAGGCTATGCTCATTCAAGAGGAAGGAAGACTGAAAAAGATTAAGGGTCACTCTGTTCATTTCACCATGCATGATGGTGCCAGTAGCAGCAAGGCTAAACCGGGAAAAGTTGAAAAGAAAAGGAAAGGCAAGAATCCTTTGAAAGTCAATGAGGGACACATTCGAAAGGAGCAGAGGTGCTACTTCTGCAACAAGAATGGTCACTTCAAGAAGGACTGCCCGAAAAGAAATGCATGGTTTGAAAAGAAAGGTACATATTTTGTTTATGTATGTTATGAATCAAATCTTATAGAAGTGACTCATAATACTTGGTGGTTAGATACTGGTGCTACTACTCATGTGTCACATATTACACATGGATTCCTTTCGATCCAGCCCATAAGCGGAACTGATCGATTTCTGTATATGGGAAACAGAATGAAGGCACACATTGAAGGAATTGAAATGTACAGATTAATATTAGACACAGGATTTCGTCTAGATTTAGAGAAATGTCTTTACGTTCCTGATTGTGCTAGAAACTTAATTTCTGTTTCCAAATTAGACAAGGTTAACTTCAACTTTAAGATTGGCAATGATACTTTTTCATTGTACAAACATAATTACTATTATGGTAGTGGTACTTTGATGGATGATTTGTATCGTTTCAATCTTGATGTTGATTTTGCTGAATCCCTATTTAATGTTGAACATGGTACATGCAGTAAACGTGGTATATGTAAAGAGGATTCTGCTTTCTTGTGGCATCAAAGATTAGGTCATATATCCAAAGAAAGGGTAATAAGGTTAGTGAAAAATGAAATCTTACCTCAATTGGATTTTACTGACTGGGGTGTGTGTCTAGAATGCATTAAAGACAAGCAAACTAGACACATATCCAAATATCCTGGCACAAGAAATAGTGAACCTCTTGAATTAATACACACTGATATTTGTGGTCCTTTTGATGCACCAAGTTGGAGCGGTGAGACATATTTTATCACCTTCATTGATGATTATTCAAGGTACTGTTCTCTTTATCTATTGCATGAAAATTTTCAATCAGTGAATATCGTAGAGGTGTTCGTGAATGAGGTGGAAAGGCAATTAGATAGAAAAGTTAAGATAATAAGATCAGATAGAGGTGGTGAATACTATGGAAAATTTGATGAAAACGGACAATGTCCGGGGCCTTTTGCCAAATTTCTAGAGAGTCGGGGCATATGTGCACAATACACAATGCCTAAGACGCCACAACAAAATGGTGTTGCTGAGAGACGAAATCGTACTTTAATGGATATGGTTAGAAGTATGATGAGTTATACTACTATACCTCTTTCTTTGTGGACACATGCCTTAAGAACAACAGTATATCTGTTGAATATGGTTCCTAGTAAAGCAGTTCCTAAGACTCCTTACGAACTATGGACAGGAAGGAAACCTAGCTTGAGGCACTTGCATGTTTGGGGTTGCCAAGCAGAAATAAGAATAGTTAATCCACATGAAAAGAAGCTTGATGCAAGAACCATTAGTGGTTATTTCATCAGCTATCCAGAAAAATCGAAAGGGTATAGATTTTACTGTCCTAACCATAGTACGAGGATTATGGAGTCTGGTAATGCTCGGTTCATTGAGAATGGCGAGTTCAGTGGGAGTTCGGAATTAAGAAAAGTGGATATTCAAGAAATCCAAATGGAACCTACTATACCTAGTAGTTCTTCTCAAGTTGTTGTTCCTCGTGTTACATCAAAGAAACACAATTTAATGGAACAACAACATGATATTCCAAACCCACAGAATGAACATGAAAATGATGAACCGATTGACAATGCACAAGTCGAAAATGAGCAAGTGATACAACAATAAATAACACCACGAAGGTCTGTAAGGCAGAAAAGACCAGCTATTTCAAGTGATTACTTGATATACTCACTTGAACATGAATGTGACTTGAGTGTTGATGAAGATCCAGTCTCATTTGTACAAGCCATGAAATGTGACAATTCCGGAAAATGGTTTGATGCCATGAAAGAAGAGTTGAAATCAATGGATGACAACAAAGTTTGGGAACTTGTAGAATTGCCTGAAAATGCAAAGCAAGTAGGTTGTAAATGGGTTTTCAAAACCAAAAGAGACTCACAAGGCAATATCGAAAGGTATAAAGCCAGACTTGTTGCAAAAGGTTATACTAAAAAAGATGGCATTGACTATAAGGAGACTTTTTCTCCAGTGTCAAAGAAAGACTCCTTACGAATTGTTTTGGCTTTGACGGCTCATTATGATCTAGAACTTCATCAAATGGATGTGAAGATCGCCTTCCTTAATGGTGACTTGGAAGAAGAAGTTTATATGGACCAACCTGAGGGTTTCTTATCTTCGGGTAGAGAAAATTTAGTGTGTAAGTTAAAGAAGTCAATATATGGATTGAAGCAAGCTTCTAGACAATGGTACATTAAATTTAATAGTATCATCTTGTCGTATGGTTTTGTAGAGAACACCGTGGATCGGTGTATCTATATGAAAACCAGTGGGAGCAAGTTCATAATAGTAATCCTATATGTTGATGATATGCTACTTGCTGCAAATGACAAAGGGTTATTACATGATGTGAAAGCATTTCTCTCCAAGAACTTTGAAATGAAGGATATGGGTGAGGCATCCTATGTGATTGGAATAGAAATATTCCGGGATAGATCACAAGGATTGTTAGGATTGTCTCAAAAAGGTTATATCAACAAAGTATTGGAGAGATTCAGAATGGATAAATGCTCAGCGGGAATAGTTCCGATTCAAAAAGGGGATAAATTTAATGAAAAACAATGTCCTCAAAATGATTTGGAAAGGAAAGAAATGGAAAATATTCCCTATGCATCAGTTGTTGGGAGCCTGATGTATGCTCAGACATGTACTCGGCCAGATATCAGTTTCGATGTTGGTATGTTAGGCCGATATCAAAGTAATCCAGGAATGGATCACTGGAAAGCTGCAAAGAAAATTCTTAGGTACTTACAAGGCACCAAAGACTACATGCTCACATACAGAAGATCAAATGACTTGGAGCTGGTCGGTTATACAGATTCAAATTATGCAGGATGTGTAGATTCGAGAAAATCTACATTTGGGTATGTGTTTCTGTTAGCTGGAGGATCAGTTTCTTGGAGGAGTGGGAAGCAGTCTGTTATTGCTACTTCCACCATGGAGGCGGAATTTGTGGCGTGTTTTGAGGCCACTGTCCAATCATCGTGGTTGCGGAATTTTGTCTCACGCCTTAGCATTGTTGATAGTATTGCTAGGCCGTTGAGAATTTATTGTGATAACTCCGCAGCTGTCTTCTTCTCCAAAAATGATAAGTACTCTAAAGGTGCAAAACATATGGATATAAAGTACTTGGCAGTGAAAGAAGAAGTGCAAAATCAAAGGGTGTCGATCGAGCATATCGGTACAGAATTGATGGTAGCGGATCCGTTGACTAAAGGATTACCACCCAAGGTTTTTAATGGCCATGTAGAGAGAATGGGTGTAATAGATAAGTCCTTGTTAACATAATTGTGATGTATGTATATACAATGATTGGTATATTGCTCATTTTAGAATCATGACATAAATTTATGTGAATTCAATTAAAGTCGTGTTTTGCTTATTCGTTAATTTTCACATCATGGTGTATACATTGATTGGTATGTGAAAATTTAAGGATTACGGTGTTCCTTAATTATTGTTCACTTGGATTATGTTAATAGTGTGATACATGGGAGGGATCTCGTTGGTAAAGTAACTTGAAACCACCATGATCCCTATTCATTAATTCAATTAAAGATGACTAAATGATTCCACATAGTCAATATGTGCACGTATGTGTTGATTAATGTTGAATCATCAAGTCGTATCATGAGCCAAGTGGGAGATTGTTAATTAATTTTCAGAATTAGTGGCCCATGTACTAAATAACCATTCAATTAAGGAAGCCCAATGTTATGGTGGTTGAGCCCAAAAGATGAGTTGGTTATTGGGGGTTTTAATTCCCTTCTCTCTCCCTAATTGATATAGTTACAGAAACCAATCTCTGAACCATTACAGAGAATAGAAAGGAGAAAGGAGAGAGAGAAGAAAAACACTCAAGGTTCAAGAGTCAAAGGAAACCATGGAATCGGGTATGTCATATACGTATTTAATTCTTCTTGTTCGTATTATAGAAGTTTAGATTGATATGGTTGATTTAAACTGAGTTTTAACGTTCGTCTTCAATTCCGCATCAAAGTTCATAGAATTGATCTTAAATTCCTACAACTTCTTCTCCACCGGGGTCTTTCGAGCAACTTGAACATCCACCTGCTGAGTTCATGAGCAACCATGTGTTCTACACCTATGACGATGACGCTCTCATTTGGGTGCGGAGGGTGAAACCCACTTACCCGGACGAAGGAGTATGGGACATGTTGCGCGCTAATAAAGTCTACCGCAGTACCCAGACTTTAACCAGATATCCGCCTCTTTGGATGATCTCTTCTATAAGAGCACCCACAGTCGTGGGAGAGATGACGCTGACGAGGAGAAGTCGCCGGCGACTTGAAGAATGAAAGTATATCTCTATTGATTGCTCTTAAGTTTTGCTCTACCGTATGTAATGGTGGAATTTGTTTTTTTACCTTCTGAGCGGGATTTAATGTTTAATTTGCTTAACTATGTTATGTTATTTATGTGCTCTTTCCAATGTGCCTATTGACTTTATTGTTGATGCTTTCAATTTAATCCCAACCATGTTATCTTGCTTTCTCACTTACACATTCAAATGTCTAGAGAGTAGAAATGAGGCGGAGCACGTCTGGCTTTAAACTACGAGTTCAGCAAACCCTACTTCGCTACACCACCGTCGGCGTCCGATCTGGTCCCTTTTGGAGCCGGTGAAGACGCCGGTGGTTTCCTCCCTCTTCGTTTTCTTCCTCACTTTTCTCCTTTCCCGTTTTTTCTCTTCCTTTCGTCTTCTACCGCTCCTCTTTGGACTCCGGTGAGCGTGGCTCTTCAGATCTACATGTGGGAGGTGTTTTCTCCACCGTTTCCAGGTGGAGATCGTCGTAGATCTGTATCCTTGCCGCAGATCTGAAGCTTCCCGGTCCTGTGAGTGCCCCAACCCCAGATCCACCTTTCGCTCCCTCTGTTTTCGGTTTGCTGGGGTTTCGACCCTCGCCGGAGAAAGTGGACTACCGACGAGGGAGTTGGCCTGTTGGCTTGGGTTCTAATGCCTATTTGAAGTGGTGGAGGGGTACTCATCGTCGACTGTGCTTGGATCTGATGGTGTGGTGCGGGTATTGGATCCGGTTCGTGGCTTTCGTCAAGTAGGCTGTTTGGTGCGCTTCAGATCTTGGAGACCGTGGCCTTCTTCTTCCCTTTGGTGGCTCTAGCTCGCTCGTGGTCCTTTCGTCTCGTCGCTTTCGTCCTCCCCGAAACTCTCCTCCGATTGCCCCTCCTTACCCTGTAAGTCCTCGTTTTCCCTTGTATGGGGCCCCGCCGCCGATGGGTTGCCGGCCGTGGGGTGGTTCACCAGTGGTTACTGGTTTCAGGCAAGGTTAGGGTTGGTCGTTGTCGGAGTGTTGGGGTCCGGTTATGGTTTTAGATCCTTAGATCTAAGCCATACCTCGTTTTGTTTGGTGCTGGCCAACGACGAGCTAGGATTGGTTTTGGGGAGGCCACCAGAATCTTATCTCCTCTCTCCTTCAACTCTTTTGTGACTTGGCCGAACTCGAGACCATTTCCTTTCTCCTGTTCGTTTTCCGGCGAATGGGTTAAAGTTCGGGTGGTCTCGACTCCCCTTAGGGTTGTTCTGTGGTGTTGGCCATAGACGAGTTCCATTCGGAACTGAGCAGTGTTCGGAGTTCCTTAGAATTGGGAGTGTAGGGTGGATTTCCTAGGTGGTGTTGGTGTTCGTGGTGGTGGTACTTGAGCCCGGAGGTGCTGATCCGCTCTGGTTTTGGTTGGTTTCGGTTCCTGTCTTCTGGCTTTGGTCACTTTAGCTTCTCTTGGTAGGTAAGCCTTGTTTGTTCTTTGAGGTAGTTGTATCTGGTTGTACTTCAACTTGGTTTTTTTGGGTACCAGACCCGACATTTGTTAGTTTGAAAGTTCAGTTCTCCTATTGTTGTATTGTGGGTGTTAGACCTTTGGTTGTACCTTGAAAAGGGGTATGGAGTTCTAGTTCTAGTTCTGGTTTGGGTGTCTTGAAGACATGCCTGTAGTTTGTTTCTGGTGGGTACATCCCATGGCCTTCTTTTCAGTTCGAAAATTTGGTCCTCAATAAAACATTAGCTGATCAAAAAAAAAACTTTTTTTTATGAATACGAGGCTATATATTACAAATCATAAGATAAAATAACACCAAGAAAAAACAATCCTAACATTATGGAGCGAAGAGAGCAGGCAGTAAAATAAAAGTTCATTAGCCGAAATGCTTCACTAGTCTGTCTAGATTGTGATACTGTGATAGCGTCCGAAAAAACCGGTACAACATATCTAAACGGAAAGCGAGGATAGAGCGGGCCTCTTTCTGGAAGATTGAGACCGAGAACACCCCGGCGTAGCCGTGACCAACGACGTCCCGATATTCAGCAAAGCTCGCCACCACTGATGGCCGGCCACCCGAACACCTTATCATCCCAACACACACCAAGGCCGGAGCCGCCATGACAAACCTCGCCAGAGGAGCCTCGCAGCGCCCGGCGCCCCCAACGTCGTCGCCCTCAAAGTCGCCGCTCCCACCGTCACCAACACTGTACACCACAAGCACCCTCGTCTCCTCCACCGCTGCTGCTTCCCCTACCATCGCTCCCGATCTAGCACCACCACCTCTGCCTCTGTCCCCACCGCCGCTTCCTCTTTTTCCACCAAAGCTGTTGCCGTCCTCGCTTCCTCTACTACCAAAGCCGCCACCGCCGCCACCTCCTCCTCTACCACCAGAGCTGCCACCGCTACCTCCTCCTTCGCCGTCAGAACTTCTGTCTTCACCTCCTGCACCACCTTTGCAACATGTCTGCTTCCTCAACCGAATGATGATCATTCATGATCATTGGAGGCCCGACCTTGGATTAGGTATCATTACTATGGCGTATACGATCAATCAGGGGTCCTACAACCATCTCACCGACAAGTGAGATGGTGTTGGTGAGATGAATAAAAAACTATTTTTTTTGCTTATAGCCAGCACTCCCAGCCAGCGAGCTACAATGGTAAAGCCTTTTTGTTGGGTATAGCAGCCCCTTTTACTCACATTTTTTGCTCCTCGTCAGCGGTAAGTGCCGGCCTTAAGCTCCCAGTCAGCACTCCTCGCCTGCTCCTCGCCAGCTCCCCGCCTCCTCCTCGCCGGCGTTTTCTCCTCGCCAGCGGCATCTCACCAACTACTGTGGATGCTCTAATAGAAAGAAACGGTCATCTCCTCCCTATTTCCCTCTGGCGTTGAGATCAATGAAGTCAACAAGTGTCCTCCCCGGATCCTCGTGTGTTGTGATATACGTGAAGAGCATTGGCGGACGGAGCATCCCTTTGGAGGTTGACAAGTCTGATACAATCTACCAAGTCAAGGTTAAGTTTCACGTCAAAGAGGCCTTCCTGCCGAACCACCAACGGCTCTACTTTCACGGGAACCTGCTCTAGAATATCCTAACTGTTGCTCACTCCAATATTCACACCGGGGATACCCTCCACTTGGTTATCAATACCACTTGCCGAAGCAACTTCAATTGAATTGAATCATCTAGTTATGCTTCTATGGTCTTTTAATGGTCTGTTTTGTTTCGTGTCTAGTTTTGGTATCATCTGCTAATTTCTATGGTCTTTGTATCAAGTTTTATCAAAATAAAATACAAAGACCAGTCGATTACGAGTACATGAAACTCTGCATTGCAATTCAAGTTTGTTTCTGCGTGTCTTTCACCTCTTATACCCTTTCAAAGCATAACTATTTTCCGCAAAAACAGCGAAGTGATCTTGAATGCAACTCAAGAATCGAAATGACGATGCAATGAAGATCATCGAAGGGACTAAGGTTGCTTCAGAAGGGAGATCTGGTAAGAGTGAGTGCTCGAAGGGACGTAGTAGATCGGCCAAGGCGAGGATACCCAAGGCCGATGCTCGTAAAGATCAGTTCCGTGAGGCCGTTTTCTCGGATACCAGGACAGACGCTCAGAACACGCCTGATCCATCCGTGGTGAAAAAGGATGTCAGACTTGGGCTTGTTCTCTATGATCCCAGTCGGGTCGAGGTAAGATCGAAACAGAGCTCCATGGCCCTCGATAAACCAGTGAAGAACGTTGGTAATGGGTGCGAGATCTTCCTTGATGCCTTTCGGAGAAGTGAAGTCTGTCATTGTCGTTAAGCAGTCGTAAGGATCGTTTTTTCGGGTTTACAGAGTTTTCGTTTTCGGAATCGACTTTACAAGCAATTGAGACCCTTAATGGCCTCAAGTATAATGGGTATCTCTTGTTTGTTGCTTTAGCTCGGCCTAGTAAAGGAAACAAACATGTTTTAGTAGTCACAAACTCTAAAACCGCAAAACGGAGCATATTTCTTCCGAAACAGCGCACTATTTTTTATGTTATAGCTCCTGAGGTTTTGTCTTCTCCGGGGGATCAGGGTGGAGAAGGCGGAGTTTCAAACTCGGTGGAAGCTGTTTTAACTTCAAATATTTGCTAATTATATAGAGATATTTCAAAAATTCCGATCATCTATCTCGATGAAAACGAAATTTTAATAAAATTAGATATTGTTTTTTTTTGAAAAAAGAAATAAAATAGTAGAGACAAGTTTAGAAATCTATTATAAAAATCTTACAACAAATATAGAAAAAAGACTATCTATTCTAGACTATGTATGTAATATTCGAAATTAGTTCATGTCAACGGGATTGAATGACAATATGATTGTACGCTTCAAGATATATGTTTTTTATCATGGTGACAATACAATATTTTACAAAAATTCCAAAATCTTGACGTCACAATACGATAAATAGTCATCTTATAAATATTTTATGTGAAATTCAATTTCTATAGTATTATCTATACATTATATGTGACTTAAAAATATATATAGTAGTCCCCCGGAACGAAAAAAGTTAGATCCACTATTGGCCGTGGCATACCCTAAACCCCTCTAAATCCGTTTCTGTCCAAAAAAACGGGTAACCTTGGAATTTGTCTCTCTGGTATCGTTGCTTTGATGAACATCTCGAGGACACAGACAGGAATTGTTCATTTGGAAAGAAATGAAAAAGTAGTTGATTGCTCTCTATAGTTTAGTTGTATGTAGTCTACAACCAGTAGAGCCTTACAGTTGGAGGATTCACGTAAAACACTAGTAAGTAAATATCTTAATTGCGCCTTTGTTCGTTGAACATTTTGGTAACTTCACCATTGATATGAATAAAATATACTTTCAAGGACAAACAAAAGTTGACAGATTTGGCAGGACATAATGATATTGGACTGTAATAATGTCTGGAGATGAACTGCTAACATCTATTATTGTTGCCAGTGTTAATGTTTTGTCCTAATGTTAAGTTTACATGAAAATGTTATGTCTTGTTCCACTGTTTCTTACTTTTTTCAGAGCTTACTTGTCCCTCTACTCTTTTTACTTCCTTGCTCAACTTCCTCCCAAATATGCCTCCACCGACTCTTTGGTACTGACTTTGACAAACTATTTTTTGAATTAAATCAAAAATTACTTTCAAAATAAAATATTTAAGTTAAACTGAAACAATTTGTATAATCCAACAATCAAAGTAGGACTAAATGAAACTGAAGGTTAAATAACCATAAAGTACGATACTTTAATATAAAGTAAGAGTAGGTCCTAAAGATTAAAAGATAACGTCGATTTTTAGTCCAGTCGGAAAAGTAATTTGCACATTTTAATCGTGCTCCACCTTTTGTAACAACAGATCCTAACACAAAAGTGATGCACGTTTACAAAAAGTATCAATCACGTGTAAAATAATTATGAAAAAGAATGTTAGGATTTGTAACAAAATATCACCTTTATGCTACGTTTTGTAACAAAATACTACTTTTATGTTAGTTTTTGTAACAAAATACCACATTTGTGTTAGGATCTGTTACAAAAGATGGAGTACAATTAGGTCGTGCAAATGATTTTACTAACTGGGTAAAGAGGTGACGACTATGAAAGCAAGCTTTAATATTTCAAATTAATCTTTGAAAAAGTTATAGGTAAAAGGAACCTATTAGAATTAGGTGAAGAGGTACGAGACCATTGTCTTGAGCAGGGTACACAGATGAAAACTAATAGCATCGAAAATGAATGCAACACAAGCACAAACAGTAAACAAAGGAGATGCAAAAATAACAAAATATTTTATTTTTGTTCTTTGAGTAAATGATTGTCGTAACAATCAAGATTATCCCTAAAACTAGTACGTGAAGATGACAATACAGATTTGGTCAACCTAACTATAAAATCTCCATGATACGCAAGTGATCTGTGTTGTCCTCCTCGGGTTCAACTTCAAGATTCCCCCTCTAATTTGATTGGGAATCCGGATGGCTCTCTCCCAAACACCTTCGTCCAAAGAAATCCCTCATAACCTTTCTTCCAGGCCCTCCAATCCCGTTTCCGTCCCCTCATTCGTTGTTGGTTGCGCCATCGAAAAAAGGAAGACTTCTTCTAAAATAGCCGTCGTCCTTGCCTCTATCAACCATCAAAATCCTAGCGTTTCATAACGTAGATGCAGAGCCAAAAGAGTAATCTATAGTTCTATACTACTCTTGATACTTGTAAATATTGTAACGTATGTTGAGTCGCAAGAGTTTAGTTAGAGCATGTACATTGATGAGGTTTGAGGTTCGAGTTTATAGTATCGACTGTGCAGAATAGTAAATCTGAACCCCTTAAATAAACCGTGTCCCACAATGGTGAGGTTCACTGTGGGGTTTATCGTTCTGAGTGGATGTTGACTGGATGTTGAATTAATGTTTTGTTGAATTTATTAAATTCCGATTTAAAACAATAAATACTAAAGAATATTTAAATTAATGTGATAAAATTGAATAACAATAAAATATCAAACTAAATGAATTGAAACTTCAAATTTTATTCGTTCTCAAATAATACAACCCAAAACACATTGACAACACCATTCTTACAAAGAAAAAACTTTGTCGCTCGTCGCCTAATTCATAATTCGCTCCAAAGCAATACCATGTGTGCTCAACAAGAGCATCTTGGAATTATCGGTGTGTATTATCATTTGTCACCTCGTTTCGAGCCGCCACGTGTTGTTCGTAGGACCAGTCCTTCCCTGGTGTCATCATTCAGGTGGAGTTCAATAAGGTATTTCTGGAGGGCCTTCATAATACAAATCTTAATCTCTTTATTCGTACCGGTCGCGTTCATCCTCTACAATTATGTTGTGTAGAATGATACATGTGTGCATGATATCAGCCAAAGCACTCTGCCTATAAAGACGAGCGAGTCGAGTGCCACCGTGCTTGGAGGATTTCAAAAGCACGTTCAACATCTTTCTGGAAACCTTCTTGGACTTTAGTAAAAATTTGTGTTTGCGCGTAGCGGGATGGCGAATGGACTTCACAATCCGACTATGTGATGGGTAAATTCCGTCAACCAAATAATAAGGTCGGTCGTAGCGATGACCGTTGATCTCGAAATCCACCGAAAAATCACGGCCGGTAAGGACGTCTTTGAATAAGTGACCATCGTTGAAAACATTGATGTCTTTGTCCGAGTCAGCCATTTCGAAATACTAATGCCAAATCCACAAATCACGGGACGCTACAACTTCCAACATTATGGTTGGACGCCCGTGGTGATCTCCCCGTCTAAAGTGGCCTTGCAACGCGATTGGGTAATTCCTCCACTCTCAATTCAAGCAGTCAAGACTCCCAATCATGTCGGGGAACCTTAGTCTGTATCCCGATTCTAGTATTCAGGTTAAGTCCTCCGTAGTTGGTTTACGCTCATACTTATCCATAAAAACCTCAACAATAACCTTGTAAAATCGACGTACACATTCGAGTATGGTGCTTACCCCAAGTCGGAGGGATTCGTCCAACGAATCGGCCGAGCACCTATACGCTAGCATTTGTATCGCGGCGGTGCATTTTTGGTGCGTTGATTACCATATGCGTCCGGCTTTTGAATGAAGTAATCGTCTTGCTCTACTACCTTTTCCATCACCTGAATAAAAAGTGGTCGGCTTATACGAAATCGACGCCTAAACATCTCAGACCCATAGGTGGGGTTCTCGACAAAATAATCTTGCATTAGGCATTCGTGGCCTTCAACACGGCCTCAATTAATCTCTCTTCGGGAAGGTTCCCTACTTGTGACCCTTCGTCTCATTGCATTGATCCTTGACATTTCTCTTTGTATCGCTTCTCAGTCATTCGTCGGATTCGTTCCTCAATTGTACGAACGTTGGCTTCGTACTCATCCATAGCTCGAAAAAACCTACTACTTGTGCGAGGTGGATTTTTAGAGAGAGTTAAAAAATGAGTAGAAAATGTTGTTGGTTTGATGAATGGGATGATGGGTATTTATAAATGGAGAATTTTTTATTTTTGAGTTAATTTATGATTTTATTACATTTAAAAAATATTACTGTTTCAGACCGTTGGAGCCAACGGTCTAATTTTTTCCACTTCAACGCCACGTTGCGCTTTCCCATTAGTTGGCCGACGAATCGTAAGTTGCGACTCACGATTCACGTTTGTGAACCGCGAGTCGCATAGCGAGACGCAACGATGTGGTTGTTCTTAGAACTTAAGTTTTAGTTTCTCGTTTTCCATTTGGACGTAGTTTTCTATTATAAATAGATGTAAGTTTTATAAAAAATCAAATAGTTTTTTTTTCTTCTAAATAGTAAGATTGGTTTTTTATTCTCCAAGACTGAAAAGAGGCTAAAAGAGGAGAGAAAAATAAAATCTTTCAATCGACGACGTTTTCAATCGGCACTTAGCATACTGTCGACTTTTTTCGCCGACTAATACGAAAAGCGAAAAAAAAACTATTGTTTTTACCTTTTAGCCTCCCCCTTTTTGTCTTGTGCCTACAAAAAATATCCCTTCCAACCGATTGATGCAATTTTTTTTAATTTTCTATTCTTTTAATATCTACTCGTTTAGCCTCTTGACTGTGGAGGTTCTTTTTTTTTAGTGAACAAAAATTTTCATTACTTTCAAAAAGAGCTAATACATGTTTGAGGGCCCTGACGGGACAAACAACTAGCTCTGATACTAATTAAACGTCTAGGACGTTCTAACGAGGCACCACTAAGGCAAACTAAGACATAAACTAGAACCCGAATAAAAACTAAGAAAGACTGACGAACACTGCTCAAGGTAGGGCCTGTAAACCACTGGGTCCCTCGAATGTGACACTTTTCTTCTGATGTAAAACCGAACTTGTGGTCGTCAGTGGTAAGGGAAGGACATGCTTGTCGTAGGGATCCCTTCCCGGCGTCCCTGAAGCCTACATGTGTAGTCATTGGGCCTGGCGAGGCTGTTTACCGGCCCTCGCCTGATCTTTCCGCGGCTCACCTAGCGAGCCCCTCTTTATTCCTGGTACCCATGTGGGTGTCCCCACCTGACTAGTCTAAGATGGTTCAGTCTAGGATGGCCCCCTAGTAACGGCCCATAAATACACCCATTAGGTGCGGTGTTATGGGACATAGTGGGGTCCCTTCCACGATGTGGGGTGGGCTTAGGTAGGGGTGGGTATTGGGTGGTTAACCACCCAATAGAACCCTTTACGAACCCAACGCGATATTATCGGTTTGACATATCTTGGAACCAGCCCCAACCCCAAAACCAATTTTTTAAAGTGAAACCAACCAGTTCACTGACCGGTTGGTTAGTGGTTTTAACCAACCAACCAACCACTTTACTACATGTAAGTACAAATTTAGATCTCAATAACCATACACATATTTCTATTTCAAACCAAAACATATTACTACATTCTATAAAACAAAAGAAAAATTACATATAAGTCATCGTGTTCTATGTTAGCAATCTGTGTGACACAAAAGAGTGCTCATGGGTGACTCATCTATATCAGATCAATGGTTATTATGAAGCCACATGTATATGATGAACAATACCAGTTTGGTTGGTTAATCGATGGTTTAACGTTTCAAGAACAGACAACCAACCGTTAATTTTCCGGTTCAATCGTCAAGAACCCGCAACCAACCGTTAACTTTCCGGTTTTGGGTTTTCCGGTGCGGTTTCCGGTTGGTGGTAGTTGGTTTTAGCGGTTTCGGTTTTTTTTGCCCACCCTTAGGCTTAGGTGCAGTGTCATGGAGCAGTGGAGCAAACCCCGGCGGGACATGCTCTGATTTCTTCCAGTCCGTGGCGTATACCCAATCCCTCCTCTCCTTCCGATAATGTAGTAGGGACTTGTCAAAACCATGGATGCCCAACATCTCGCGATTGCATGCGAGCGGGTTATGACTTATACACCCACAATTCCCACAGAAAGTTGGGAGTTTTGTATAGGTGAGGGTACAAGTAATCGGGTCCTTAAACTCTGGAAAGCGGAGATGTAGATGGAGACAGAGAGGGTAGTACAGTGAATGACAGTAACACACTCGAACCGTCCCGCCCCATCATTGCCCATACTCATCACATGGGACATCCACCGTGGCTCCCAAAGCCGCCACAATCTTCTCTCCCGTTGTCTTAGTACTAACGCAAGGTGGGAGACCATGCTTGTGAACCCAGAGTTGAAGACAATCCAAAGCTGGGAGGTCCTGCACGAACAGGTCGGTCTCTGCCAACATCAACGGGTGCCCATCAAAGCACCAAGGTTCATGCAGACGAACCCAAACCCGATCCTCGTTCCGCGTAAAATAGAAACCAAAAACACAAGGTGTGATGTCTATGATCACCAGACATACTGCCGAAGCGCCTCATGCCTCCGTGAGGATCTGAAATAGTGTATCTTTGAGAGGTTGGTGATCAGTGAGGAGGCGTCCAATGATCCTAAATGGCTGGCGGGACAGAGCGGTTGGGTCAATCACTGCATCGGTGATGGTGATTTCCAAGGATTCCTCATAACCCAATGAGCATCCCGAGAGACTTTCCTGGAGTTCCCGAACTAGAGAGTCAGAGTCAGCCGACTCAAGCAGACAAGGTGGTGGCCGAAGGGGCAGAGTAGGGGGTAAGATCCCGTCTCGCGCTGCATGCTTCAGGAGCAAGGACTCTTTTCGGTGAAGCAGAAATTGGGGCACTGGGATGGTAGGGATGAAAGGGATGCGATCTGCATTCGGAAGGACAATAGTCCCAACCATCGAGGACCAGGTTGCATCTCCGGCCGATATCTGATGCCCCACGGGAACCCTATCCGGAGATAGAATGACTAGGGGGGCCTCGGTCACCCGTTTGGAAGGTCGACCTCGACGAGTCTTCGGCAACGATTGGGTCGGAGGTTGTGCACCATGATCATAATCCACCATCGCCATAGACGGTGGGGGAGACGGTATCAATGATTTTGGCGGAGCCTGCGATGGAAGAGGAGAAGTCACCGGTGGGTTTTGTGTCTTCTTCCTCCGCCTTGCTTTTAAAAGCCTCACCAAAACATGCGAATGACAAGGATGGGGGACACCTGACATCACCGTGGAGGTCCGTTCAGGCGATGAGATGACGCAGGCGGCTGATGTGATAGATGCAGGGGATAGGTCTGCTATAGGGGCAGACACCGGTTACAACTAGACTATGAAAGGAGGATCTTCCTTAAAAATTGGGTCGAAACATTGTTCAAAGTAAGCAGAGATTCGAGAGCACAAGCATAGGTTAAGCTTAGTTTGGAATTGCTCTATAGAGAGATTTTGAGTTATTGCCGAATATTTTAGATTACTTGACTATGGAGGTTCTTATTATGTTTAGTATACATAATGCTATTTAAGTGGTTCCTCCGTAATTCTTTATCACTATTTATATAATTTTATTACTAATATAAATGCACCTTCTTTCTGTTTTGAAACTCCACTAACTGTGTGAGTCTATTTGACATATTCCTCTCGGTGCTCTTCTTCTGACAACCCCACATGATTTTCTAGCAGACTTTTTCATCAAAACCCTCCACTTTCTCCAGCTGGGGCTTCTGTTTCGATATCAAAGATCCAATCTTTTTAATCACCACAGAGTTTTGGAAGACAGAAAAAAAAAACAGAGCAACACAGCCATGGACATGGCTCTTCTTCCTCTGTCCATCCTCTTCCTCCTAGCATCGATTCCCAGTAAGTTCAGTTCCATTTCCAAAATGGCCATCTGGGTTCTGCTCAATTTTGTATTTTTTTTCCGACACCATTCTCGTTTAATCGCAGGTGCAGAAGCCAAAACCTCTACCGAGGTCGGAGTGAACTACGGTCAGCTCGGAAACAACCTTCCGTCACCGTCGGTGTCGGTGAAGCTTATGAAAGAAGTTCTCGGAGCCAAACGAGTCAAAATCTACGACGCCAATCCGGAGATCCTCAAATCCCTCAAAAACACAGGTCTGCAGGTCTCGATCATGGTACCGAACGAGATCATCGTCAACATTTCCTCCGACCAGGCACTCGCCGACAAATGGGTCCGTACCAATGTGGTTCCTTTTTACCCAGAAACGATGATTCGGTACCTTATGGTCGGGAACGAGGTCATCTCCTCCTCCGACAACCGCACCTGGCTCCGAATCGTGCCGGCGATGCGCCGAGTCAAGAAATCGCTTAAAAAACACAAAATTTATAAAGTCAAGGTTGGGTCGACAATGGCTATGGATGTCCTCCAATCTTCGTTCCCACCCTCGACCGGAGCGTTCCGGTCCGACATTTCCGGTCCAGTGATGGAACCGCTCCTCCGGTTCCTGAACCGGACCAGGTCCTTCTTCTTCCTCGACGTGTACCCGTACTTCCCGTGGTCCTCGGATCCGGTCAACATCGATCTCGACTATGCTCTGTTCGAATCTAGATCCGTAACCTATACGGATCCGGGTACGGGTCTCACCTACACCAACCTCTTCGACCAGATGCTCGACGCCGTCGTTTTCGCTATGGAGCGACTCGGGTACCCGGATGTTCGGGTCTGGGTGGCCGAAACGGGTTGGCCCAGCTCCGGCGACTTGGATCAGATCGGCTGCAACATCTACAACGCAGCCACCTACAACCGGAACGCCGTTAAGAAGCTTACTTCAAACCCACCCGTCGGAACTCCGGCGAGACCTGGGGAGGGTATCGGGTCCTTCATTTTCTCCCTTTACAATGAGAACCAGAAACCGGGTCCGGGCACGGAGCGGAATTTCGGGTTGATGTACCCGAACGGAACGCGGGTGTACGAGATAGACCTGAGCGGCGAGACAGAGGAGTATAAGGAGACGTTGCCGGCGCCGGAGAATAACAAGCCGTACAAGGGGGAGGTATGGTGCGTGGCAGCCAAGGGAGCGAACAGGATTGAGCTGGGGTGGGCGTTATCGTACGCCTGCTCACAGGGGAACGAAACCTGCGGGGCGATCCAACCCGGAAAGAGGTGCTTCAAACCCGATTCGGTGTATTGGCACGCGAGTTTCGCGTTTAGTTCGTATTGGGCCCAGACCAAGAAGATTGGCGGGACCTGTGACTTCAACGGGCTCGCAATGAAAACGGCCCAGGATCCAAGTAAGTATTATTTGAAAATCACTAGTTTAGTGTCATAAAAAATAAAATAGATACTTTTTTTCATCAATGTTAAATAAGACATATGATATGTCATGGGTTTCTTTTCTCTTCTTCCCAATCTCTTTTTTTTGGACTATCTGAAGTTTTGTTCTCTTAAGACTTCTTTCAATCCGTCTCTAGTCACCGCAATGTTGGCCGCTTCCTGCACCAACGGAGCATCTCCCAATCTGTTTCAGTCTATCCTCTGCCCCAGGGGCCCCCGTCTCTACAGCCGCCGTTCCTGATGTTGCCGCTTCTGTCCTTGAAGCTGCCGCCGCCTCTGTTACTATAGCCGCCTCGGATGCCGCCGTCGTCCCTAAAGGCGTACTTGAAGTTGCAGCAGCCGGCTCTGTCGTAGCCGACGCGTCCTTCTCACTGGCCTCCACCGCCGCAACCGCATCGCCCCTTTCACGATTACGACTCTGTCTAATCGAAAGGGTTGCGTCTATTTTGCTTGAGTTTGTCTTTGCGGGATCAATGCCTATCGATCAGCGAATCAAGGATTTCTCCAGGGAAGGAAGCATCAGAGACTAGCCGACCAAGACGATGTTTTGCCTTCCACCATCACTATTACTGTTGAGGTCCCCCAGGATCTCCAGTACCCTCTTCTCCCTTTGCCCATGAGGCATCACAATACCGTCTGTGACGGTTATGATACTACGAAGATCAGAGAACTATTGTTCAACTTTCTGATCTTCTCTCTAGTCGGGAGCATGTTCCCCGATGTAAGATAGTGTAATTGATTTTAAGTAATAAAGTTACACCTTCGTTTAAAAAAAATAGTAAACCATAAGATTATTTTTAAAAGTATTTTTTTAATGTAGTTTTAGTTACTTTAAAGAATAATTAAATGGTAATTAACGATAACACAAAGCCTATTAAGTTTTAAAAAATAGTTTAAAGATCATTTTTCTATATTTAGGATTACAAAATCAAGTGGAAAATAGTTTGTTAATTGAGAGTCAGTTTAGCACTATTCAACTTTATTTTTAGGAATAATTTGATAATTAACTAACTGGTTAATTATCGTGTTTTTTTGTCTATTCAGGTTTTGGCCGTTGCAAGTTTCCAAGTGTCATCCTGTGAGAATTGTTAATAATGAAATACTAGTAATTTAATCAGACATTTTTGGTTTTCATGATTTTAGTATTGGAGTACTTTAGTTCTTTATTGTATTATGTCAACAGTTACAAATTCAGGTTTTAATTACTTTTGGAGAATGAGTATATTAATTTTATTTGATTGTTTATTGCTTATAAAAATTTATCTTGAATGTCATCTCAATCAGATTTGAAATATTTTTTGATAAATTTAACAAAGAGTTTTTCCACTATAATCCTAATCCATATAAGAAAAAAATAATAATCAGTATCAGCTTGCTCACACTTAATTAAAATCAGTGACTATATATTTTTACTCTGAGTACATGTCACTACACTTGCAATCCTTGAATATGGATATAAAATGAAATAATTCTCAAAGCATTTTGTCATGGAACATCAAAGTGTATTCACAATCTTTACCACTTTCCCAAGCTGCAATAACTGTATGATTATCATCACAACTGCAATCAGGACCGGTCCTATGATTATTAGGCTTAAAGCGGAAATTTGATCGATAATATTTTTTCTTATGAAATAATATAATAGAAAAATAAGTAAATTTTCTTATATAAAAAAATTATACTAAATGATATTAAACAAATGAGATTCAACATCTATTTATAACACTAAAAAATCTAAAATGAATGAAAGATGTTAGTTTCTAACAAGACACCTTCGATGGATAAGATTTACCATCTAGAATTTTATACAAAACTCCAAATATTTAATGATTCACATTTATCCTTACATAAGATATATTCATGTCATGTTCGGATGTGATAGGTTTAAGATAATTCTAACAAATTGCACCAACTTATGTAAAATATAGGCGACGTTGATATGACTAGCTATTGTCATTATCTTCTAGAAATTTCCATACTTGAAATAATTTTTTAATACTAAATATGAGTTTAACTATGATCAATCAAATATAATAAATAAAAAATAAGAAATCCGTCAGAACTATAAATAACGGTGCAAGGTTGTACATATATGAATAACGGTTTGGTCTTTAGGCGCTTTGTCGCAATTTTGTAAGATGTGTCTATGTTCGTTCCGGGGATATCAAACCCGAGAGTTGAGAGCAATTTATCGCACAAATCGTTGTCGGACTTTCCAACGACGGTTGGTGGATGTAACGCTCCTGTTGTATAATTTTCTATTTTAGCAATGAAGCTATTTTCAAAAAAAGAAAGAAAAAAAAGGGCATTTAGTAATGAAACCCACCGTTTAACCGTAAAAAAATAGGACAACCTCAACACATTCTCTTGGTTATCTCAAGATATATGTTCAACTTCATTTAATTGTTCTTGCTCTCTAAAGATTAAAGACGCTTATAAACAAACTCAGGTTTATTGATCCTTTTGATACTGGACTAAGAACCATAAATAAATCATCATTCATGTTCATGACCTTTGGTCTTTACTCTCCGTTGAGCATCTTCAACTCAACGATTGAGAATCATTTCCATCTCGACTGAGTGAATCATTTTCCTTCAGTGTAGTCAATACAACTTCATGTGATAGGTATATAAAGTCAACTTTACTTATTATCTTGATTAATCATGAAATGAAACTTTTGTAATATCTCTTTTACGATAATTTTGAGAGTATTTCTCTTTCTCCTGGCAACTTACATTTTTGTATTATTTTGGTTTAAGCATTTCCGTAATAAACTTGATTAATTGACTGTCATTTCTCAAACAAATACTATAGAGTGTGTGTAAATATTCACATTCATTTTCTTTGGTTTTGTTCCATTCTTTTCTGACCCCTATTTTTAATTCATTCATCTTTGGTAAATTGAACTTGCATGTTTTGTTTCGTTAATGATAGTTTTCACTGCTACATAAAAATAAAAAACGACTGATTATTTAATTTTACGAGGCTTTTCTATCTGAGGCCTTAAGCGGTTGCTTAACTCGCTTGAAGTTTGAGACGGCCCTGGCTGCAACTAAAATGCAGTAAAAATCCAGCTTTGAAATCGACAAAAATGGATGGACTCCAAATACAGATTATTGGATGTTTGGCAGATACATGCGTACAAAATCAAGTTATTTAAAGGAGAGATTGTACTCAAGATTCTTTGGTTAATTTCCCGAGTTCAACCTGAGAACGGAGTTTTTGTTCCCGAGCTTGTTTGGCAGCCAGGGCTTCCTCGTCAAGAACTTTGATTGGTGACCACTCTGGCAATTTCAGCCAATCACCACTCTTCTGCAAACTTTCTTTTTTTGCTAATGCAGACTCACTGAAACTCTGCAGCCGAGGTTTGAGTTTAAGAGCAGCATAATCAATTGTTGTTCCAGCAACAGCAAAGATGAGTGAGTACCGAATAGCACCCAGTTGACCACCTGAGATGAGAAATGGTGTGTCAAATACCAGTTATTCTTCACATACTCATTGAAGATTAGTCTCTACATTATTCAAAAAATCCATACAATTAATACATTGCATAAGCAGAAAGAATTGCAAAAAATCCATACAATTAATACATTGCATAAGCAGAAAAATCTTTCATGAGGACATGGTCTTTTATACTCATTGAAGATTAGTTTCGACATTATTCAAAAAATCCGCTTCTTATGTCAATCACCCAGGGCTTTAAGTGGTATTTTCCATCTGATTTAACGAACGCAAAATTTCTACACGGTAAGGAAACGCAATGATACTTCGAGGAGGGTAAGGAATTGCAAAACTTGCATACTACATAGTAAGTGCGGTAGTTATCCCTTGTTTTAAAAAGGGCCACATCCCACATTAGCTCCCTAATATCCCGGAGCAACCATAACCTTGTTAAAAGGGATGTCCGAAAATAAGTCGCGTTTCGTTCTTAGTTTAGTTAACAAGCCATGGATTGCCGGTAATATCCGTCTAAGTTATATCAACTTTGAGTAGTGGGAATGGGAACTAGAGAGGACATGAAGTAAAAGATGGAAAGTAAAACAATAAAGTTCGAATCCTATATTTTTGCAAATAGACAAATGAGACAGTTATTTAGGGGTAGAGGGAGTAACAGGTATGTTGGATATCACAATCAACTTCAGCTATTCTGATATCATGTAAATGTTATTTGAACAGAGAGGGGGTGGAGAAGAAGGGAAGGATCTTGACCTTGAAGACGTCCAAGAATTGCACCACTGCCAAAGCCTGCTATTGCAGAATTCATCAGATCATCATGTTGCGCATGTCGACTTACTCTTATAATTTCACGTGCCCCTGTCAAAACAAAACAGCCAAGGAAGTTGGTTTAAAGATAAAAAGAGGTTCACATGCTAGTTCTTTGAGCACATTCTGATTCTGGTGTCATTGGATCACCATCACATTTCCACAACACTTGCTCGCATCTACTACGCAGAAAAATTAACGAACATACTTAACAAGATAAAGACATTGACATTAGGATCACAGGATCAATGATGCTACTCAAGTTTTCAGGGTGCCTTCTTACTCCTTAGATCTACCTAGCTTTATTGAGCACCAATCTAAGTTTTTATGAACCTCTTCTGTACGTAAAGACACCTCATTTACTTATAAACAGAAAATTGATTGGAATTCGAAAAAGAGAAGCGAGTATAAAGCTTATGAAATAAACAAACATGGATGATATATTAACACCTATATGCCGACTACCTGATCTGACCCTTTTCAGGTGATATATAAAATGTATCACTAACAAATAATGCATCACAAGAACCGGGACAAAAACTAAAGTTACATCCTCAACAAATTCAGAAATATAGGCGCATGGATAAAATGAAATCATACAAAAAAGAGAAAATGATACGACCATATACGCAATCGAATTTAAGCAACATTTCCTTCCACAGTCAATCAGATCAAAACATGACAACATTAGCATGGAATAACATTCTAAGTATTGGTAAAAACACTTCATAGCGCAAGGAAAAACGCAGCATCTCTAGCAAATAAACGATTCTGCAACAGAAATCAAGCTTAACTTCCGGCAATCACATCTAACAATAGGTTCCACAGAGCCAAACAATCTCAAAATTGCTCATGGGACATAACCAAAGCAATTCAAACAAAAACTGATTAATTAAAAAAATAATCAGATTATTCGGATTCAGAAAACAAGAGACCAAACTGGCGGTAACAAGAAGAAATCAGTCCATTACCACAATAGAAGCCAGTGACTATTGCAAAATTAGTAGCGTATGTAGCAGAAATGTTCGCGAGGCCATGAACTTTCCCATGCTTGGACACTGTTCCGAATCCTCCTCCAACGAGGCCTACCCAGATAAATAATTGAAACACAAACCATAAAAAATTCAACGCTAGAAAAACGAAAAATGCCCTAAATTTTCTCGGAAACCAAACAGGTCAGAGAGGTACCTGCGAGAAGAGTTGGGGCAAGTAAATGCTCCTTCCAGCCATCGAAGACCGACGAAGACGATGGAGCCGAAGATTCAGTTCCTTGGGTTTGCGGATCGCCTGCTCCCATCTTCTTCTTTCTTCGATCGAACTGCTCTCTTCACTTCAGTTCAAGCAAAGCCAAGAACATGGAATCATCATGACCCGACACCTGACCCGAGCAAACAGAACCCAGCCCAAATATAATGGGCCACAAGACACGGCTCATTCGTAAGTGGGCCTTGTCATTCGCCAGAGCACAAAGATCAGAGGCCGTGTCAGCCTCTACTTGGCGCCAATCCATATTGTGATCAGAGCACGCTAGGTGGGGAGGTGGCCGAGAGCAGTTGGCAGTGAGGGATCGGCGACGAGGAGCTGACGGGGAGCTGACGTCTCAATGTCGGCGGTGAGGGATGACTGTGAGCTTACCACCCCTTGAAAACTCCGCACCAACGATTATAAAATCCAATGACCTTATTATTTCTTCTTGAAAAATAAAATTTTGCTTTGAAAATAACCAAATCCTATATAAATAAGGATGTTTGAAGCAACAAAAATACTATTCACTATTCACACTATTCACATATATTTGAATTATATGTCTCCCACTTTTGTCGTCGAAATGGCCCATGATCGTGCCACCGAGTTTGAATTGGAGCACATTTTGGATGGAGTACTTAAAGAATGCATGTCCACCGACTTCGTTGACGGTTTGTTAGAGGACGCAATGGCCGAAGTTCTACCACGAAAGCGAACCTACATCGCACGTGACCCGGAAGCTGCTAACGAATGTTTAATGAGGATTACTTCAGCACGAACCCTGTGTACAAGGAGGTGTATTTCCGTCTTCGTTTCAGAATGCCAAAGGGTGTGTTCCTCTGAATTCTCCATGCATTGGAGAATCACGATGAGTATTTCACACAACGGTTCGACGCTGTGGGTAGAGTTTCCTTAACTCCTTATAAAAAATTACTGCGGCCGTTAGGCAGTTATGTTATGCAATTGCAGATGATGGGTTGGACGAGTACCTAAAGATAGGCAAAACCACGACTTTGCAATGTTTGAGGAAATTTTACAGGGGATTCATTATCATATTCGGTCCTACGAACCGGCGTAAGCCAACACGGACGGATATTGATTACATTTTGGCGGTTAATGAGGCGTGAGGATTTACGGGAATGCTTGGAAGTCTTGACTGCATGCACTGGGATTAGAAGAATTACCCCACGACAATGAGGGGTTCCCATTCAAGGAGTGACCACAGGAATCGACCAACCGTGGTTCTCGAGACGGTTGCCACTCGTGACTTATGGATTTGGCACTCGGTCTTTGGCATGGCAAGATCAAACAACGACTTAACGGTGCTAAACCATTCCAAACTGTTCGCGGACGTTATCAATGGTTGGAAACCACCTGTTCAATATACGGTAAATGGTAACCACTACACAATCCCGTATTATCTTGTTGATGACATTTACCCTTTATGGCCAGTTTTTGTGAAAACAATCCCATTAGCTTAGCGACCGAAATATAAGAAGTTTGCAGAAGTCCAAGAAGTGTGCATGAAGGATGTAGAAAGCATTCGGTGTACTCCAATCTCAGTTTTTACATGATCACTCAACCGAGTTGCATGTGGATGCCCCAAGACCTCGGCTTGGTGATGAATGCATGTGTTATCATGCACAATATGATAGTCGAGGCAGAACGTCATACATACGATGGCTACGTTGAACCAACAGATGAGGGTGGGCCAAGCGAACCAAATTTTGCGCGAGGAAGCTTCGCCCCGACCCATGTCATTATTGGAAACACTTAGATGATACAAGATGAACGTGTGCATTATCGATTGAAATACGACCCCGTCGAACACATTTGGAATAAATTTAAAGACGCTTAGTTTAATTTCCTTCCTAGTTCAAACTTCTTTCGTTCACCTTGTACTAGTCCTTCTACTTTTATGCAATTTAATTTAGTTTCATTTTAAATTTTATTTATTCTAATATTTTAAAATTTGACAAATGTTTAATTATTTAGTTGAACAGTCAGCACGAACAGGCTAGCATTGCAAGGGTGCTGATTGTTAGTGCTGATTGTAAGACTAAAATATTAGGTTTTTATTCTAACAGTCAGTCTTACCACAGTTTGTGGGCTATTAGCATTGTGGATGCTCTAACAGATGGCCTATTAAGAGCAACTATAACGAGTGATCTTTTGAGGGGTTCCGAATTCTACTAGTTGTATTGGAATATGTGTAAAAAAATTGATTCCAATCATTATTGTTTTTTACAATACTTGGATCTTATAGGGGTGAAAATTTATTTTATGGTAGAAAATTGAATTTTAGGGGTAGGGAGAAGAAGTAGTTGTTTCTACCACACGACATTAGCGGACTGGTGCGTTGACTAGCCGTTGCAGTCACACAACAACATATGTTTGGTGGAGCGAGGTGACCGTTGGCGCCACGTGGCTACGAGGTCTCCCTGCCCCACCCTGACTCAACAACTTGACACAATAGTAGTAAGCAAACTACTGCACCGTCTCCCTTTCTACTGCATTGTGGCTGCGCATCCCCTACTATACCCTCTCATTTTTTTCTCCATTGTACATGCTTTGAGAACCCTTACCGGGATTTCAATACATTTTGCTGGTAGCTCTGATGAGTTTTAGATTTTGACTGGTGAAACATTTTTGTTGGTTGATATGGTTAAGTTTGGTCAGTAATGAAAGTGACTGAGAACATTTCGTAAAAGTTGTGTCTAAACCAGTTGAAGTAGATTACTTCTTTTGGTTTAGGATATAAAACACATAAATTTTATGGGGACTAATTATAATTTTTATTCTAACGCAATCGTATATTTGAGTTTTCAACAAAAAAAATCAAACTATTAATCGAAGTTCCAAGGTGACGACATATATTTTTCAAGCCCCAAAGTCATTGGAACCACGAAATACGTTGGAAAGACAAGGTTCCCTAGCAAACAGAGGTACCGGTCTAGCTTGGAAATGGATGATGGGCGTTAGACCTCATCCTCGCCGTGCCACTCGGGCCGTGGCTATCCCTTCGGTGATAGAGGATGCTTCTTGAGGGATATTGTTAGGACCAGTGGCGACGTCAGCAGGCAATTATCCGTGTAAGAGGGACACCATGTAACCGATCTAGTATGGTTCCTCGCGGGAGAATCTAGAATGCCGGAACTATTGGATCTAAGGGGTGTCATCAGGAACAAAAGGGCCTCGCTGATTCAGAGGATGTCGTTGGAAGGGGGATTGCAGATTTCCCTGTGTATGAGGAAAACATGACATCTCCTCCATCGAAATCTATATAGGGGCGGGGTCGACAACTTAGGGATGCGGTCAAACGAGGGAGGTAGCTTCGATAATGTCGCCGACTCCACCGGGTTTGGTTCGCCGGTGTAGCCACCGCGTAAGACACTTTTCAGGGGATGATGGTGCCGTTGACACCACCGATTTCAATTCGCAGAGGCAGCCACCGTGTGTGAGAGTATAATGGGGATGGAAAAGGCGTATCCAGCCACACCAATGAACTGGACTCGTTGGGCAGTCGATTAGGGGGCATGTCCATCCAAGAGGGACGTGGGATCAACTTCTCATTTGCACTGATGCCTAGGGTCCTCTCGCCTAAGACTTTAGTTTGGCAGTCCATGTTTAACTGGCCAGCGGAGCTATGAAGGCTTTCAAAGGCGATTGCAAGACACTTCAAGGACGGGGTCATCAACTTCTTTTTCATTACCGCTTGTGAAAAGGGAAAGGTGTTAGCATATGAGTTGTTGTCCTTGGTTATGCCGGCTGAACTTAGGCTGTAAATGCATCCTAGGGATATTGTGCTCACACTTTTCTTGGTCTGGGTACGGGTGAGAAACTTACCGGGTGGCGCCCCAAATCTAAATGTGGGCTATAGGGTCAAAGGAGCACTAAGTATATGTATGGTTCTGGATGAAGATACATGCATGATGAGTTTGGGGGGATTATATACGTATCAGAGTTTGATTGTATGCCCACCTCTCACTTTAACGTCCACTATGACTCCGGGAATTGAAGTTGGAGGTACGATCTCTTTTGAACATGTCCAATGAGTTTATCTTGGAACACTGCTTTATAAACGATTATGTGGGCCATATGGACAAGGTTTTCCTGATAAGCACTGAGTTGTGGGGTCTCTCGATGGGGGCCTCCGTTGAACCAAAGGGTAGTTGGATTCCCTACACTAGTGGTAGGTATCATGCAAGCTAGACCAAGGTAAATGAAAGTAATCTCTCGGACATCGCTTCGGTGAGATGGAGCCCAAAAGGCCTTTGGGTCTTGAAGGGGAGAAAGGCACTTGGCTCAACAAGGCTATTTGATTGCAGAGGAAAAACGAAGATGGTGAAGGAGGCCTTGGGCCAGTTGTGCAAGAGAGGACATGCCTTGTTGGGAATCAACGTGCCACCGCTCCTCCATCCTCATAGGAGTGGACACTCCTCGTCATAGGGGCCTCGACTACGTTAGAAGCTGGTGCGGAAGGGAGCCCCTCCTTATATGACCTTCTCACATGACCATTCCCAGACATACATGAGTGGGAGGGTCGGGGAGCGGAACCCATGTCCACAATGGTCGAGCACATGGTCCCTTTCGTGCCTTGGTACGCAAACGACTAGTTGAAGATTTTATGGACTCGGAGTTGGAGGGTTTAGTGGACTTTGATGGAGTTTCTTGGAAACCAACGGAGGAGATAAGTCCCTATATCCCCAAAAGGTATCCTTCGACTACCTAATTCTTTGTTGTTGTTGAATTGAAAGCATTTTCCAAATTTGTTATCTTTCTTCTTTCCTCTTCTTTTTGCACTCTTGCCTTTTCCAAATAGCGACATGGGTATCGAAATGAGAGTTATGTAGGTACCAGCTCCTCACTGGTCATCGGGTGGAAGTGGTTCCATCAAGTACTGACATGATTCTCTCTTACTATCTAGGGAACCTGCATTTTCTCGTTTGTAGGGCCCTCACTAATCATCCGAGGGACGACGACGACAATCACTACTAGGAAACACAACTTTTGCGTTGCCTTCATGACGTCGCATAAGTTAGTTACAAAGTTGCAGAAGTTACACTTAAACTTTTGCAACGATAAAAAAAGGGTGTCGCACTGATTTCTGCCAAAATTACACTTCTACGACGGTATGTTACATAGTCGTAGGAGATAGTCACATCTACGACGTTATAGAAGACATGACAGAGGTTTGTCACTTCTAAGACATCATTTATGACATCGTAGAGGTATTTATGACACCACCTCTGTAATTAGATTTATCCACGGGGGTTTATTTAGTCTAGATGTGCACCATCACTACTCAGATAAACGGTAGGCCTAGCCCTAGCTCACTGTCCTCAACAACTGCTCTGGTGGTTTAGACTGTTACCACATCATCACCTTGACGACACCCTTCGAGTATACTGGTCAGTCTGTTTCAACTCCACGAGTTGAAAACATATTTTACATTATTTTCTGCACGTGCTTTCATGTGTTCTTTTATTGTGACTTGTGCTTCGAATGTTTATCTTTATTACGCTCAACAAAAATATCAAAGGTCCAACTATAATTCATCTGTCAGTTCCCAAAACATTAAAGCCACTATTAGTTGCTACATTAACGCTCCATAACAAGAGCATCTCCAACCCTGGTGGTGAAACTAGTGGTGAGGTGCTGGCGGTGACGAATCGGCGGCGGGGAGTTGGCGAGTCAACGTTGGCGGTGAGGATCGGCTGTGAGCTCGCCTTTGGCTCTCATCATCGACGCCAACGGCTAGAAAATCCTAAAACCCTATAAAATGTTCTTGTAAAAATAAATTTGGTTTTTCAAAACAATAAAATTAAATTTCCTTATCTTCAAAGTGTGTATAAATATGAAGGCTTGAATCCAACAGAACACACTTGAAATTATATCTTCTCCTCCTACATTTGAGTTATTTGTCTCCATTTTTTTTAAACCAAAATGGCCAATGCCCGTGCCAACGAGTTTGAATTGAAGCAAATTTTGAATGGAGTACTCGAAGAATGCATGTCCAGCGAGTTCGTTCAGGGTTTGTTAGACGAGACGATGTCCAAAGTTCAACCACGGAAGCGAAGCTACATCACACGAGGCCGAGAAGCAGCACACGAACGTTTAATGAGCGACAACTTTAGTACGAACCCTGTGTACAAGGAGGTTCATTTCCCTCATCGTTTCAGAATGCCAAAGGCGGTGTTCCTCCGCATTCTCCATGCATTAGAGGATCACGATGCGTACTTCAAGGAACGTATAGACGCTTTGGATAGGCCTTCGTTATCTCCTCATCAAAAATGTATTGTGCCATTAGGCAATTGTGTTATGCAATTGAAGTAGATGGACTAGACGAGTACTTAAAGATAGGCGAAAGCACGGCTTTGGAGAGTGTGATCAAATTTTTCCAGGGGTCATAACAATATTCGGTCCGACGTACCGTCGTAAGCCAACATAGGCTGATATGAACTACATTTTGGTGGTTAATGAAGCGCGAGGATTTCCGAGAATGCTTGACAGTTTTGACTACATGCACTGGGAGTGGAAGAATTTCCCGACGGCTTTGAGGGGCTCACATTCAAGAAGGGATCACGGGAATAGACCAATAGTGGTTCTCGAGGTGGTTGCCACTCGTGACTTATGGATTTGGCACTCGTTCTTCGATATGGCGGGATCTGACAACGACTTAATTGTGTTTAACCATTTCAGACTGTTCGCGGACGTTATCAATGGTTGGCAACCACCGATCCAATATACGGTAAATGGTAACCATTACACACTTCCGTATTTTCTTGCTGATGGTATTTACCCTTCGTGGCCAGTTTTTGTTAAAACAATCTCATTGGCTCAGCGACCGAAACAGAAGAAGTTTGCAAAAGTCCAAGAAGCATGCAAGAAGGATGTGAAACAAGCATTTGAGGTCCTCCAATCTCGGTTTCATATTATCACTCGATCGAGTGAAATGTGGATGCCCTAGTCCCTCGGCTTAGTGATGAATGCATGTGTTATCATGCACAATATGATAGTCGAGGCAGAACGTCATACATACGATGACTTCATTGACCCCACAGATGAGGGTGGGCCAAGCGAACCAACATTTACGCGAGGCAACTTCGTCCCGTCCCATGTCATAATTCGAAACACCCAAATGATGCAGGATGAACGTATTCATTATCGATTGAAAGACGACCTCGTCGTATACATTTGGAATAAATTTGGCGACGCTTAGTTATTTTGCTCTCTAGTTTAAATTGCTTTCTAGTGTAACTTGATTGTTTTCGTTCAACATTGTAACCGTTCTTCGACTTCTATGCAACTTAAATTAGTTTTGTTGAAATTGTTTATTTATTATAGTATTTTCAACATTGTTTTATTAATTGTTTTTTCTTAAATATCTCACTACTAATTCTTTTATTAACTTTTATTAATAATTTTTTATTCCAACAATTAGCCTTATCATTTTAACATTGGATAATGCTGACGGCTATTGTTGATTGTTAGACTGAAATATTAATTTTTTATTACAACAGTCAACCTTACCTTCAATCTTATGATATCAAGATTAAAGATGCTTTAAGATGATCAAAATTGGAAAGCCACAAACGCAATAATACTCATATATACTAGCAATACAGAATTCAATACAAGTACAAACCAAAGGAGCTATATAAATGGAAGCTCACACTCATAGCCGTAACTTCAAAAAGAAAAATACCAAGCACATACAAAGTATAACAAAAGTGTCTCCAAATACACCAACATAATAGTAGTAATATGGCCAGAACCATGTTGCCTCATCAATGTCGATTCACTTTGAAGGCGGTGGAGAGAAGAAGGGGATTGTAGTTGGGATAGTAAAGGGCATGGGAGGCAAAGCAACCTTAGGAAATGGAGGCAACGGTGCAGGGTTTGGGAGAGATGGCATGTTTGGTAGTGTTGGGATGGTGGGTTTAGGCATGGCTGGGATTGAGGGCATCGGTGGAAGTTGCTGGAGACGACGAGCAGCCGAGCTCACGTTGATGCTTGAGAACAACATGGACACGACCAAAGCTAAGATGAGTGCTTTGCAAGAGGCCATCATGTATATATCGATGATCAACTTGTAACGTAGTTTGGTTTGAAGCTGAAGCAACAAGTGATAATGGCTTATAAGGTGAGTTTGGCTAGGGTTTAGTTGGGAGAAACACAACAACCATGCAACCTTTTTCCTCGTTAGCTCACCTCTCCGGTTAGTTTGGTGAGTTTGTTGGGCTGTGTGTAACTTGACTTAGAAATGCAAATCCATCCAGAAAGCCCAGCCCAGATACAGAAATGGCGCCAATCCATATTCCATCTTCAATATTCATTTGTCTTCAGCTACCTCATCTGTCTCATTAACTTTGAGTTGAACTATTTGTGTTTGATAAAAACTTACTATGCATTATTTTGTTTTGTGAAAATTTACTATGAAGCTCAACACCCACTTGAAATCTTTTAAAATATATTTTTTGATAATTGATGGTTTTATTCATGTTGTGTATTTAAAAAAAAATACCAGATTGTAGACGATCGACAATTTTCTATTTTAGAATTGATGTCATTCAGGTCATAACAAGACGCTGCCCAATTTTAAATGAAATAAAGTTGAAGTAATTGTAGATGGTGATTATTATAAGAGTTATGTAAAAAAAAAATTTTGACTAAAAGGTGCAGTTTTCATTAATCAAGATTTATAATAATAAGAAAGTGCATCAGAGGCTCTCAGACCATGAAGAACAGACATAGAACAATATAAACGTTCGCTATTCTTTTCATAATATAACTGTCCTTGACGGTATTGGATTAGGCGTCATATAGGCAAGCTAAAACTTAAATTATGGCGAAGCTGACTATGGCTGCTCAAGGTTTTGCCTAAACGCTGCATATTTTGTATAGTGCGACCGAACCTGCTATCATCCGCTTCAAAGGGAGGTAGAGCTCATCCTAAGGACCCCTCCCAGAGCCAGTCCCTAGAGCACAAGTCCTTGAACCTCTGCGTACTAGTTTTTGACCCTGCAAAAACGAAATCAGATAAAATAAAAAAGACCCACTCGATTAGCCAGATCTAGAATCGAGAGAGGGGTCGAGGATGGTGCGGTGGTGGAGGCCAGGGAGAAGGACATGCCAACGGTGGATTCAGAGACGGTGGTGGCGGCTTCAGAGGCGGAGGCGGACGCGACTTTAGGGAAGGCGGCGGAGGCTGCAGAAAATTACCGCCGAGCTTAAGCGGGGAAGAGGCAGTAGCAGACGAGAACCCCCCAAAAACAATTGAGAAAGGAACAGGCGAAGTTGGCGGCAGCGCGATCGTGGTGATGGGAGATGGGGGTGAGATTGGGGAAATTGGGGAAGATGAGGTTTGGTTGTGATGACCCTCGTGAGCAGCAAACGAGCAGGAGAGGATGAAGAGGATGGGCGCCATATCGACGGAGAAGCAATACCGAACGTAGGCTGGGAGGAGCGATAACGGCTCTGGGGAAGAGCCACCATCAGGGCTAGAGTTTCTGAAACCCTAGAGGTTTTGCGTGAAAGCATACAGAAGCGGAAGCTGTTTCTTACTCTCTCTGTATGCTAAGAGTTTTGTAATTGAATCGTTTAGATTATACTTTCAATATATTATTCGAATATGTTTAGGTGAACAACTATATGAAATTTTATAATGGTAACAAAACCACTACGTTGATGAGAGATAACCTTCTAAAAAAACTCTAAAGCTACCGCCCGTTAAGATGAGGAAGTTGGTGTTGTCTGCTATGGTTCTGGTCATGGTTGATCTTCCTTCTCTCTTAGCGGCGATCACATCAAGTAGAGTCGCAGTTTCAAGAGAGAGTGATGAAGCAGTGGTGAAGAGGGTCATATTAGAGACGATGACAACAAGGGGTTTTGCGCTACAAGGGCGGCTCGTCGTGTACGGATGGTCCTGGGTGGTGTTTCGGAGTTCCTTCTCTGTTACCCAGGTGGTTCCCTTCTCCCGTCCGATGAGGCACCCCACTTTTTCGGGAGTTCTCAACAAACTTAGAGTCAAGGTGTGTGGTGGTAATCTCGGTGGCGGTCTTTTTGGCTTCCTTCAGTGAGTTTGATCCGTTCTAGGCAGAGGGGAACATTGTTCGGAGTGACTCATGATCGTTGGATAGGATTGGGAGGCAAGGGCGACACAGAGACCGAGATCTGCAATGGCCAGGTCCCGAGTGGTTTGTCGGCGCCATGGAAGCAGGACATAACCTCGTCATCGTCGATGGAGAGGGGATGCACGATTGCATCAATTGGTGGGCCCGAGTGTTTGGGTGTCCGGTCATCACTATCTAGGGATGTTGCAGACCGTTTTATTGTGTTTGGTAGCAACGATACTAGGATGGTCTCGAGGGGACTGTTTCGCCGAGGGGGTCAAAGTCTCTGCCGACTAAGGCTAGAGTTGTACCTCGTCTCCTTTCCGGGCATTGTGGTTCTGCATGGCAATGAACCCATCGCTTGAGGAATACGACTGACCGATGTCCAAAGGTGGTGACAAAAGTTACACGTGGTAAGGGTGTGATCGCGTGTAGAGCGCGACTAACTAACGTCAAGGATGTGGTGGATGGAGGTGTGCGTCATGCGCGTGTGCTTACAGTCTTAGTGGGCTTTATAAGTTCGATGGGACATCAAGAGAACAGGCGAAGGGCAACAAACACCCTCCCCTCCCCCAATGAGTTCTAGGGGGTCGATGAGGGGTCTGCGGGTACTCCCCCCTCATTGACCATAGGGTGGCATCGGGTCCACCAAGTACCGATGCGACGTTCTCCAATCAGATCGAGAATTAACACTCTTACGTTTCTTAAGGCCCTCATTATCATCGGAGGGGGGTGATCTCAGCTGATTATTCGGGAGGATGCTTAGTCCAACTCAGTCATCTCAGTCTTTGGTCACAAAACTACCCAGGTCATCACTCTCGGGCTCCAACAACTATTTCGGTGGTTTCGACCGCTTACACAATAATCTCCAAGAGCACAGTACAAAGTCGATTTGTGCCTTTTATTACCATAGGGCTCACTCGGCCCGATTCCATAGTCTTCAGCCGCTGTACCTGTTTTCTAGGCCGTTATCCCAGCATTCTCCTGTCGACATCCTTGAAACACTTCAGTGAAAGAATAATTTTCGAATTTCGTATTTGTCTCACGCTGTGTGGACCTTTTATTTATTTCCTTACAATTATTTCAGCTAAACTTTGTATCTCCTGGATGACCCGTTTTGGGTCGATACCTACGAGACTTTCCTTTTATTAATATTACTCGTTTAAAGCTAAAAAAAATGAAATTTCATGGAAAAATGGTCAACAAATAAGAAATTAATTAAATATGAATAAAATAAAATATTAAAATCAATCGGATTGAAAAGAATGCAGATTAAAAACAAAATAAAACATTAAAATAAATAAGATTTTTTCAAAATGAATTAAATTTAAAAAATCATTTATAAAAACAGGTTACTTTTTAAAGTATTTATAAAAATAGGTTCAGCAAATACCCGAACAGTACTATGAACAGTAATCAAACCTATTTTTATAAACACTTTGAATAGTAACACATTTTTATAGATAATTTTTAAAATTACATTATCTTGAAAAAAGTTCCAAGGGTTCTTGGTGATTAATAGTGTTTAATAATATATTTATTCTGAGTTTCTTTGTTAAACTCTATACAGTAAACTTGTTTTACTATAATTTAGAGTCGCAGCCTCTCCCTTCTCTCAGTGAGCTAAGGTTAGGGTTATGTGAAAAATCATCTTCAGCGGTAGCACTCATGGCATCTACGGGTAGTCGTGACGGAGGTGAAGCGTGCTTCGATGTCGAGCTCTTCCGGGAGCCGAGCAGCCCGAAGCGGGAGGTGCGGGAGCGAGATGCAGGCGTGGATACGAGGTCGATGCAGCGGTTGGCGTCCATGGAGGGGGCAACGCTCACGCCGGCAGGGGAGATGATGCCGCGGGGATCGAGTGTAACCCCGATGATGGTCTCGACCCAGTGGACGGTGGAGGAGGTCCGGGGCGAGGGGGGCTAGTACCATACGACGACGTGGGGTATTAGACGTACCTCGACGAAAGGGCTGCGGCCGAGAAGGTTGGGCGGTGGCTCGACGGGGAAATCGCAGGAGGCCGGGGAGGAATTTGGATGGACGTCGTTCCGGGGAGCGAAACTGGTCGGCACGGATGAGCCCATCAAGGAGGGGGATGGGCTTCTGCCGATCGTGGTGTCATCGGGTACGGGAGCTTCGCTGGAAGAATCGTCGGAGGCGCTGTCGTGGAGGAGAAGCAATGGGAAGGGTTTGGCGCGAGACGAGGCTAGGGTTTCAGGTGACGGGCTGGGCCGGAATTGTGGGGATGTGGGCCTGGGGACTGTGGAGATGCTAGCCCGGGTCTCTCACCCGTGGGCCAACCCGCCTGGGTCGGAGTCTTATCTGCTCCGGTCGGGTAACCCGGGTGGGCCGAATCCGATAGCTGGGTCTGCCCCGACTGGGGTCCGAGATCGTACGGGGTGCGACTCCTGGGGTTTGACGGCATCCGATGGAGCATTATACACAGCAGCAGGGGGGCCATAAGAACCCCCGCCTCCAGGATTGAGTCTGTGGAGGTCCAGGATGTTGGGTCTCGAGGTAGGGTTGGAGATGAACCAACTCGCAGCGGAAAATCAATGAAAACCAAGAGACGATTAAAACCATGAAATAACTAACAAAGAATGGATTCACAAGAGAAAAATTCAGCACTAGTTCTTACCAAAACAAGAACACCAGTTAACGAATGATTGGCTTGAGTCTCCAAGACGCCTACGTATCCACATGGGAATCAAAGCCACGTAGTTCTTCTCTTTGAAGACTCAAGAACACAAACATGGAGGTGGAAACTAGCCAAACCCGAAATGGCCATGGAAGAGGGAGAGAAAATGTGTTTCCTATTCTTGTCTTGTGTTTGTTATGTTGAAAAAAGATGACTTAAACATAACAAAACCCATACTTGTCCAACTAAAGGCATGGGACAAGTATGGTGTCAAGTAAGGTGTAAATAGGACAAAGTATGGCAAGACAAGATTGGGTTAGGTGGTGAATCACCAACACCTTAATCTTTGTCTTGCTTACTTAGTACTAATTAATCAAGACTTGATTAATTAGTTCCATGGGCCTTGGTTGCATGGGCCTTTCATGGGCCTCTTGGAACATGGCCCGTTGCCATTTCCAACGAGGTCCCGTGATTCGCTCATCGCCTCCATGCCTTCCATACCGGAAATGTCCAACATTATCCGACGCGATCAATCCCAAGACTCCAAGCCTTGTCTCGATCCGTAAAGTCCTATTCACTTACGGGCGCATGACCCAAAACCCAGTTTTGGTCATGTCCCGAGACAACTCCCTTTTGCCCATTCTCCATAAATGTGTCAATGAGTTTCATCCTCCGGTGTGACCCTTAGGTTTATGCATGTCAATAGATCAACGTAAAATCCCATTTTACTTGATCCTATTTAAGTGGCAACTAACGAGACTTTAGTATTGCCTGACACTACATAACGAATCGACCCTGTCGATTCTAACCTTTCTGTCGTCCCTGTCATTATCCTTTTATCTCCGATATCCTGATTGAGATAAGGCATAGAGCCGTCATCCTTATTATTCTCAATCACCGTTCCTTGATATGTGAGATGACTGAAGATATGATACCCAGTATCATGTGCATGGCCATGCTATTCTTCCAGTCACTCTCGATCAAGTGGCCGAGAACCGATATCTTTCCCATACCTTAGTATGAGGGATAAATCCCTTAGCCGTCTTTCGTGTCACTCATGTAGCCCGTCCCCAAGCCAATCCTGGCCGTTATGGAAGCCCTGTTACGGACAACGTTAGGCTCAGGTCAAACTCAGTTGTTGACTACATAGCGATCACAAAGACTCCTTGGTCTAAGGATACATGACAAGCTACAACACTGAATATGTTCATGACTTAATCTATGGCACATATTCAGGGCGGGTCGTCCAATATCATGTCCCACATGATATCTATGATCAGACTCCGGAATCCCATTCCAATGACTAACAGAACGTAAGCCATCAAGAGCCATCTTTCATACTAGTCGCTTCTAGTGAAGCTTTGTTGACTAGGGACCCATCGAGTGTGATCTATCTCGATCTATGGTTCTATTCGCATGGTGGGCATAGATCAGAGCACACATCGATATATTACTCCAACACATAAGTAATATAAAGCCGCTTTAATTTTATTGCTAACGATGATATATACATTTGGACATTTAGGATTGAACTACGGGCACTAAGACTAACACAGGAAGGGGTTGGTCGGCTGTACCACCTTCCTGGCTGATAGATTGCGTTGGTTCCATCACCAACCGACAAGATTCTCCCCTACTAGTCCGGGGTCAGCAATCCCGCGTTCAGGAGCCCTACAAGTATCATTCAAGGGAGGACGACGCACGCTGACTTACCGGGGGAGATGTCAGTCCACCATTATTCCCCTCTTACTTGGTTGGCTCGACCAGTGCCATTTGGTAGAAGTATGCTGTATCGGTATCTCCGGATGCTACCGCAGATTTCCCCTTCGACCGCCCTTATGCCCGGAGCAAAGTTTATTTTCATGTTATTTCAATATGTTAGTTTCTTGGTTTATGTCATGTATGATGACTACAGATATGTGCTCATCGATCTACTTTACATTTCAATAGTAATAGTATCATTTCTTCTCAAAAAAACAGTGTTTAATCGAAATCGCCAACAAACGTTTCAAACGCATTATCAGAGTGATTTTGAAATGATTGTATTACTTCAAAACACATCTAAAATAGCGTTTCATTTAAATGTAGTGTTTCTTAAGTAAAACGCTACATTATAGTGCTTGTTAAGTCCTAGGACACTACTTATGTAGCATCTCCCAAGTTCTTAAAAGATGTTACATTATGTAGCACATCTTAAGTTTCAACTTTTTTTTATCAGTGTAGTTTTATAAATCCCCAACATGTAACCAGATTTAGAAAAGCATGTAAAGACGGACTTGAAGACAACATGTCAGGCTTATGTGCCTAAACAGTAAGAACCTCATCAGCCTAAATGAAAACCAACTGGGCCAAGTTGGTAAGATTAAAAAACATGCGAGTCAGAAGCCCACAGAGCATAACTAAACCAACCACCTCGAAACAAGGCCCAAAAAAACTACCAACCCTAGTTGCTCAAGAGTTTGAACCTCCAGAAGTTGTCGGCTTCGAGGAGCCAAACACTGGGACTTCGAACGACATCGCTATAGAAACACACACCACCCGAAATCTGCTACCTACGAGCTCGACCGACGGCTCCCATTGTCCGGTGACCAACACCAACAGACAAAAACGTGCACCACACGAAGATACGCCGAGAAACCCTCTACCTCAGCCCAACCTTATGGGTCGAAGAGAGGGAACGATGGCCAACACCACAAACTCAATCCCTACCACGAACACGAAGTAGGGCATCACGACTGTCGATTTACCTCGCACTCCCAATCCCAATATATGACCCTTCCTCTCCCAGAATGCGGTCCAGCCTCCGGCATAACTACTGAAACCAAACAACTCCGAATTAGAGTAAACGTGGGAGAAAAAAGATTGAAGTTACGCATGAGAGATACGAAAGGACCACACAACCACTGGAACTCAAATATGACGCCAGCCCGAATCCTTACGAGGTCGGCACAACCGAAAATAAACCCTGACTTGCGAGGTCGCCGCCTTGAGAGGCTACCACGGACCCCAACCCATATGTTCGCGATGCCGTCACAGTCGAACACATCCAAACGAGGACAAGATGCATCAAACAACCATAGATCGATGAAGCAGATCTAGAGACAAGCCCATGCAAGCCATCTCCCGCAACAGTTTGTTTCCGAAGAAGCTACCACTCAATCGCGTCGGTTCACAACAACTAGAGAAGGTCAGCACCACCGCGCACCGCCATCCATGATGTCGAAAAAGAGGCGGTAGATGTCCATTCAAGAGGGAACAAGGGCTAGTAAGGGGTGAAGGAGAAGGATGGGAAGAGGAAGAGGGGACAAGAGGACACCAACGACCTCTATTGGTGACGGGACCAACAGAAGTCCTCAACGACTATGACGACTGCGTTTTTAGCGAAAGCGTTTATGGGGGGCGTTTATGGTTTAGGGGGATAGAGAAATTCTTTTTCCACATTATGTTTAAATTGTTAAGTTTCAACTTAAAAGATGCTACTTTATACAACATCTCTCAAGTTTTATTTAAGAGACGTTACACTTGAACATAACATTTTTTAATAAATGATTATTTTTATCTCACTACCTTAACTATGTGAATTTTTTCATCTCATTACCTTAACTATTTTTTGTGGCACCTCACTACCTTAGAATGCCTTTTTTTCACTTTCATACCCTAACTATTTTTTGTGGCACCTCACTACCCTATAATCCATTTTTTGTGGCACCTCACTACCCTAGAATGCATTTTTGTGATATTAAAAATTGATTTTTTTTAAAAAAATTGAAAACCAATGACATGCTTTTGAAAATTTGATTGTTAGTGAGGGGTATTATAGACTATTTAAGTGTTTTCATCCAAAATTGGATAACAAATTGACGGCGGGTATGAAAGTGAAAAAAAATGCATTCTAGGGTAGTGAGGTGCCACAAAAAATAGTTAGGGTAGTGAGATGAAAAAACCCAAATAGTTAAAGTAGTGAGATGAAAATAACCTTTTAATAAATTACATGTTGATTTAATAGCTTATATTAAGATTGGTGGCTTGAAACTTACAAAACGTTATATTAAAATGTAGCGTCTCTTGAACAAAACTTAAAGAGACTACATTTAATATAACATTAAAATATAGCGTATTTTAAGCCTTTCTGCTGAAACATTTAGAGTTCTTAGTGTTGATATAATTTAGCAATAACACTAAGCACATAGTAAGATATGACTAAACTTGAACACTGTGTTCAAACATCATGAATTAATTGAAACAATTTTGTCTAAATCCAACAATTTTCATTTTCTTTTATAAGAGTAAGCATGGGGCTCGGAACAGCCCCTTTATGATTGTGATTTGACGAGACACCTGGGAACCCATACCGGGATTGCAATAAATTTTGGCGGCAGCTCTGATGAGTCTCAGATGGGTGGTTTGGGGCTTAGGCTACAGTAGCCCACAACCTCAATGGTCCACTCGACCACAACCTGGTAGTGGTGGCTCCTCATCTTGTTTTAAATGTGGTCTTCCCTTGGACAAGGGCATGTCTGGTCAGTGATCTCAACTCTCTATAGTTGGTGCCATAGCCAGACAAACACGAGGTGCAATTAAATGACATCATGTGCCCAAGAATGAAGTAGCAGACTACTCGGTTAAATGACTTCATGCAAGCAAGTGTCCACGTGAGATAAACTATAGAGTTTACAAGGATATGTATAAGTCTCGGACCCACAACTAGGGTGTTCCAATCCAATGCTGGACAAAGAGGAATTTGGAGAAAGTTGCAGGGACTTTCGGGGAGGTAGTGATGGTTCACCCAGAATCGGTTGTGGGTTTGGATTTTGACGAAGCCTATGTTCTGATTCATATTTGTTCTGAGAGAAAATCCGAGCAATTTGTTCGAGTGTCCTTTGATGGCGAGACTTGCAACATCAAAGTATCTGAAGTTCAAGATATTCAGGTACCACTGATAATCCTGAATATTGATAAGGCGGATGATAGCTGGCTGTCTTATAGTCCTTAACATTCGGCTGGAGTGAATCCAGAAGCAGAAGGTAACCGGCTATCCCCTGTGAATGCCAACCTTTCTGAGAGTTTTGACTCTACTGGGATGCTACCCCCTGAGTCATCAGCTTTGCTTCTGCTTCCTATTGTTGAGCAACCTGAGGACTTTACCGCTGTGCCACAAACTCAGACTAGTGTGGATTCGGAGAAGACTGTGTCAGGTACTGTGCTTTCGAAGAAGCAGAAAAAGAAAACGAAGCTAAAAGCAAGAGACAAGGCTGATTCTCAAGCCACCGTGAGTGATAAGTCGATTGCTCAGGACACGTATGGGGCGAGCCCAGAATCGCGAGCCCAAGGACAGCTTCATGCGGCTGAAAAGGCATGGGCCTATTGCAGTGCCATGGGCTTCAAATCAAAGTCATCTGGTGAACAATTCAAACGTGAACTGGAGGCTCTAAATGCAGAATTGTATGTGGCTGCTGGGGATCGCGATCCTGGGTTGGACTCTGAGGAAGAGTCGGATGTTGGAGGCTGCAACGCCTACTCTTCGTCCCTTTAAATCTTTTGATCAAAAGCGGAGTTCGTTATGGGAGGTACCTGAAAGAGAAATCCGGTTTTTGTCATGCCTCAGGAATTAATTTTTGTGGTCTCCAAGGGCTAGGTTGCTTCGTTTGGGTTAGTCAAGACATCCCTCCCTGCTTTTTCCTCTATTCTTCTGTGGTTTGGTGCGGGTACCCTTTCGTGAGCTGTAAGAGCTCCATTCTTCCATTGGTTCCAAAGGCTATTTTTGGTGTTCTAGTTGTTCTGTTTTTTGTTTATGTTCTTTGTTTTTAGTTTATAGGTCTCTGTAGTGTTACTTTTATTGAGGTTTTAACCTTGGTTGTAGCCTTTTAAGCCACGTTAGAGCCGTTCCTGGCTACCTCTCATTCAGACAGGGATATATAAAACATCACTGATCAAAAAAAAAAAAACTAGGGTGTTCATATCCGTCTATGAGGATAGATTTTCATCCGTTCGTATAGATGCGATCCACGAAAATATTATATTCAAAGGATGTAATTTAAGCGGATTGCGGACAGATTGAGTTCAATTTGTTCGTTTCATATACAATTGTCAATGACGTGGAAATGGGACTGGAGATCGTACTTGGCTTGATGTGAGATTGGAGTTCGTAGTTGTCATGTTCCGCAAGGTTCACGAATTAGGGTTAACCATGATTCAAAGTAGGGTGACTTAATTAGGAGAAACGGGGGTGGGTGATCCACGAATTTCAATCCTATTAGCCCACAATAAGAAGGATTTTTAAAGTATGATCTATAGTTCAATCGATTTTATGCAAATAAATGTTGAATGAATATTAGCTTGGCTATATTAGAGGGCAGATCAAATGTAGAGGATTTTTCTGAAGACCCCTACCCATGACATATTAGTGACTAGTCTTCTGGGTTATGCGATCTCTAAGATATATTATATATATATATATATCATGTGAAACGGGATGGATCGACCCTCTATACAGTGGTGGAACCATATGGGCTCTAAAGACGGCACGTGTCCTCCTCAATTATTTTATTGAAAATTTATACTACTTACTTTTCGAAATTTCTAATAATACCTCCTGAATTTCAAAAAACCCTAGCCGCCTCTCAGACCCCTTCCCTCTATTTCGTCCCATCGCTGCGACGCCATGGTCTCCTGTCGTGAGCGTCGCATGTGGTGATTCCTTCCTCCCTATCTCCTCTTCTTTCCATTTGTTCCTTCGTCCTGTTTCTTTCCCCTTTTCAAATTCCCCCTCAGTCGGCTTCTTCCTCCTTATGTAATCGGGTCAGCGTGGAGGCCTTCTCTAGCCGTTTGGTGGATGTCGGTGTCTCCATCTCTGATTCAGATCTGGAATTTTTCCAGATGCTCACCAGTGCAGCATCCCTTGTCTCTACAGTCGACGTTCTCAGGGTGCTTCAACTTGGTCGGGGTTCGGTTCGGCGGCTGGAGCTCTGGACAGACTTCTCGATTGGGTTTCTCTATGTTTTGGTGGTCCATGTAGTCTTATTGTACTTCCCTGCATGATGTTGTTGTAATTTGATTGTGGTCAAGTTGCTTTGGTGTTCTGGTATGTGGGAGCTATTATGGTGGACCGTTTGTGTGGCATGTGGGAGGTCAGTGTGGTTTGCCTCCTTCACGGCTAGGTGGATTTGGGTTCTGCCATATTATTGAAAGCTCCAGCCTCGATGGTTGGAGTCTTGTTAATCGTTGCTATGTGTCGTGGTTGCGGTGGAAGCAGTCGCAAGGAGTTTAGTCCGATTTTTGGTGTTGGCCTACGGATTTCCCATCTCAGTTGTAGGTCTGCTTCTTCAGGTGATATTGGTGGAGCTGCCCTCAAGTCTTTAGAGGTGATTTCAATCGGTTCCGGAAGTAGGGTGCATTTCTAGGGTGCTGATCGTTGTGGTCCTGATCTAGTCGTTGTTTGTGGTTCGTTGGCTCGCATAACGTTTCTTTCAGTTCTAGCCGTGGGACACGTTTCATCATCGGACCTAGTGTTGATCGTTGTGGAACTGTTCGTTCGTTGTGTCGTTGGCATCGATTTTACTTTTTGGCCGTTTAAGTTAGTGTCCCTCCTTGTCCCTGTATCATCATTTGATTGGTATACAATTACTTCCTTTCCATTTGTGGTTAGGGCTCGTCAGTTTATGGTGTTGGCCGCCGGTGAGTGGTTTGGCCATTGTGCCTCTAGTTGTTTCCCTTCAGCTTTTTGATTTTGGGCCAAGTGAGTTCGGTTGGGTTCTACCCTCGGTCTGTCTCTGTCGTTTTCGATGTTGGCCGTCGACTTGTCAGTTTTCGTCCTCCAGTCTTTGTGACTGCTAGATGGACCTGATGAGACAGAGTATTCTATTTTCTTAGGCAGTCGTTGTGTTTATGCATGTACCGTTTGTGCTTAATGTTTGAAAAATCTGGGTTTAGACCTTATTATACTTCAGCGCTTCATGTTGTAAAACTTGGGTGCTAGACCTTCCTTTTTACTTGTTTTGGGTTTAATGGTTGTAAAATCCGGTTATTTAGACCTTTATTTCTTGGCTTGCTCCTTTGTTGGGTAGTTGAGGTTCCTATCATAGGAGTATTCTTTCATTGTACTTCTTCGATCCGTGTAGGATCCATCTATGGTAGTTCTTTGTATTGAGGCTGTGCTTTATCGATAGTGCTCCGTCTTGTGGTCGTGCCCTTACAGATGGTTGCGTTCATCTTTGGGTTTTTGTGATCTATAGCTAGATCTCTGGTCTTGTACTCCTTTTCACCCTCTTAAGAGATTTCATTTATATATTTGCTTTGTTGATAAAAAAATAGCTCTTGAATTTTTTTTCATTTCATAATTGTATCTCCCTCAACTTTTTTAAACGTTACGTATTATTATTAAAAGAATTTGGTGTCCCCTTATTGAAAAAGCTGGTTCCGTCACTGCGTCTATAAAGAGAAAGTTGAAATAACGGGTTGCTTAAACGGATGAAATCGAACGGTTGAAGAAACCGATTGATTCCCCTTGTCTCGATTGCCGCTTTCGTTGACCCACCAATCGATCGATGTCCAACAACCGCCGACACTCTGAAACCGGCTGTCGGGCCGACGGTGGCTCCTCTTATAAGAAGAGTAACAATTGACTCCTACCTTTGAATCTTCTTTTCCCATATTCTATCGATACATTTTATGTCAAATGTAACGAGGTCCACCAATCTGACACTAGTAGTAGACACAACCATGTGAAGGGGCATTTTCTGAACCAATAAAAACTATGGTCCGCAGACTACGTACCAGTCGAAAAACATGGGCCATTGGTGACTACATTCTAGAGACTGAGAAGGTCCCCGAACATGGTACATAAACACAAACAGAAAATGACACCAGATCTAGCTGTTAGAGACTTTAAGTACTCAGGTTCTGTTTTGATGAAACCTAAGTAAATGGGTTCTGTGGTGGTGAAGAGCTCGGGATAGATACGTCATTGAGTTTCAAACCTCCCTTTTATTTTGTGAATTTTGAGGTCATGTGGGCTGTTTCTCTACACTTTTTTAGGTTCCTAAGTAGTAAAGTATTACACTTGGCCTGAGTTCGGACATCGATAGTGATGCTCTAAGTTTGTTGGATTTGGACCAGCTCTCTTTATCATGTTCCTCGTTCTTGTCAGAAGAATATCCAACTTGGCTAAAGGACATGTGCCATGATTGGTAACTCATGAGAAGGCTCCGATTTTGAATTTCTTCAAATGGGTTCTATGAATTCTCTTCATTTATTCTTCTATCAACATTCTGTTAACATATTAGTTTATGCACTGTTAGAGATCAATCTGACAAGAACCCATAATTGTTTGTTCATGTTTGGGGATGATATGATCAATCTAATGATTTGGACAATTGACGGTAGGTGATTCTGTGATTGATCACAATCTATCAATCACAAGATTCGGGACCAAATGGTGATTCATTTTCTCTATTGTTGGATATTATAATTAATAGGCATTTTTTTATATCTCAACAACTGTGGTGTAAATATGTAATATCATTATTCAATAAACAACAAGTTGAGACGAAACTGCAAAAGTAACCCTCTCTTCCCTTTGCGTAGACTCTGTCTTAGCTGCCTAAAGCCATGACAGTCATGGTTATTGCCATGGCTTATGCCATAGCACATCTCCTTTTACTCGTATTCTATGAATTTGTTTTCGATACCAGTGCATGGATACAGTTCACAAATCATTATTCCCTGGTTATTGTTCTTGAGAATTCTGTTAGGGTTTCTTCTGCTTGGGTTTCCTTCGACCCGTCTCTACCCATCGCGACGTTGGCTCCCTCCCGCTACCAACGACGTATCTCTCGACTCTGTTCGGCACCACCTCTGCAACTCCGATGGTTTTCGCTGAAGCCGCCATCGATGCGTCCTTCTCCCTGGCCTCCACCACCGTCGTCGTCTCTGAAGCCGACGTCGTCGCTGTCTCTGAAGTTGTCGTCGTCGTCGTCTCTTAAACCGCCTCCTCCCTGGCCTCCACCACCGCACCACCCTCGACCCCTCTCTCGATTAAGGATTTAGCTGATCGAGTGGGTCTCTAAAACTGATGATAGCAGGTTTGGTCACACTCTCTAGTGCATGCAGCGTTTAGGCAATACCTTGAGCAACTGTAGTCAGTTTCGCCATAGTTTAGAAGTGGATGATAGCAGGTTAGGTCATATTCTACTGTGCATGTAGCGTTTAGGCAAGACCTTGAGCAGCCATAGTCAACTTCGACTAGTTTTCAATACCGTTAGTGGTAGTTATAGTTTAACAAGAACTGCGACACCATTGTGTCTTATGTCTGTTCTTCGTGGTCAGGGATTTATTCCTAATGCACTCATATGTATTTGAAGTTAAGTTAATGAAATTGTACCTTTCGCTAAAAAAATACAAGTTGAAATACACTATGTTCTCTTTTACATAGTATTAGAGATTATGTAATGGGTGGCGATTGACTTGTCGGTGATTGAATCAGGAATTCTCGTTAGTTTTTTCCTAATTCAAAGAAGATGAAGTACTTGACATATTCGACGAAACACTCTTGAATAAGATAATTGACTTAAATGATAAGAACACGAGTGAGATAACCAGGAAAAAGTTTGTTCAACACAGCCGTAAACTTATAATATTGTGAGCCAAGTGTAATAAGTCGGAGTTTATAATATTTCGCTATTTCAATAAATATTTCATTTCGTTCCGATTATATTTTCAAATAAATATGAAATTTGAAATAGATGAGCTAGGCAAGCCATTGTTGTATAGGCGAGCGATGATTATTATGACACTTTGAAAATTGAAATAAGCCGGGGTGAATGTGCTTGGTTTGCTCCAGCAACATAGTCAAAGTTAGTAACTTGGTGGTGTATCAACTTGGCATAGACAGGAACCCGTCTAGAGAGAGAGGCTCTCTCTTCTCTCTAGACCTCTCAACTCGTAACCCTAGTTTTCTTCTTTCTCTCTTCGCTGGTCCTCGCCGGTGACTTTCGTGGCATCTGCCATGAGAGTCATCGGTGGGTTTTCACTCAACTTGCCGTCTCTACCCTGTTGACTACCACTCTCGGCGTGGTTGTTTCTCTCGCCCATCGGCGTTGTTGGGTCCAGATCTGCGGTGGGACGTTCTTCTTCACGCTGTTGATGACGAGATCTGGATCTGATTGCTGTTTTGGCTTCTTGTCTCTCATGGGTTTCGATTTCTTGCGGTAAGGATCTCGGCTCTAGATCCACCCTCTTCCTCATCTGTTTCCCGGGTTGTCCGGGTTTCGTAGAGCGGCGAGGGGTTAGGCCACGTTTGGCCTTTGTGGGGAAGATCAGGTGCAGTAGGCGGGGTGTCTACTGCGATTGGTCAGATCTGGATGCAGAAGTTGCTTCTCTTCAGCCTTTTCGCCTCAGTCCTTGGTAAGGATTCTATTATCTCTTCCTTTCTTCACTTTTCTACTCCTTCCTTATCAGATATGTTTCGCTTTGTTCTTTTGAACTTGGCCTCTCCCTGTGGGTCGTCGGTCTGGTGTAGGCCACCGACGAGATCTCGATTGAGATCTGAGAGCTACAAATCTGATTTGTCTGCTCTCCCTTGCCCTTTGAAACTAACCCATATCTTTCTTTCCTGTATCACTCTCTTCCTTTCCTCGTTCTCGATTCTGTGGACGAGGCCCTATATTTGGTGTTGGCCATTATAGGGTTTTGCCTAACGGCGCTTGAAGATTTGTGGATAGGGGATCAAGGGATTTGAATCGGTTGCTCAGGGTGAGGAAGAGTGGCCCTGGTCTTCCCTTTATCTGGGTGCTGGGGTATTGGTTGGTGTAAATTGTGGAGAAAGTTTGGGTTCTCACTTGAGGTCGGGTGTGGTGAGGATTGGAGATTTGGGTGGGGGAGAGACCTTCTGTGGTTTGGTGGTGCTGATTTTGGGGCTTCGTTTGGTCTTCTTCTTCGCCCGGTATCTCTGTTTGGGGTTCTCGGTCCGGACGGTGGTGGTCGGCCGTTGTTGGTGCTGTGCAATTGAAGACGGGTCATCGCAGCTGCAGTTTTGGCTTGGTTGGCGTGGGGCTCGAGGTTGGTGCAGGTTTGAGTGTTTTTAGGGTTTTAGTTTTAAAGTTAGGTGGGCCTGGTTGCCTTGGTTCGAGCCTTGGTGCCCTGTTTGGGCCTGGTTGCCCACTGTATGTTGGTTGGGCCTTGTTGTCATTTGTTGCTGAACTCTTATATAGGTTTTTAGACTGTGTTTAGTTCTGATTCTCAGTGTTGGAATCTTGGTTGAGGCTGTGCATTTGGCCAGTGCTCTTATTTTGTACCGAGGGCGTGCCCTTATCCTTCATCTTCATTTAGAAGCTGTTGGACTTTTATAAAAAAAAAACTTGTTGATAAAAAAACATAGTCAAAGTTAGGTTTGAACTTTGTCCTCTCTCTGTTTTGTTTTTCCTGGATTTACTCCTTCCGTCCAGATCCAACTCATTCCTTGGTTTTTTCTTCCGAGGGTCGTCAGTTTGTTACGTGTTGGCAAGCGACGAGTCGTTTCAACTTTTTGGCTTCTTTTGAACACCTCAGTGGGATTCAGATCTAGGGGTTTTGAGGTCAGGTGGTGGTTCGTCCACCGACCCTATTTTTGTTGTTATCCGGTGTTGGTTATCGACGTGTTGGTCGTCGCCCACTTCTCTGTTGTGAGAGGCGGATGGCGCCTATGATACACGTATTTTTTTTGTAAGTACTGACGAGGTTAGAATTGAGCAGAGTGGTGATGTTGTTGGTTGGTGTTCGGTGGCCGTGTTTTTGGCTTCTTTTACTTTTTTTTATTGTGTTGGTATTTTTTTGAAGCTTCATGGTTGTTAAATTTGGGTTATAGACTTTTCAAATTTTTTCTTTAATTGGACTTCATGTTGTTAAATTTGAATTTCATACCACTTTGTTACTTTTGGTTTTGTCCTTTGTTGGGTTATTGGCTGGACAATTTTTGTTCTCATTGTAGTCGAGGTACATCCGTGTTGGTCATTTTGCTCTATGTTGTTTCAAGATTGAAAAAAATTGGTTTTTGGACACGTTTGACCAAATATTGGGTCTTAATTATATGGTTTGAGTTGTCAGGTTTAACATGTTCCTATTTGTATGTGGAAGGGGTTACCTCTTGGTCTCGTTTTTTTTAAATCTAGGTATTTTATTTTAATAGAATCTTTTTTTTGGTGATGAGAAAAAGAAATAAACGAACGATCCCTCATAAATCTGACTATGAATACTCTTTTTCTTGACTAAAAGTTGCATGTATTTCATTCAAATAAAAAGAGAGTCGGTACACTGTATAGAGCTTCAGAAGGTTTCTTTACAAATAATCCTAAGACAAAAGAACAGTTACAAACGATGTTGGAATAACCATATAGGCAAGCTAAACTATGACGAAACTGGCGAACACTGCTTAAGGTATTGCCTAAACGCTGCATACTTTGTAGAGTGCGACCGAACTTGCATTCATCAATTTCAAAAGGGAGGTAGAGCTCTTACTAGGGACCCCTCCTATGCCTAGTCCCTAGAGCACTGAATTCCTTTAATTTCTCCCGACGGGGTTGCTCTCTAGCCCTCTCTTAATAGTCTCGAGGTTCCCTAACAGACCCTCTCTTCACCCCCTCCCCAGCTCATGTTCCCGCTCCATCTCCAGCTCAAGTCCTATCTCTGTGCCCAGTTAGCCCTAGAGCTTCAGTTTCCTGGCTAACGGAGAGCTGGCCGGCCACCAAATTCTTTCAATTGGGGTCAACTTTCCGGCCCTAGATGTGACCCCGGGGATTTGTACCATTAGGTACAATACTCAAGGATACAACTGGAACATTTTCCCAAGGCAATGTGCACTTAGGTGTAGTATTCAAGGATACGGGGCCTGTCTTGGATGGAGTACTCTGAGACACCTGATGGCCCCAATCAGTCGCATAATGCTTGGCGTCCGGATCCTTCTGAAACTCCAACAGAGATGAATCGAATCGTGGTGTACCAACCAACTCCCAGTCACACTCACGGATTACATGACCAATCAGACCCCAGTTAAAACAAAACACACGTAGCTTTGTGTATGTTAGCGAAACACGAACCGGTTCAGGAAACTCCCTAAAACATAGCAGCGGTTGGCGCGTAAGGGACGTTCCACGAGGTGCCAGAACCTCACTCTCTCCTTTCCTCCCCATTTGAGGCCCCATTGGTCACACGAGACGTCGACACATAGCCCAAGAGTTGAGCCAATAGTCCACCCCCCCCCCCCCCCCCCGTTGCTCGGGTCCGTACTAATGGAGGGAGACCATGGGCATGGACCCATAGCTGAATCCGATCCAGAGTAGGGGGTCCCTAACCATCGGATCCAGGTCACCTATCAAAAGCGGTCGTCCGTCGAAGCACCAAGGTTCATTACCCCAGACCCAAGCACAAGCCTCCTCCGATTCGAAGTAGAACCCGAATACTCCGAGACCAATATCCTTGATCACCAAACCCTCTGCGGATTTCCCCTTAGCGTTGGTGATGATTCGGAGTAATACCTCCCTTCGGGGAAGCTTTGAGGTCCATAACTTGCCCATCATGGCGAACTGTTGACAGGCCTTGACTGAAGGGCTCACCGGAGAGTGCGGCACCAGAATCTCGAGCTCATCCTCGTATTCAGCTAGCATGACGAGAGTCCGTCTTGGAGATTCGTCATAGTAGACTCGACGGAGTCCGACGCGACCATTGCATTTGAAGTAGATTCGGGTTCCTTTGGTTTGAACACCTGGGGACAATGACACATTCCTGGTGGCGGAGTGAGAAGGGTCGGAATCACTAAGACTCGCCCCGCATTAGGGATCGTGACCCCTTCATAGAGCGCCAAATCACTAAGGCTCGAGCATGGGTGCTTTCCCACGTAGAGGGTCCCGACACCAGGGGGAGGCCCCGTTGGGGATCACCAGTGGCAGCGGAAAAATGCATGGAACAGCCATGGACGGAGTCACAATCGTCGAGGCATCAACAAGGGTGATTGACGGCAGAGGAACCTTGGGCTGAAGGTTGCTTGCAGAGGAGGCAACAGCAGTAACCTTGAGCGGACGACCTCGTCGTTGCCTTGTTACCGGAGCAGAGAACCACGGAGAAGGGCAGAAGGTGTGGGACGAAGAGCCAGAAAGACTTGTTCAGAAGGAATTGGCTTCAATCTCGTTCGACGTTGTGGTTTTAATGGGGGCGCACCATTAGAAGATGGATGCGGATAAGGCATAAGTGTCGAGAACTGCATGGTTGCAAGCGGCGATAGGACATGATCGATTGCACAACCATACTTATTATTGACGGTGATAGAGAGTTACATAGGTTTCTAGGACTATGATTCTCGAAAGAAACAGTCGACGTGTTGCGAGAGAGAAATGCTCTTAGTTTTGCTCTTTCTACATAAATTGGAAATAATTTGGAACTTGCTTATCAGATTTCACAATGAGAAAATCTTCATTGCATTTGTTTTGACATTATGAACAACCCATTGACCCAATTAGGCCAGGCTAGTTTGGTATTAGCAGTAAACTATAAGTTAGTGTTTGGTTAGAAAATTTCCAATCATACTCTTTAATGCATGCACCATTAGCATTGTTAATCTCCTTATGTAAGCCTTAACTTGTTATTAATATCCAGTGTGTTGACCTATACACTTTTGTTTTAAAAATTAAAACTAATCGGTTGACTTTCCGTCCCCATATCGTTTTAGCGTGGGAGACCTAGATGTTTTGACCTTTTGAAACATGAGAGGTCAACCCTATTGTGTGGTGGTCTTACTATATCAATACGAAACATTGGGGTAGGATAGAGTTCTATCACTTTGCCATGTTTCTCTTGAAAAAGAGATCGATCTCATGCGTTGACTTGCAAAGACTGATCAAATATGTAAGTATGTGAGGGAAAGTAGTGCATCAGGTGAAGCCAATCTGTTGTCATATTATCGTGTATTTTTAGAATATTACCATTTTAATATACTGTATATTAAATTGTATCAATTAATTTCAATCTGATTTGTTGTTTTATTTTATCGGTTTTGAACTTTAATAACAAAAATATCTTGACGCTATGTTGTTCCCTTAAGGCTTTTTCCTTTAGGGTTTCCGCCGCCTCCTTCTCCACCCCTATCATCGTCCTCCACCTTTTTTGTCGGTTGTCTCTGCCCCCGTCAATCCAGCTGTTATTATGGTTTCTCAAGACTTTTATCCCTATATATATATATATATATATGTTTTGACCAACACTAGTAATGCAATTCCCGTAGTCCGTTTCAAAAAAAAAGTATCATATTTATTTGTTATAATTTAATCTATATATTTAATTAATTCCATCTTATATATCATTTAGTAATTAAACCTTAAAGTAAATAAAAGCAAAATTCGTCATGACAATGAATTGATATAAAGGGAAAACTCTAGTTCAACACGTTGTACTATGGCTTAGGCTGAAGTCATGTCTCTATCTGATCTTTTTTTCGTCTGAAATCATAACAATCGACTATTCAAACCGTTAAAAACTAACGAAATATGTTCAAATTGTTAAGGGCCATTAACTGACCATGCGAAATATTAAGTTTACCTTAAAAAAGGTCAGCTAGAGTTATGAAACAGGATTTGTCTACAGTTTCATAACCCTAGATGGTTGAACTTTTTAAGGGCAAATTTGACAAACGGGTCTTGACGGTTCGGATATATTTTTGTTAGTTTTTATCAGTTTTCGATAGTCAACTGTTATGATTTTAGAAAAAATATCGACTAAAGATATAACGTTCAAAACCATCTTTATTTACCAATATGTTATGGAGTTATCCCTAATGTAGAATACATGATAAAAAAAACTACATGTTTTTCCTAAATATAACTCATTCAATATTGATTCATCCTCCTACAATAACCAATAGAAAGGAAGGTTGGCTTAATGCACAAGTCTTCTATTTTATAGGATTTTGAGGGAAGTCGTTACTCGTTATGTAACCACCCGTTTATAAAACAATTGTGTTCATCATCTAAACAAGTATATATAATGACATTTATGCCAAACTAAACACCATCACCAAGCCATTGCAATGCATAAAAATCTATTAATATCCTCAAAATGATTGGTTCTCTCTAACAAACGTATATGCATGCCTCTAATTTGCAGATTTTAGGCCTACAATACAGTGTCTATACTCATTTATGACTCCACAAGTTTGTCTACATGCATGCTCTCCAGTTTGCCTCTAAGATTCTCTTTACACAATTGCAACAATAACATAATAAATTAATAATACAGCTTTGCAATGTAGTTGGTTAATTATCATGTCAGTCTCATAAACTAAGGTTTGAAACGTGCCCACATTGTTATAGTTTTCATATATAGTTCTTATCGGGAAAGTGTTTAGTAATGACACCTAAAGTATCTTTTTTGTTCAAGTTTCATGCTCAAAATTTCTTTTTTCCCAAATTCATCTTTTTATTTATTTTTTCACAACGCGTTCATTCACTTATGTGGAGCTCATGAGTTGGATGTCATGATATAACCAATGTCTAAAACTTTAATGAAATATATGTTTTAAATATCATGGTATCATCTGTTCGCAAGAACAGATAATCAGGCATACTAAGCTATATTATTGTCCTAAAACAATTGAAAAACATATTTTTCAAATTCTGAACTATACTAGCATAGAAAACAAATTTATACCATAATGAGGCATAATTTATGAAATTTCTCATCTAATTTCCCATTGTTTGAGGAGTTTTTCAAGTGTGTCTCATCTCTCTATTTTTGTTTTTTTTATTATCGTTGAGTGCCTTCATCAGTTCTTTTAACGCAGTTTGGGTTGGAGCTGACATTTGTGTCTCTCACCTTTAGTTTGTGAATGACACTTTACTTTTCTTAGAGGTTGATCCCCTACACCTTTATCACGTTCACTTGTTACTGCATTGTTTTGAGTTGATATTTTGGTTGAGAAGTCGATTCTTCTAAATTTTGGTACTGATACGTCCTTCAGCTTTGGTATATCTTTAACCATGTATTATTTTCATCTTGTTTCTCCTTCATCTTAGATCACGGTCTCTTGCACCAAATTTTCTCCTCTTTGTCGAATCTTTTGACTTGCTCCACTTTCTTTCGGTAGTGATGCACGTTCTTCTCAACCACTTTGAGGATGGAGATTTCACCTTCTATAGTCTCTTGTGGACCTAGTTAGGCGTTTGGAGTTTTGGACAGTTTCTTCCATCCAATTTGAGTTGTATGGTTGTTTCTTTATTTTTTGGTCTTTTGGACATTTTTTTGGTTTATGTTAGTGATTCCCTTCCTGGAACTCACACCGCTTTTTTATTGTATTATTTATTTTCTAATAAAAAACAACGACTTCCTTTAAGTCCCTCGATACCATTAATTTTGTTATGCAAAAACTAATGCCACCTTTGTTTCTAGGGGGTTGTTTTTTTATCAGTAAAGCAGTATATAAATCTCTCTCTTTTCAAAAAACGAAAGGAAAGGAAAAAAAGAAGTACATGAAGGTGGTCTAGCTACAGACAAGCGAGAGATACCATACAGACTCGAGCGCTGGCATGAAAGCACAACCTCAACACACATCCAACAAGGTAGGACAAAGGTCTAGAAACCGAATATGACAATCTTATAAGAACAAGACAAAACGGCTAAAAATTGAGTATAGAACCCGGATTTAGCAACCATGAAGCCCCAAAAAAGAGATCTACTCCCCAGATTTAACAGCCATGAAGCTAAAAAAAGCAAGTCGTCCACCACTAACAACACCCAAAACCCTACCCGAACTTGAGGAGAATATTGTATCTCATTGGCTCCTAAACTCAGAGAGTTGAAGGGAACCAACACGCTGACGACCAACATCGCTAACCAGTAGATATAATCCGGTGAATAATTACCGAAACTCAAAACCCAAAACTCACAACCCGTCGGAGGCCAACACCTAAAAGACTGACCCCCCCCCCCTCCCCCTCAAATGGAAGGGATACAATGAAAATCGAAAAGAGAATAAATATAGGGATGAGTAGATATGCACATCGAATCCATGAACAGAAAGGCTTCCCACGATAGATCTAGCTCACCTGAGGGTCCTTTAGAACGGGTCTGGTGAACAGCGAAGCTAGCACTTCCACTACCCGAGAAGGAGCTGCACCGGTTAAACCTTCATCGAACTGTGGCCAACACCACCACATCCAACGGGGCACGACTCAATAAAATCCCCAACGATTAGCAACCAAAGCGGTCGAGAAACGCATCCCACGTAGGATCTGAACCGAGACGCTGACGCAACACCAAAAAGTGCGAGGTAGAATCCGGTAGCCCAAGAAGCTCTGGCAGCAACCCTAGGAACAAGGAGAGCCTGAGACGGCGCAAGCACTCAATCCTGAGTTCCCCAAGACCCACTGCAACCAAAAAATCTGGCTAGCTTCCCCTGATATCCTGTGGACCAAGCAGCCCAACCCTCCAGAAACCCAAACTCGCAACAAAACCTCTGAGAACAGATAGGGTCACAGGAATGGAGGAGGGGAGAGAGGACCACGTTCGGATAGAGAACCCTTGACCATATCTGAAACCCGATTGAGAGGAAACCAAAAGAGCAGCAACCCGTGGAAGAGGCTCCAAAGCAGAGGCAGGTCGGAGGCGTGTGCAACAACCAAGAGTTGAGCGAACTACGGTTGGAAAACGAGCGAAGAGGAGAGAGGAAAGAACAAAGGTGGAGGAAAGTGGGGAGGTGGAGGGAAGGTCACCACCGATGATCGAAGGCCATGACGTCACTGGTGGGGAAGAGAAGAGAAGAAGTGACGGCCAAGTTACAACGGTAGTTCGTATTTGTGATTGCTTTTGATATTTTTTTTCTTGCAAAGATGGGAAATGTGAGCATTAGATTTTGCAAAAGAGTGACACTAATACGACTTGACGAAAACCGCCGTCTATTGATAGTAAATGAAACATCAAGATACATTTTCTCTAAAAGATGAACACAACGTGTTTTTCTTAAACAAATTCGTGCCACTGTGCATTAATAATCGTGGAATCGGCCTTACCATATGTGATATGGCTTTGAACTCCAATGTTCTTTGGTATTATGTGTTTGACATTTATGATTGACCCTTATATTTTGTCTATATTATAAGTCGAGAGTTTATAATAATACTAAGCTGTTAATTAAAGAAGAACTCCCAATGGGCCCAAAAAGACAAACGAAAAAGGTTCTAATGAAGTAATGAACTGTATCCTAAGCATTCCAGTAAGGAAGATATGATTATAATTGGCACTCTTTCATTAGGGACCTTGTGATTATATTTCCATGTGCTAAACAACAAAAGAAGACTCGTAAACTTGTATGATCTTATATTATAATGTCCATAAGTTTGGTCAATCTCAAAAGATAATGATAATATTAAAGGAACTAATGATGTGTAACCCTAACCCATCTTCGAAATGCATCTCTTTGGTGATGGTGTGCTGGAGAGCAAGATTTCGCCCTCCATGTAGGGCCCTACACATCTTTATCATATTACCATTGTAGTGATTAAGAGGCCCAATCTAAAGTATTTTATCACTTATTTGAACTTTGACATGGACCCATGATATTATGATTATATCATTAATTTAATATGTACTTTTTTCTTTCCTAGTGAAATTATCTAGACTATTATTTATTTCATCAAAAAATAATATATGAAAAAGTGAAGCGGGTTATAGAAAGAAATCACAAACCATCAATCCAACAATAAAGCCTAACAAAATTTTAAATGGCTTGAAAATGCCGGAAAAAAGAAGAAGTAGAGATTCAACCACATTGTTCATAAAGAAGGAGCATTACAGAGAGAGGAAGAGCTAGTCTGAGAAATTGCAGCGGTTGGCGATACCATTCAGGAACTAAGAGGTGCTCGTCTTCTAGTCTCTGTAACAGATTGATGATCCTAATGAGACAAAGTGTCCTGCTTGGTTAGGTTGTTGGTTGGTTTTATGTCAATACCTCTTGTGCTTAATGGTTGAAAAATCAGGGTTACAGACCTATTTCATTTTGTGCACTTCATGGTTGCAACATCCGGGTGTTAAGACCTTTTTGTTTTACTTGTTTTGTACTTCATAGTTGTAATATCTACTTTTTTAGACCTTAATTGTCTAGTTTGCTCCCATATTAGGAAACCGAGGTTGTTTGTATATGAATGCTCTTTCATGTATCAGGTTAATCCCTTTTTTTAGGATTGTCATGAGGCTGAGTTGTCATATCAATGCTCGATTCATTCATTGGTCTGTAGCTAGACCATCATCATCTTGAAGTCATTTTCATTCTCACTCTTCACTTCAAAGATTTTTCTTTATAATATGTCATTGCCGATCAATAAAAAAACTAGGAGACCGGGTTTGCACATACTAGATCAACATACTCCAGACCATACCAAAGCAACGACGATGCAAGTAGTACGGATAAACGATGCAACAAGTGCACATCGTTACTTTCCCTATCAAGATTCGATGCCTCGTAAGAAATGGGGCTTTAATATGCATTCTTGTAAAATTGATGATATTGTTTTTTTTTAAAACAAAGATTCATTAACCATAATAAACCTTACACAACATACCAAACGAGCATTGTATCCACTAATCGCTTTCGAAAATCCGAAAGACAACCCATGAGATAATAGCTCTCGAACAGGGTGACACATCGTCTAAATAAACAACGATCATATCGGTCTTTCTTGTCGACGTTCTAACAAGAATCGTCGGTAGAAAGACACAATCGATCACACCACCAAAGGTGGCGACGCACACCTAACGAAGACCCGCCAATCAAAGACAAGCCCTTGATGACAAATTTCGATAGGCGGGACATTAGAGGAAAACAAAATAACAAAAATAGAAAACATAACAAAACAACAACAACAACGACACTAAAGAACTCAAGGTCAGCCTCTGATGGTCGGGGTTGTGATCGAAGTGATGAGGAAAGTGGACGGCACCGAAAGTGCAGATCTGCAATGCTTGGGGCGGTGGTACGGGACTGGCCAGGTGAGCTCGGTAAATAAGCAGGAGCATGGCTCGGACTGCGGAGCTCCAGTGGACGATGGAAGCAGATCTGACCGTCTGACCAGAGGAGGGTCGTGACTGAGAGGCTTGACCGGAGTAGTTTGTGTCGACGTTGTCGGGAGATAAGGCCGGAGGGTGGCGTGGGAAGTTGATCGTCGTCGTCGAGATAAAAGGCCAAGGGAGGGGTCGGGGCAGCCAGACTTGGGTCCTGCCGGAGTGGAGCGGATTGGGGGGCGGGTCTGGCCGGACAGGGGCGGAGGGAGGTGGTGGGAGACGGAGTTGGCCGGGGGGAGTCGGTGGTGGTAGATCTGGCCGGAGGAGCACCACCGGCAGAACTGGCCGGTTTGAAGCGACGTCGAGGAGAGGAATAGGCGGCGGGGAGGCTTGGCCAGAGAGGAGTAGCGAGGTCAGGTTTCGCAGGAGGAGGGAACTCCGGCAACGAGGCGACCTGCGCGCAGTGGTCGAAACTCAGGACTGCTGACTGTGGGAGGAGGGTGAGTGGGTGGCGGCTGTGGGTGGATCGACGACGATGAGCAGCAAGTCATGTAAGAGACAAAATGGCGGACCAGGAAAGAAAGCCGTCGACGACATTCATGGCTGGACCCATGAAGGTCGTCGGCGACAGCGACTGTTCGAAGAAAATGGGCTGTAGAGTTTTGCTTTTCGCATAGAGAAAGGGTTAATAATAGTTTAAAACGTGTGTTAACATTGATGATATGGTTAAACTGTTGATTAATCTTCACTTTTATAAGGACAATAAAACTCCCATCTCCATGAGCAACATAGATTGATTAGTTGTTAATTCAGCATGAGGTCCATTTTTGGTACCACTTGAATGGATTTGTGACAAAACAACAAGTGTAACAAATGCATGAAATAACAATGAACCATAAGAAATGTTGTTTTCATTTTGGTATAGAAGATGGAGAAGAGGAAAGCCTCATCGTCCCAAGGTAAGGAGTACATGATTCGTCAAAACTTGGGCCTTAAAGAGAGGGCTATACTATACTGTCTCTGTTCTGTGCTGTATCTGCTTCTAATTTTCTTCTGTATTTTTACAGTATGTTTACATCCTAATTATAATTTTATTTTTTTGGATTTTCGTTTTTCTGGTTAATTATGCTTAGAACTGAGAAATGCATCGCCTGTGGGATGCCGCAGTGCGCTTCTTGTGTGCCTTAGTCTCCTCCTTCCAGACCATCCCAATGTCCTGAGCTATTTTCATGGCGTCCGAGGACGCGCCGGAGAGCCCTCTCCTCGTGAACCCGACGGCATAGAGCCCGCCATTTCCCTTCCACCCATGTGGGAACGGAGTGTTTGGCATTCCGTTCTTAGAGAAAAATTCACTTTCCTGGAAAATTCAAGAGAAAGTAACCATCAGAAACTTAGTTCTAGAAAAACAGACAAGTCTGTTTACGAGTTTGAAGGTGAATTAAAAAGAAGAATAGAGATAAGCCCATCGAGGAGAAGAGAGATATTAAACCTGGTCCATTTTAGAGCAAATTTGATAAATTGAAAAAAAATTCGGAATTTTTGTATAGATTGGGGATTGAATCCGTTCCGATACCAGGACCAACTCAACTAAAAGCACGAGTTGATGGTGGAAAATCCGATTATAGTTATATTCTAACACAGAATAGCTGGGGTTGTGAAAACAGAGGAGAGCTTAGGAACATTTTCTCACCTGGAGCCAAGAAGGGACGTTGCTCCGGTAACCGGTGGCGAGGATGACGGAGTCCACGTCAAGTCTCCGGCCGTCGACGAGCTCGACCTGACCCGGTAAGAATCTGTTGATCCCCGGAACGACCTTGATGTCGCCAGACTTGATTTTCTCAAGAGCGCCGACGTCCAGAGCAGGGGTCTTTCCGTACTTGTTTTTGAGCTCCAACGGTCCCATTGACGGCCTTTTGATACCGTAATTGCTCAGGCTTCCGAGCACGAACCACGCCATGATCAGCATCAGCTTGTCGACGACCCACAGTGGCAGCCACGCCATCAACAACACGGCCAGTTCGAACGTCGATTTCCCCAATATTTCTCTAGGCAACACATGAACCTGATCAAAATAAGCAAAACCCATGTCAAAAAATCAAAACTTTTCGAGTTTCGAAATCGAATTTCAAAATTTGATGAATTGGGTATTTTTCTTTACTTACCGAGCTTCGAACCACCATTGACGGCGAGGCATTGTGGTTGCAGAGGTCGAGGGACACTTCCATGCCGGAGTTGCCGCAGCCCACGACGAGGACGTTCTGTCCCTGGTACTTTTCGCCGGACTTGTAGTCACAGGCGTGGATAATTTCGCCGCCGAACTCGGCCAACCCGTCGATATCCGGTACGACCCGCTCGGCGTTCTCGCCGGTGGCGACGACGAGCCACCTGCAAATGTACTCGACCTCGGAGCCGTTGGTGACGGTGTTGACGCGCCACAAGCCGGTGGTGGGTTCGTATCGGGCGGATTGGACGCACTCGTTGAAGTGCGGGTCGATTTGGAATCGCTCGGCGTAGGACTCAAGGTACTGAATGAATTGCCCCTTGGTGGGGTACTCTGGGAAGTGGTCGGGGAAGGGTATTTTGGGTAATTGACAGAATTGTTTGGGCAGGTGGAGCTTGAGCCTGTCGTAGGTTCGTTTTTGCCACAGCGAGGCTATACAATCGGCTCGCTCGAGGACTACGAAGGGCACGCCTTGGTCCCGTAAGCAAGCGGCGGTGGCTAGACCGGACGGCCCGGCTCCTACGATGACCGGGCCGTTCACCCAAATGCAACGACGTGACGAGCTGTCGTTGTGATCGGAGAGGCGGAACATGTTCTCCATGGGGTTGTTTGGTTCTCGGGAAAGAGTGAGAAAACAGTGTTGGAAATTGTTGTTGTTGAGGAGAGGATGATGGTATTGTTGGTTTTGGTTTAGAGTGTGGAATGAGAGAAGAGATGGGGTGGTGGAGTCTTTTATAGAGGGAAGAGCATGTGATTGGAATTTGGGAGTGACTGGTTAACGTGGGTCCATTATCATTTTAGTTTTTTTTTAAAGAATTATTATTTTAGTTTTGGTGTTAATGGTCTCCTCATTTTATTAATAGATCTTATTACTTGCTTTTATCATACAATATACTTGTTATTAATATATTGGTTTCATTTTTACAATGGCTATATGAGTTCTCATCACTATGTGTGGTTTAGGTTTAACATATTTTGTTACATCAGTAATACGATGATAGCGCAGACCCTCTTCTTAATAGGGTTTCTCCAACTCCATGGCAGCGGCGGCACAACTTCTTTCATCCTTGTCCTTGAGATTGTGTTGAAGGATTCAATGTCACGATCGGTGGGAGAAATCCTATTGGTGATGCAGATTCGCTCCCATGCGTAAAAAGCCTCTCCTTCCCGCTCAAAGTCTCCGGAGACCGGAGGATCTGTAAAGGGGGCGGGGATGGTATCGTGTTTCTCGAAAATCCGGCGATGGAACGAGACACCCCCCCCCCCCCCCCACAAAATCTTATGTGCGGGGAGGCAAGCGGATTCATGGCCTCCCTCTAGAGAAGTCAAAAAGGTCAGTCGAGGAGGGTGCAGGCAACCGGCCTTCGTCCTCGTCAGAAACGTCGGTTCTCCTTTCCTCCTTTGTGGTTGCGTCGATCGGGTGTATGTGGGAAGGTTGTAGTTCTCAACGAGGGATGGATATTAGGTGGAGTACCGTCGCAGACCAGTCGAGGTGAGAGGATGGGGCAGGAGAAGACGCAATCTTCGGTGGTGAACATGGTCGGGGTGCTTGGGTTCAAGAAGTCGGCACTGAGGTTGGCGACCAGACAATCGTGGCGACCGAACCAGGACCCGAGAAGGGTCCATGAACCGTTTTGGAAACCCGTGTGGCAGGGTGATCCGACCCGACCCGACCAACCCAGACCCACAGGGTTTGGGGGCTTGGGCTTAAGCACGGTGTTAATGGGCCAAGGCTATTCTATGGGCCTGTCTCGGCCAAACTCTACAATTAATTCAAGAAAATCCATGATTTATTCATTCAGGGGAAGCTTCATTTACAGCGGCAGGGGGGGAGGGGGGGGGCAAGCACCATCACCTCACGGAATGAGTCCGAAGAGGTTCAGAGGGGGTCGGTCAGTTGTACGCCCCGCTGGATGTAAGGTGGCAGCGGTTGCACCAAAAGTCGGCACGGTGCGTCCCTACCAGCTCGGAGCCCTACCACTATTGTCACGCCCCAAATCTGATTTTGACCGGACTCGAGACGTGAACTAAAAATAATAATAATAATAAAAGTAAAACTACGCGAAATAGATCTCCAACAATAGTGTAAACCGAACAACCCTGATAATAAGAGTTAAAAGCTCGAAACCACAAAATAAGAAGTTTAATACAAAAAGGAAAGTACGTCTCTAGACCATCCAAACTAGGACTCTCGTTAAGCTCCCACGCTCTGAGACGTCCTCTAAACCAACTCACGATCGAAACCTGTAAAACAGTAATGAAGGGGGTGAGGTTTCGCTCAGTAGGAAAAAATAGTTAAGGGGATGAGCTATCCGCTCACCACCATGGGTAACCGTCCAATTATGGCATACTAGTAAGTACAATAACTAACGAATCAGTTAAACAAGTAACCCAGGACAACGCTTGACCTCCACTTGGGAGTAACCCGTAAATCAAACCCAATACTAAACCGACAATCGTACATTTCTTCTCAACTATACTCTTAGCACCCGTCGCCTAAACAATTCTCAATGGACAACGACCACGGTTATCTCACAACTGACCACGCGTGCGAACTCGCACGACAATACACGGAACTCGGGTATAAATGTATTCAAAATCATAAAGGATCACATAACAGACATAAGTAATCACAGCAACCAAAACAGATCAACACACAGAGTAATATCATTAGCAATCACTTACACACCCTTAGTATCCCAGAGCAATGCGTCGGATTCCCATAACCCGACTTATCCATATCGTACCGAACTCGACATCGGCCTAGACATCTTCCCGGAACACACAGCATCGGGGTACAACTCATAACATACCGGACCGGAATCCCCCGTCGGTCGGGTATCTTCCCGTAGCACGGGGCACAAATCACATCACACATACCATACCGGAAACTCAACATCGGCCTAGGTATCCTATACCGGAATCCTCTTCGGTATAAACATTGCTCTGGAATACCCTTCTCGGCTCTAGACATCCTGTACCAGAATACACACATACAGTACAAGCATCGCACCGGAACCAATCCTCGACCTAGATATCCTATACCGAAACCCTCCACGGTATAGATATCATACCGGAAGCCTCGGTCTAGATATCCTATATCGGAACCATCCATTGATATAGGTATCACACCGGAACACACCGCCTCGAAACATATCGTGCCGGAACACACACATCAGCCACGATATCGGACCGGAACATCATCCTCAATCACATCATACCAAATATACCACACCAGCATACCACACCGAACAAATCTTACCAAACACACCACATCGGTCTATCAATCACCCGATCATTATCACAAGGCGATAATTCACACGAACATGTACCACGCTCTCATAGCATATCATGATCGTTAATTTAACAACGGAACATACCACATATCGAATAGTACAAGCTACTAATCACAAACAAGCGCAACCAACACACAATCCTACGGGCCCAATCAGGGACCCACATGTGATACTACAGCATAGCAATTCCCACACTCACGAGCACGACCTGGCCGCAAGTGGTTCCATATTTACATGACTACGCTAGTTATTCACATCCTACATACGATTCTATATTATATCGAGAATTCATAACCTATATGCATACTAGTAACTTTCTGCAACTAAACCGGTATTCACTACTTTCCCTACCTCAACCGCTATTCGAACGTGAAGAACACGAGTCGCCTAGTAGCCTCCTCCGCCGTGCTTGGGAACAACGTCTAAGATCACAAAGTAATACGAGAATTAATACTAATTCAAGGGTGGTTTAAAGTGTATATACCCAAACTAACTCCCAATTACTCAACTTGTCAAAATGGGCCCGGAATGGCCCATTTTGCCCGGGATCGGGAAAACGTCCCTCGGCACTCCGAAAATTTCCCCTTTCGTTTCTATCATTCCTAATTAAATTCACTTGTTCCAACGCACTTGACGGAATCAAATTCCGATGTCCGAGCGTTCTAATTCCGCAATTAAAGTTTCTAATCACATTTTCCGAAATTTCACGAATCACTTCCATAATTCGTTCCGGGTGTGAATTATCGATCTGGGATTCATCCAAGACCACCCGAACATGACACACCCGTACCCCGGTCATGTGGGCCCCACGGCCACACGTGGACGATTGGTGGCCGGACCGGACCGCCACTGTGTGGTCGATCACGGTTCCGTGCCTTCCCTCCGGCCATGGATGTCACGCCCCAAATCTGGTATTGACCGAACTCGAGATGTGACTTAGTGAAATACAGAGTAATGATTTACAATATGCAAAAGTTCAAAAGCTGCTCCAATAACCAACGGTAATAAATCCAAATCGAGTCAAATACAAGTGTTAAAATAAAAAGTATGTCTCTAAAGTCAAAACAGAAACAACTCCCGGACTCCCGCTAGCCCCCATGCTCCGTGATATCCTCTAATCCAAATCATAGCTAGCACCTGTGGAAAACAAGGTAAGGGGTGAGCTTGACGCTCAGTAGGAAAATACACAACATTTGCCCCAATAAAGTAGCATTAGCACGTTCCCGAACTCAAACCCTAACAATTCCAATGAGAAAGACAACAACGAGACAATTAACTCCAAGCAACCAAACCTCACTTTACTCCACTACAACCTATCCCGGAAGGTCCCGCCCAAAACACTTACACGACTAACTCACAGATAAACCGACAACAAAACGAAATCACACACCTGAAAACTATCAGCAGTCAATCACAATCCAGTCATTCGCAATGACCCACAACTCATACAATGGCACGGTCTCGGGAACAACCCGCTCGGCCCGGCGTAGCCGCACGCAACTTCCCCCCAACACACAGTCGGGAGAGGCGGTCGACCCCATCGCGGAACACAGTGTTTCACCGATACACGGAATGTAGAGAAATCGCCTCTTCGCGGCACAATACATCGCGGAACACAACACATCGTTTTACCGAGTGCTAGTCGGAAGGTAGGGAAACCACCTCTTCGCGGGACACAGCGTTTTACCGACTCTAGGTCGGAAGGTAGGGAAATCACCTTTCTCATGTAACCACAATCACAATCACAATCACAATCACATTCTCAACTTACTCCCGTAACCATCACGCACTTACCATCATTTACCAACACCACACTCAACGTGGTAACCCCACCGGTTTAACCAGCATCCGTTCCCCAAAGTCCACAACTCACATATTACATAGATAGCATCAAATCGTTCAAGACCCTAATATGCATCACTAAGTTCACCTCTACTCGTTTTCATGTTCGTTATTTATTAACCGTTTAAACAACACAGAGCACACAATCAAACACAATCAGCAAACAATCCTACAGGCGAGACATGACCTGATTCTACCAGCACGGCATATCAACACCTACGGCACGACAAGGCTCGTAGGTGGTTCACAGTTTATAAGGCTACGGTAGTTAATCACATCCTATATGCGAGCTAGTTATTTATCCGGTTATTAGGTTTCCCTATATGCATTCTAATACAACCGTAAAAGAGGAGGTATCGAGGTATTTCCATACCTCTAAAACTCTATCTGGATCTCCTAGCTGCTGACGTCCGGGCCTACCTCCGGTCTTCTCCACGATCGAGGTCAAAGCCTGATTTTAACAAGTAAAGGTGGTAATCAGTCCCGGTCCAGTCCGTAACAGTCCTCTAATTTATCAATTAAGTCCTTTAATTTATCAATTATGTCCTTTAAGTTCTCCGATTTAAACCCTTTAAATTAATTAATTAATTAAATTGTCCAACCCGGCCCCGACCCAAAACCGACCCGAATCCGGAAATCGAATCTGAATCTGACCCGGACCTGACCCGACCCCGACCCAAACCCAACCTAGACCCGACCCAGACCCAGGTCCAGACCCGACCCAGATCCAGGTCCAGACTCGACCCAGACCCAGGTCCAGACCTGACCCAGACCAGAGCCCGTTCTGGGCCGACACCTGGCCTGGCCCGAGGCCCGGCCTGATGGCCCAAGGTTGGTCCTGGCCTGATGGCCCAAGAGAGAAGGAAGGGCGAGGGAGAGAGGGTTAGGGTTTCAGTCGGTCTCGACGGCGACGGCCGGCGACGGGGAAGCTCGGGGAAAGAGTGGCGATGGCTGGGAGCTGATTCCCATCGCAGATCTGGCGAGGACTCTCCGGTGAATAGCGCCCCGCGAGGATTCATGCCCTCTCAAAACCCACTCGAGCTCACGACACACAGTACGTAGGACCACATCTCCCGTAACCGGAGTATCAAGACATAGGGGTCGACTCAACGTCTCTACCCTCAATCCCAAAGAATCAGTAAAAGTAGAAGAGATGACAGAATGCGAAGCCCCCGTATCAAATAGAAAAGATTCCCATGAATTATAAAGCAAACACGTACCCTGTGTAGCCTCATGGCCGGCGTACTGTCTCTCAGCTCTGGAGTCAGTGACTGCGTAGACTCGGCCCTACTGTGCATGAGGTCCTCCTCTCGGTGGTGGAGGAAGTGCTGCCTGATGTGAAGTCCTCGGCTGGTGTCTCTGTGTTGGTGCCCCCGTCGCCTTAAGCGGGGCCCTCGGAGGATGTGCCTGACGCGGTCGGGCAGGGGGTGCCTGGCGAGGATGCGCATGTTGAGGTCACGTCGTTGGCGCTCCTCCAACCCGATCAGGGCACGCAAAAGATAGATGTCCCTTTCGGCCGCACTGAAAGCACGCTCACTCATCAGAAAGCGGTCTCTCCCCGAATCTCGGCGGGCAATCAATCTTACGGTCTGCAGGTCCGTCATTCCTCGGGCTAGGTGTCCCATCTACTTGCACAATGGGCACAACTGCGCTACCGGGGCAGGTCCAACTGACGCCACTGCTCCGACCCGACGCGTGCCACCAGACTAGAGCTGTGGCTGGAAAGATCCAGAGACCCTCTGCCTCCTCGGATCGCGACTCTCGGACGGCCTCAGGAAGCCACTCGGCATCGGCCTGATCTCCCGCGCCCTGACGGTCTTCCGAAAGTGCCTCTTCACAGCTAGTGCCTTGTCCACTAGTGTAGAGTACTCCTCCGTCCTGAAAGAAATGACTCGATCCGCAATCGACGTGATGAGTCATCTCTCGAATCGCCTGCAGCGACTCTCCTCATTTTGCACCATCTCTGGTGAGAAACGAGACAAGGATGTAAATCTTGGATCATACTCAGAGATGGTCATCCCTCTCTGACGCAGTTCCAGGAATTGTTGGTGCCTGTCTTGAACAGATCGAGGGAAATACTGCTCCAGGAACAGTCTGCTGAATAACAGGAAATCATCTCCAACCCTAGTCTGCACATGCTGCCACCAGTGGTACGCCTCCCCCTCTAGGTGAAATGTCACAAAAGACACCCTCAGACGACCATCAGATACCCCAGAAGTATTAAGATTGCGGGTAATCCGCTCCAGCCACCCCGCAGCTGCCTCGGGGTCTGACCCCCCCCCCCCCCCCCCCCCGGAATAGACTGGCGTGCCCAGTCTGCGGAAATCTCTGAGATACTGGGTCGTATAGCTGTCAAACTGGCTTGGCCTCTCAACAGCGACTGCGGCAGCAGTAGGCACAGGCTCTGGTGCTGGTGCTGCAGTCTCTCTCTGGGCGCTGATCGCCGCGAGAACTGCGCGAACCACCTCCTCTATAGGGGTCGCCTGGGTCGGCTCTACGACCAGAGGAGCTCTGGGTGGTAACCCTGACGGCTCATCCTCAAAACTCTAGTGCTCTGCACAAGTAGCACTCTGGGCACTAGTTGCCCCTGCCTGCTCAATAACAGGTGTCTGTCTCTGACCCCCAGCAGGGCGACTCCTGGTGCCTCTTGGAACGTAGACGCGAGACATGTCGTATACCCGCTGCACGGATAACGCACATGTTCAGTTTCTCAATTTAGAACAAAGCGGTTCGATTTAAAACACAAACGTTCACACGTGTTTCACAAATGCCACACTCGGACCAACAATACTTAATCTTAGTAGTCATAAATAATACTTCAAATAAGCAGAGAAGTCCGCACACTTGTGCGTCTCACAGAATCAATCACACAATTCAACCATCTCCCACAGGAGGCACAGTTTCAAACAAGTCACATAAGCAACATACCGGACCGGCATACACCTCGGTCGGGTATCTTCCCATAGCATGGGGTACAATCACAACACAAACAATTTCGCAAGCTCCTGCATTAATTCCTTTCCACATGTTCTCAACACTTTAACTTTCTATCATAACATTCATGTCGATCTCGCGTCGTTACAACCCGATTCAGGCGTCCCCGAATCTCGTTGTAACCACTTGACATCCCCCTATCACGTTCGACTACAGTGGCGCCCCTGAGTCAACCCGCGATGGTACAAACACTTCAGTTTTGTAACATTTCGGCATGACCCGTTCGTATATTCCACTAACCATCCGCTTAAGCGTGACATTCAATAAACAAGTGCACACGGCGTTCAGCACATAAAGCACACCACAAACATCATAAGTACGCACCACCGTAAAACATCGTAAGTACACCACTTGGGTTTCTGTAATTACTCGATTATCACCCAATCAAGTCAACATTTCAATTTCACCAATCAAACAATGACCGGTCAAGGCGGTAATCCACTTAACAATTATTCAACCAACATGTCATAATCAACCCAAGCATCGCTCGTTAAACCAACCTCGATCTCAACTGATCGGTATCATAGATCAACTACGGTACAAGCATAACACAGAGAATAAGGTACAAATCAAGTAAGGTAAAACTTAAACAAGGCACTTTGACAAACGAGACTCTTATCGTTTCGACTCTACGCATCGGATATTTCCGACTTGCGTCACCGAGCACTACGACTTTAACACCTAACTCTACCCACCTAATTGACGTATGGTCCGAGGTTTTGAAACAATTTCAAAATGAAACCAGGCTCTGATACCAAATTGTCATGCCCCAAATCCGGTTTTGACCGGACTCGAGACATGAACTAAAGATAATGATTATATAACAATTAAAAGGAATTTAATAATGCGAAATCTCAGAAAACTTAATAAAACCCGAAATTAAGAGTCAACAGTTATGTATAACAAATAACAACAAAAGTAGTCAATACAACCAGTACGTCTCTAGGTTTTGACCGGACTCGAGACATGAACTAAAGATAATGATTATATAACAATTAAAAGGAATTTAATAATGCGAAATCTCAGAAAACTTAATAAAACCCAAAATTAAGAGTCAACAGTTCTGTATAACAAATAACAACAAAAGTAATCAATACAACCAGTACGTCTCTAGAATAATCTCGAATCCCAAGGAGCTCCCAAGCCTCGAGACCACTTCTAGATACTACTCACCAAGAAAGCATGTACACACAGTAAACAAGAAGGGGTGAGAATTAGGCTCAGTAGGGAAAATATTAAAGCAAAAGAAACCTCCACTTTGGTAATAAAACCCGAAATTGTACAATTATTCAAAAGTTGCGCTTTGCACGGCCAACCAACGAGATGCCATAAATAGAGATCAATAAGAAATGTAGTACTTAAATACACAGTAACTTAAAGGAGATCAAAGAAGACATGTGAAACTTTAATAAAGACAAATAAAGAAAGCACGTAAACGTCACGTCGATAACTTAAGCCAATACTCTGATCCACAATTAGTCATTGTGTCATGTCGGATTTCCCCTAGGGTCCAGAGGAGACACATATCGTCGAGGCCACAGGAAACATCCCTAAAGGAACACATATCATCGAAGTCCTCAGAAATGTCCCCAAAGGACCATAGGTCATCGGAGCGAACCAAGATATCCTCCCGAAAATCCCTCGGGCATAAACACAACCCGTCGGTCTAGGTACTACCCCACACCGGCATACCCCCTCGGTGCAGGTACCGAGCCGGAACACAAACCATCGGTCTAGGTACTACCCCACACCGGCATATGCCCTCGGTGTAGGTACCAAGCCGAAACACAAACTATCGGTCTAGGTACTACCCCACACCGACATACTCCCTCGGTGTAGGTACCAAGCCGGAACACAAACCATCAGTCTAGGTACTAACCCACACCGGCATACTCCCTCGGTGTAGGTATCATACCGGAACACAACTCCTCTTAAAACACACAACTAGAGAATAACACCCAATACAATCATAGCACAATCACAGTTTAGTCACCCACATTCTTATCACAACACGCCACAAAGAACTCATATTAACAACCACGCTTACCGGCATAACTTACCAACCACGTCCCATCGGTCTATCACTCACCCGATCATACCATTAGGCACAATCAATTTACAAACAACAATCACTCAATCAATCATAACACGGATCAACATTCACATTCAATCATCGTAATTCAACTAGATTAGTGAGACTCTTATATTATCCTAAAGACGGAGCATGCATCAATACCAAGGACGAACAATCAATCAAAGAACAATCAACAAGCAATCCTAAGGCTCGACATGACCATTCTACCAGCACGGCAATTTCCCAAAGTATTGAACGCGGTTATTCTAGTGAATCACATCCTATATGCATACTAAGACACGTCCGATTATTATTATAATTGAAAAACGGTTATTCTAGTGAATCACATCCTATATGAAAACTAGGACCTTTCCGGTTATTATTATCCTATAGGCATACTATTAGCGTTAAATAAATTAAGAGAGGAGTTTAGTACTTTCCCTACCTCTCAAACTCTATCTGGATCTCCTAGTTGCTGACGTCCGGATCTACCTCCGGTCTTCTCCTCGATCAAGGTCAAACTCTATATTACCACGAGAAAGATAAATCAAAACGAATTAAATTCCGAGTTAAAGTCTAAATACCCCGACGAATCCAATTCAAAACAACGTTTAAAGCGGCGAAAAAACCCGGACCAACCCGAGAATCCGACCCGACCCGAGAACCCGGTCCGACCCGAAGGCCCGACCCGATCCGAGAGTCCGGCCCGGTTCCCGAGGCAGCCCGCTTCCCGAGGCAGCCACCGAACATGGTTTGGCCGGCCCTCCGGCGACCGACCGGAGCTCCGGCGAGCTTCCGATCGCCGGAAAAATCTCAACTTCCGTCAAAACGTTCCAAATTACGTCTAGGTCCTCAATCCAACAACCAATCATTCCAATTTCTCTTAGTTTGGTCCAATTTTACATTTGCCCCAATTTCTCCAATTAGGGTTCTAACTCCAAAATCCACAATTTCTTACCAAACTTTGCATTTCCTACCATTTCCCACCATGGGTTCTTGTTTCCAACAAGACTCATTCCAATTTCAAGACATCCCTTCAATACCCATGAATCAAAAGTCTTCAAAAATGGAAATGGTTGAGTTCTTACCGTAGAGAATGGAAAGGGGAGAAGGAATATGAGAAAAACTAAGGATTTTGGGTTAGAAATGACCTCCTCTTCATTTTCTTCTTCTTCTTCTTCTTCAAGTGTTCAACAATGGAGGAAGCAAGACTCCTCTTTCTCTCTCTCTATAGTCGGCCAAGGGGGTGAAAATGGGAGACAATTTGGTCACATGTGGGCTTTAACCTAAAATGGTAAAGACTATAAAGGCCTTTTGTCATCTAGTGATAAAATAGGGCCAAAATTGTCTTTCTCTCCCCCTTTTCCTCTCCTCCTCTACAATCATGTCAAGTGTCCAAGATGACTCATCATTCCTCAAAATATCTCAGGCCAAAGATTAATTAAGTCATTAATCGGTGTTTGACCCAATTTGACCAAATTTTGACCAAGTTTGACTTTTTTCCCAAATACCCTCATTTTAAAGGAAACGCCTCAACGAAGCCAACCATAACGACATTTAAGTCTTTTGAGCCTTGGAAAATTCTCATATGGCTCATACTTCGTCAGTTGACTTTTTCGGCGAAAAGTCAACTTTTCCCAATTTGGTCCCAAAGTGACCCAGGGTCGCTTGAAACTCAATTTGGTCGATTCTGAGGTCAACCCAAGTCCGGTATGCCCTTCGGGGTCGGGTTTGACCGGCGTTGACCGGGCACAGGTCTTACATAAACTCTTCCACTTTCTCTCCACAAATCCTCTATTTAACCATCAAAACCCCAAACCCATAACACCCAAATCTAGTTCATGCAATTTCTACCAAACCCACAACTAGAAATCTAAAAAAAGGGAAGTTAAGTGCATGATTACCTTAGGTAATGGGTAGATGATGAAGAAAATGGAAGAAAATGAGGGTTTTGGGGTAGAGATCAAGTGAAAGGAGGCACTTTTCTTATCTTCTTCTCCTTTCTTCTTCTTCAAGCTATGAAGGCTTCACACACACACACACACACACACACACACACACACACACACTCTCTCTATAAGTTTCGGCCAACAAGGAGAAAATGTGCTGAAATGTTGGACCCATGTGGCCTTTAACCTACAAGGTAAATGTCTGTTTCGTCCCTCTTGTCTTTTTCCCCTTTAAGCCAAAAGGTGAGGTCAAATGAGTGTTTTCCCACTATTTTCTTCTCCTCCAAGACACATGGACATGTGTCCATGTGGGGTCCACCTCTACCCATAATATCTCATCCCAAATTAAAATAAGTCGATAAGACCCCTAATTCGACACCATTTGACCCGGATTTGACTTTTTCGCAAAATTACATATTTGAAAGGAAACGACTCAACTAAGCTAACCGTAACGACGACTAAGCTTTTAGGGTCCCATAAAGGTCTTGAATGACTCCTGGAGTCATCGATTGACTTTTCCGGTGGAAGGTCAACTTTCCCCAAATTTCACCGATTCGACCGGTATCGACCAGGGGCGGTTCTTACAACTATCAGTCAAGGAAGGACGACACACTGACATCCTAGGGGAGTATTTAGTCCACCATCATCTTTATTCGGTAAGGGGTCTACTCGATCCTAACTTCCGCTAGTCTAGACTCGTTGTATCTGTGTCGCCAGACGCTACTGCATTATCTCATTCTAGGCGCCTTCAAGTAGTCAAAAAATTTAAGCTCTTTATTTTTCTGTCAGAGTATCATCCTTTGTGTGAACTCATCTTATGTTGGTTATTTTATTCCACAATGTTTAGTGTTTGAGTGCTCTCCATCCCTGTAAACATTGTTTATTATTATTAATATATTCAATCGTTTATCTCAAAAAAAATGTATATATGAGTTCTCATCAGTTGAGAAACTAATTAACAATTCTTTATACAATTTTTTTAGAAAGGCAAGCCGCGGGAGGGCATTGTATTAATGCTTGAGAACCGATACAAGTGATGGACAAATGTCCTGAGAACATAATAGTGTTCGGATCTCCAATAGGACACTCAGCGCTCTGAACCCGTAGAAACAGTCTAGTTGACATCCTAGATAACCATAAAAGTCCCTACGATCAAGTCGATCAAACCAAAAGAAATAACCTAACCGAAACACCAAATACCACATTCCAAAATACTATTGAAAGGAAATAACAAAACAGAAACAACAAATATAAAACGGGTCATCCAGTACCATCCTTTTCTCCAAGCTCGACTCTTTCAGCTGTGGGTGCCGGAAAGGCAAACCCCAATTTATCGGCCCTCCTCGCGGATCCCAAATCCACCGTCTATAATGCTCCGAGACCTTTCCCCAATGGTTCGTGCAGGTGTTCGGTTGGTAGAGGTGTACCAGAACCAAACCTCAAAAAATCGAAGCCATTAGTTGATGGGATCGATATCAGATTAGCCCTGAAAGCTCTTCAGAATCTCTTAAACTCAAAATAAAGTCTCTTAGACTAAGTACATATATACCGTGTTTGTGATCGGTTAGAGAGGAGAGACCATTGTCGGACCCACCTTTCGCCTCCCCCATCGAACGGTTGTCACAGCCTCGCTATGAATTTCTACGATTGGGGACGTCATCTCCCGACATCCTCGTTGTTATGATCAGAAGGAATAGAGCCATGGCGTAGGCCATAAAAAAAAAACCATGGCCATGGCTATGGCCAAGGTGTTGTGCAGCTAGATTTTTTTGTAAGAGGCAGAGAGCTTACCTAGTGTATATTTATCCTCTCTCGAAAGAACGTTTTTGGAAATTTTCATTTTTTGGTTTATTGACGCCCCCATCATCTTCGACGGCCACCCACCACACACACAACCACCACCACGTTTATCCGGGATCGACCTCGGCCAATTCCCCTCCTTCTATGGCCTCCCCACATGCCCATGACACGAAAAGATGACATATAATGCAGGTCGACGCCAAGGAAGCCTTACGGTCACCTTTTGGTCGGCGGCGCTCATCTGTAAAGAATCCTTTCACCCGTTTCGGGACATCAACGACAACAAAACACCCTCTGGTAGACCACAACAGGGCGGGCGACCGTTGTCTCCAAGCAGAGGAGGTTTGTGACGAGGAACAAACAAGGTTGATGGCCAAGTCTATAGGGAAACAAGTTGCAGCGCCACCAACCTTTCCGGTGGACGACATAAGAAATCTTATGGGGGCATGTCCTTAAAGGAACTCGTTATCCTGGAAGAGAAGATCGAGGGAAGCAACTCTCTGATCGATTACGCGTTGGCTGACGCCCTTTTCTCCGACCACAAGAAAAATAATGGTGAGGTAGAGGTAATAGATGTCATGAAATCTCTTTAGAACATCTTGTTCATGGAAGTCATCACAGTGTCCGACCGGGTCCTCATGTTCTTCCTTCAAACAGGCTCCCGTGATATACCTTAAAAAGAATTGGTGAGCGTTGTACCCAAGATATTGCGGAGAAAACCCCACTATACCATAGCTCGATCCAACAGAGCCTCTATTTGACTCGTCATTTTCCTCCTTCATAACCATGTAAACTGATGACCTTTGAGGTCCAAGTCTCGGACACCTATGTCGTCCATTTCCCCGCGCAAACCGTCCATGATAAATTAAGAATATCCCCAACCCCCTCGTTCTTCGGATTAGTTGATTACACCATTCAAGTCCCGATGAGAAGACACCTTGTCTTGTCCTTCGTCCCCAAAGCCCTCAATCATATCCAAAACTCGTATCGTTTACCGTGACTCGGCTCCTCGTAAATCCCAATGAACGAAAGCTCCTCCTTCCTGTGTACTTACTCAACTACCAATACAGTAAAATGTTACATGACGTACCTCAAACGTGATCGGAGATTGTCATAGTACAGCGCCGCCGGCAGGGGTTAGGAACCATCCACCCGCATGCCGGAGTGAGGCGCCACAAGGACTATCGGAGCACAGGAAGGCAACAGCGGAGGAACCATCTGACCGGGCGTGGCAAGGAGGTCAGAATGAATTGACAAGGGAAGGAAAGGATTCATGTCAATCGGGTTAGGGCTTGGAGAAATCACCACGGGAGAGGAGGGGGAGAGGGGCACCAGGATAGCGGGATCCAGTGCAACCCACGAGGGAGGTCGAGGTATCACGGGAGGCAGGTTAGAAGGTAGCGAGGTCACAAGAGGAGTGGGGGAGGAGGGAGACGACGAAGGCTGGGGAAGGCCAACCAGTCCCACCCATAGATAAACTCTGCACCAGGCGTGGTCTGCGAGGTCATCGAGACAGGGAAAGCGAACACGGGGACAGAAAAACTTCGTGTTCCGTGCGACAGGAAAAGCGGCAGGCGGAAGCTCCATAACGGCAGACTAGGGCTAGGCTCTCAATCGAGAGAGAGGATTCGTTCTTAGATATAAGTATATATGGTTATGTTGTTACAGTTGAAATCGTTATTGTTTTATTGGTTAATTGGAAGTAGACTTTTTTTGAGTAAATGCGACTTTCATTCCTTTAAAAGAGTCAGTACATGCTTGTAAGCCCTACCGGGACAAATATAATAACCCTGTAACTACAGTATCGTCTAGGACATTGTGTTGAGATGCCATAGAGGCGACCTAAAACTGACAACCAAAGATAATGAACTAGAACATCAATGAAATAAACATCCAAATCTAATAGCGAGAAACTGAAAGACAATAAAACTAAAAACTGTTGACGATCACTACTCAAGGGGGGTCTGAATATCGCTGGGTCTCCCAAGGGCGACGCTCTGCTTCGTTGATAAACTCAAACCTGTGATCGGCAGTGGAGAAGGGCTGACAAGGGACCCTCAGAGACTCCTTCCTGTCCCTGAGGCCTGCCCGGTGACTCATGTGTCGGCGGGGCTGTTTTCCAACCCTCGCCCGAACTGTGACTCGTTGGCCACCTCATTCTTCTACTGTCGGTAGCCCCAACACTCGACCACCCCCATACCTCCCAGCGATGGGCGGTGGAACTTCAACAGAACGAGGTCCAAAAATTGCCCAACCTCTACCCTTGAACCCTTCGCCATAGGATCCCGACAGCCCGCTCCTTCCGTTCAACAGTGTCGAACACAGAGCAAGGTCATGGGTCGAGCCAGCCAGAGGGCTTGGCTGCGGAAATCGAGGGGAATCGTCGGTGCTAGACAAATGAACCCACCATCGCCCTCTTGCAAAGCCTCGAGGTGGTGGAAAAGGCGGCCTAGTCGGCCGTCCCCGCGGGTACATCAGCGTCCGATCCGTCCGGCGCCGCTTCAGCACATACGGAGAGGGAGAGGTGGAGGAAGAGTACGTGCCGCCCGACAGGAAACCCAGAGCAAGTTCATGGGAAGCAGACGAAAACCACCAGAAGATATTTTTGTAACCAAGAGAGCGGTGAAGGCCCCTAGGATGAGGAGGGATGAGGCCAACGTGTGAGGATGCGCGCCAGAACAGCGGAGAGAGACCAGACATCAGCTGGGAGAGGGGACCAGACATTAGCCGAGAAAGGTAAAGCCTGCGTCGGAGTGAGACACGACAAGAAGGGGATGAAACCCTACGTCTAGCCTCCAAAAGAGGCGTAAACCCTAACAGAGCCATCCTATTGTGTTTATTATGTTAATTGGAAGTAGATTACGCCAATATTTAATTACTAAAATTTAATGTTAAATATTTCATTGATTATTTTTATTTATTTTTTAAAATGGTGTTGCAAATCATGAAAAATGATCGGTTAGGTAGAACTCATGATTAATTATGCCCCCTGGTATATTAATTATTTTGATTAGAAACGCCAATTTGTAAAGCTTAAATCTCGACCATTCAAATGTTTTTAATACAAATGTATTAAAAAAAAAAGAGAAAACTACCGATACCTACCCAAAATCATGTCCATTTAACTGATGTTTACCCTGAAATTTAAAGTTAACTGATGCACACCCTTAAGTTTCGAAAATGTAACTCAAAACCCCTCCGTCAGCTAAAATGACGAAAATACCCTCAATTACACTTCAATAATTATGTTAAAAAAATTATTTAAAAGTTACTTTTGTTATATTTTAAAAAACTTATTTAAAAATCACTTCATTTATATTTAAAAAATATATATTTAAAAAAATCACTGAGGGTATTTTCATCATTTTAGCTGACAGAAGGGGTTTTTAGTTACAAGTCATAACTTCAGGGTATGCATCAGTTAACTTTAAATTTCAGGGTAAACATCAGTTAAATGGGCATGGTTTTGGGTAGGTATTGGTAGTTTTCCCTAAAAAAAACTTTTGTAAGGTTTTATCTCTGTTATCCAACTAACAAACCATACATAATTATGTTCCTAAAAAGCATATGCGTCATTAGAGACGTATTGTAGTGGTTCCTGTAGAAATCATGACAAAGAGCCATTATCAGAAGTAATTGCAAGATCATAATAGATATGATCAATACGAGGAGAAAAATTTCCTCTTCTTTAGGGATACTCGTTAGAAATTGTGTTCCCTATTATCTAAACTCAAGTATATACAACTCGATTTTGCTAAGTAGACAGCGAACAGAGTAGTTCACTGGTTTGTCGGGGAGGCTTGTTCCTCCCCTATTTGAGAGTGACAAGAAGGGTATATCCCAGAATCATTCTATCGTATTTTTATCGCCGATATTTTATTTAATAATATGTCTCGTTTTGATAGAGAGAAAAAAACATACATAATCACACATTCTGGAAGAGAGAAGTATTTAAAAACACATTTAACTAATTGATTCCTCAATATAAATAAATTGTATAACTAATTAATTTATAGGTAAGAAAGAAAATTGATTCACATGGCAACATGACAATAGAACTTTTGGAGAATAAAATTAGATAAACCCACCAAAAAACAAACAAATAAAATAAAATAAAAATCTCTAGAAATCTAATATGCTCCACATTCGAACCTCATGAGAAAGATTTCGAAGATCTTGGTTTTCCAAAACTTTGCTTCTTGTTTTATTTCATGTGGCGTGGCTTAATATGCTCTCATCGTTAATTAATTAATTGTAGTTGGAATATTTTCTGTCATGTGTTTGGATTTGTTCTCATATATGTTTAAGAACATAAATCTTTGTTAAAATCATTGGGATTCAATTAATACATATTTATGAATCATTACTTAGTTCTTCTTGCAGATCTTCTTAAACATAAATTGCAAATATATATTTAGTGATTATATAACTTAATCATTTAATAAAAGAATTTGAACAAAAATAAATGTATTGTGCAATATAAAGTATAACGTTTCAATGTATTATTTATGTTTACCAGACTGTCGGCCCTAGCTCTGTGAGTGACGGACGACAGGGGTAAGGGAGTGTGCGCGTCCCGGCGAGTGTGGCCGGCGTCGGTAGTCAGTGGTGTGGAGGGGAAAGGTATGTCCTTGCTCCTTTCCTATTGTTCTGTGTAATCTCGTTTTGGTTGAGTTTGGGCGAGGGGTGCGTTAGTTTTCGCTCTGGGTGTCGGAGAGTTGGGGGGTCCGATTCAATTCCCGACGACGGAGTGGTGAGTTTCCCCGCGATCGAGTGGAGTTGCCTCGTGAAGTGGTTGGCGGTGAGGGGGCGCTGGTCGCTGCTCTGGGTGTTGGTACGGGATCTGTTCCGGTACTACGTGAGTGCAGCAGGGTGTGGAAGGCGCGGGTGTGGTCATCGGTGCCGGTCGAGGTTCTCTGTCCGACTTGCTTTGGAGGGTCAACGAAGATCTTGATTCCGTGCATCTGTATTGCTGTTCCTGCTTCGCGTGTTTTCGTGTCTGTTGTGTGTGTGATTGTGACGGGGTACTTGGCCGATTGGGACTGTTGGTGGGATTTTGCCGGTGAAGCTGTGTTGCAGATCCGGCGGGTTCTTAGTGGCGTGGGGTGTTTTGGTTCGTAGAGGTGATATGAAGTTCCTGTCCTGGAATTGTCGAGGACTGGGGAAGCTGGCGACGGTGGAATACCTGAAAGGGGTGATCCGTCGGCGGAAACCACAGGTGATTTTCCTAAGTGAAACGTTAGCTAGGAAAGGGGAAGTGCAGACCCTGCAGTTGAAGACGGGCTTCTCGGGTGGATGTGAGGTGCCGGCGGTGGAACAGAAGGGGGGTCTTATTCTCTTGTGGACGGCGGAGGTGTCAGTAACGCCATACCAGTGTGATGCGAGGTATATCGACGTGGAGATCAAGGGTCCGGTTGGGGATGGCTTCCGTTTTACTGGGGTGTATGGGGAGGCGAATCGGGAATTGCGTTGGCAGACGTGGGAGATGATTCGTACACTAGGTGCACGGCCGCAGGCCTCGCAGAGGTGGCTCATGATGGGGGGTTTTAATGGGATCTTGAGAAATAAGGAGAAGAGAGGGGGTCGCAGGTACCCGGATCGACTGATAGCGGTGTTTCGTAGCGCAATGCGGGATGTGGGAGTACAGGATCTTCCGCTTCAAGGGTATGGATATACCTGGCACAGTGGGAGCGAACCAGAGACGAGGATGGCAGTGCAGCTAGATAGAGAGCTGATGTCTCCGGCGTTGCGTGCGATGTGGCCAGATGTGCATTTGGCCAACCTGGGTATTTCCACGTCTGACCACCTACCTATACTGGTGGATTCGGATAGGCGTGTGGAACCAGTGGGGTCTAGACACTTTCTCTTCGAAAACATTTGGGCGGAGGAACCGGAGTGTGGACACCTGATACAGGCAAGGTGGGGGCCCCCAGGGGACAGGGATATTGGCTCAAAAATAAGCGAGACGGGCACTGAGCTGGAGGTCTGGGGTAAGGAGGTGTACAATGCGCTAGCACAAAAAATAGCACGATATGAAAAGGATGTGTTGTGGTTAAATGGCAGAGAGGATCGTACGAGTATCAGGAAACGTAGAGCGTTGCAGAAACTCTATGTCAAGGCGTTGGAGCAAAAAGGTGAATTTTGGAGACAACGCGCTAAGCAGCATTGGCTCACGGACAGTGACCAGAATACAAAAATTTTCCAGGCATCCGCGTCGCAGAGGAAGAATATCAATAAGGTGTCGGAATTACGGGATGGGGACGGGAACGTCCTAACCTGGGAGTCGGGATTGGGTGACCATATCCTGGAATTCTATAAAACATTGTCTCGAAGGACAAGGGGGGATGGGGCAAATTTCCCGAGATTTCGCCAACGGCTGACGGAGGGGCAGAACAGAGCACTGATGGAGGAGGTAACATCGGCTGAGGTACGGGATGCGACTTTCTCTATAGGGCCAAATAAGTCACCGGGTCCGGATGGGCTAAATCCTTTCTTTTACCAAAAGTACTGGGGAACGGTGGGAGAAGATGTGACCCGATGGGTACGCAGGATCTTTGCGGGGGAGGAGATCCCGAGGGAACTGAATAAAACGATGCTAGTGTTGATCCCGAAGGTGGAGTGTCCGATGTCGCTAAAGGATCTTCGACCAATTGCGCTGTGTAATGTGGTGTTCAAGGTGGTCTCAAAAGTGGCCGCAAACAGGCTAAAAGGGCTACTGGATGGGCTGATCTCAGAGTCCCAAGGGGCGTTTGTGCCTGGTAGATCGATACAGGATAATATAATCCTGTCTCACGAAACTTTACACTACCTCAAGAATAAACGACAGGGGAAAGAGGGGTGGGTGGCGTTGAAGCTAGATATGAGTAAGGCATATGACCGGGTGGAGTGGGGCTTCTTGTGGGACATAATGAGAGGCTTTGGCTTCGGCGAAGAGTGGATCTCTCTCGTTCGTAGATGCACGTACTCAGTGACTTACAACATAGTTGCAGGTGGACAACAGGCAGGATTTGTCCAACCGGAGAGAGGTATCAGGCAGGGGGACCCATTATCTCCCTATCTGTTCCTCTTTTGTATGGAGGGCTTCTCTCGGCTACTCCAAGGTGCTGAGAGTGTGGGGGACATACATGGGGTAAGGGTGGCTAATGGCGCGCCGACGTTAACACACCTCTTTTTTGCTGATGACTGCTATGTCTATTGTAAGGCAACACCGGATGAGATGACTCGTCTGAGGAATCTCCTTCGGATGTTTGAGGAGGCGTCGGGGCAGGTGGTGAATCAAGCCAAGTCGTCTCTGTTCTTTAGCCATAACACACCAGAGCATAGGAGGGTGGAAGGATTGCAGATTCTGGGAATACCGGAATTGGACACCCCTTCCCCATATCTGGGTGTTCCGAACATGATGGGAAGGAGTCGGAAGCAGGGATTGCAATATGTACTGGATAGGGTTCTCCGCCGGATTCAGAGGTGGGACGGGAAACTCTTGAATGGCGCGGGGAAGGAGGTGTTAGTCAAGTCTGTACTACAGGCAATTCCTACGTATACGATGAGTGTGATGAGAATACCCAGGGGGATCCTGGATAAGATGAATGTGGCCCTTGCTCGATTCTGATGGAAATCAGCTGGACCGGAAGGGAAAGGGGTTATATGGAAGTCCTGGACGAATATGTCGCGGCCAAAGGAGGAAGGAGGGTTGGGATTTAAGAACCTGTATGAGTTTAACACCGCTCTGCTGGGTAAACAGTTGTGGAAACTAGTAACTGATGAGGACAGCCTAGTGGCTCGGGTTTTGAAAGCTAAATATTACCCAAGGTCGTCAGTGTTGGAGGCAGTTCGGAAACAGAATCAGAGCTACGTCTGGCAAAGTATCTTGTCAGCACAGGAGATGGTCAAGAGAGGGGCCCGAAGGTCGATCGGACCAGGTACGGGCACGCTGATAACCGCACACCCTTGGCTCACAGGAGTGGAGGCCAGGGTACAATCGGCAGGCCCTGGTGTGGAAGGGAAGATGGTGTCAGACCTGATGAGATCGAACGAGAGAAGATGGGATTTAGAGAAGCTTAGTACACTGCTCAGCCCAGAGGACCAAAGGGCTATAATGGCGGTCCCGATCAGTAGGACGGTAGTACGGGACTCCTGGTACTGGGCGGGGGATTATTTAGGCCAATACACGGTCAAGTCGGCATATAGTATGGGCCAGCAAGATCAGACAACTTTCCAGGCCCAGCCAGAAATCTGGTCGGCTATTTGGAAGATGGAGGTGATGCCGAAGGTTAAGTCTTTTTTGTGGCGTACTTGTTCAGGATGCTTACAGGTGGCAGTTAATCTGAGGCGCCGGCATGTGGATATGGTGGCGACCTCTCCGGTCTGCTCTGGGGAGGAGGAATCGGCTATCCATCTGTTGGTTCAGTGCCCGGTGGCAGCGGAGTGCTGGGAGAAATCGGGGTTGAATCTTCCCCAAGAGGCCCAGACGATAGTAGAGTGGGTGCATGACATGTTGACAATCAATCCCCCGGCAAGCGGGGGACTGATAGGATGTATCTTGTGGGAGGTGTGGAAGGCTAGGAACAAGGTGGTGTGGGAGAATGTAACTCAACCAGCAGCCAAAATCTTTCAGACAGCATTCCACCTGCAGGCAGAGTGGATGGAGGCCAGGAAGCGGAAACTACAAGCACAAGCGGCTCCCCGCCATGCTGGAGTACAGGCAGCGGTAGTGTGGAAACAACCCACGCAGGGTGCGTGGGCCATAAACACAGATGGAGCATTGTTTGCGGCGGCAGACAAAGTAGGAACATGATGGATATGTAGGGACGATAAGGGCCAGCTTCGGGACGCCCGGTCCACATCGTTCCATGGTGCTCAGAACCCGGGGCTGGTGGAAGCCTATGCGATCCGGGAGGCGCTTACGTGGCTTCAACAGTATCCTCGCCAGAGGGTTGTGGTTCGGAGCGACTGCAAAGTCATAGTGGATATGATCAAACGAGGTGGGAATCTGCTCTCCCCTCTGGGAACGATCGTCACAGATTGTATCTCCCTTTTATCTACACTCGAGTGCGTGCAGCTCGAATTTGTAAAACGGATAGCGAACAAAGCAGCTCACTGGCTTGCCAGGGCGGCTTGTTCTAACCCTGTCTGGAATTGGGAAGGGGGTCATGTCCCCGAACCTCTTCACCGCATCATTATTGCCGATATTTAAATAAAATCTCATATTATCTCAAAAAAAAATGTTTACCAGATTAATTTATAATGAAAAACATAATAATTGTTAAAATGCTATTAACATGAAGTTTATTTTCTTTTTGTAGTAGCAACCGCTACCACCCGTGGCCGTTGGGGCCGATGGGAGATATTCTTTACATCCCGTCATCTTTTTATTCTCCTTTCCTCAAATCCTCTAATTTCCTTTCTAAGCCTTGTTCTAAGAAAATCCCATAGCCTTACCGCCTCTACCACCATGTTTCAACCACTTGTCCTTGTGTGCCGCCAACCAACTCCTCATTATGGGACTTCGCTCCTCGTCGGGATCCCCCTCCCCTCACCGGGGCCAGCTTCCCCTCGATCGTGGTGGCCAGATCTATCTCGGCCAGACATGCAGAAGCTCTACCTGGTTGGAGTTCGTCGGAAAGGGACGAGGCGGGTTAACATTTCGTCCTAGTCTCGGTCGGTGTAGGTCTCACTGGAGTCGGTCTCGTAGGAATTTTTCGTATCGGTACGTGGTCCCTATCCCATCTTCCCCCTGAGGTCGATCGGGGTGGCGGTCCTTCCTCCATGGGCTCGGGAGCTTATCTCGATCGTCATGTGTGGCCACCTCCATGTGGTCCGTTGTCGTGGCCGCCTCCATATGAGTCGTTTTGTGGTCGCCTTCATGTGGACCTTTGTCGTGACCGCCTTCACGTGGGCCTTTGTCTTGGCCACCTTCACGTAGGCCAGCATATCCTCATTATCTCTCTAGAATCTGTAGAGCCTATTCATCGTTGCACGATGCTCCGTGACTCTCGCTATTTGCATTCAGGCTCCTCGGATGACTCGGTTATCCCCCACCCATTTGTTGTTGAAGAGCTTGTCTTTTGCACTACTGGTGTTGGCACTATACCTTAGGCGTCCATCACCAGCCGCCATCATCGCCATACGTAGGGGATCCGGTCTTGTCGAGGTCTACCCTACAACCTCGACGAGGACCCTGACCCTCGTGGGTTGGGGCTCAGTGGGTGGTGGAGTGCCATTGTACCCAAAAGGGGGCGAGCCTTATCAATCTCGATTTGGGACTCGTCTTACTTCAGCAGACCAAGACAACCACCCGCATGGGTATTTAGAACCTTGGTTTTGCTTTTTCGGGCTTATCTAACAGTAGACTACTGTTGTCGCTTGTCTTCTAGTGTGCCAATTAGGAGTTGTTTGCGTAGTCAAAAACGTCGATACACCTATTTCCAACAAGATCCCGGAGTAAAATCTTAGTAATAAGGAAACTATCTCATTATGGTGTATTCCGACAAATTTGCTATTAATCGATGATATAGACCCTTTTCCAAAAAAAAACATGAAGTACATCCAATCTTAGTTCTATCTATAATCCGTCTTTTATACGACAAATATAAGTTTACCTCGCTTATACTCTAATCAACTCAAATCACTAAAAATGCCAGAAACATAGTATTTGACTCGTACTCAACATATTGCAAATGAACAATTATTAATCGTCATAAACTAGCACCAAACTCTAACAATACATATATTTCTATAGCATGATTATAGGTTATTCATTAAAAATAGGAAAAGTCTAATAACAATTTGTAATATATAACTCATTGAGTACCAGATATTTATAGTCAAACCTAAGGATCCCAAACTAATACTTGTGTAAATCACTTGATATAGATAATTATAGATCATAACTATAGTTGATTATTAAGTGAAAATAATATATAATTAAGGGGAATCTGTAAATAATAGAAGCAGCGGACCGATAAGTAAATGATGAGGAGTGTGTTGTTGTAAATGATTGAGGAGCTATAAGGTGGCTGACGTCAGTCTCTTTATTTTTGTTAGTCATATTATAACAATATAATACTACGATTCCCAACGGCTATATATTCGGTTGATCAGGTCGGTAAAACCGTTTGAATGAAGCTTGAAACTAATCCTCTTGCCATTCAATTATTTTATATTTTTTATTCGTTAAGCATCAATGATACGAGAAGTATATTAAAATATGACGTTTTACGTGGCATCATTTTTGTTCATAAATCGATGACATTGATGCTTTTGTGAGACATGTTTTGCATTAATACAGAAGTTGACCTTATCGACGTAGTTGTAGTGGCCGTATGTTAGGTTTCACATACTTACCGATGAAAAAGGCTATCCGTGGTAAAAAATTCTGTTGTTTATCGACGGTTTCATATATCGTCGGACAAGTACATTATTAGAATATTAGTGTTGGATACTAATTTGTTGGTGGATACATCAAGTTTTCTGACGAAATAAGTAATTGATGGGCAAGTAATTACTATTCGTTGGTGTGGATTCTCCTATCGGTGAGGAACGGACATTCCCCACGGAACAATATCCGACGGTAATGAGCCTTAGTTAGTGACATATAGTTTTGACATTGATAAGGATGTTCAGCGACGGTTCTTGGTCGACGGGTCTATGTCGGTGTTATTTATGGTCGACGGATGAAGATACAAAGGCGATGGATTCAATATGTGTCAGTTTTTTCTGTTTCAACGATATAGTTGATTCAATAATATTTTTGTATATTTTTTAATAAATTATTTATAAAATGGTGATACTTAGAAATAATGGGATTCTTCCTGCTTCCACTTCAGTCGACATTTTGTAGTGATGTCTATGCAGGCCAAACAGGGGTTCCGATGCTCAGGGGTGGCAACTATCACCAAAATAGGGTTTGGATGTAGAGGTGGATGATGTCCCCCTCTTCTCGGTCCCCCACTTCTCCCTGTCTTCATTAGCTAGGTCACACATCTTTGTGGTCTCAATCCTCTGACGTGCTATTTGGGATGTGCGCCAGTGAAATATTGTAGTCTTCTCCCAAAGAAACTCATGAGCCAAGTCACAGATCTTCGATTGGATTTCCCTTTCACGGAGAGGCATCTGAGCCGAGAAGCCTGGTGGGGACCCGACAGACTGCGGTAGCGACAATCTGTCAAAGGGCTCGGTTCTCCCCCCCCCCCCCCCCCCCCAGCCTCAGGGCCTCGACGACCCTTTCCTCCTTCAACTACCACGCCCAGGGCGTACTCCACTCCGTCTGAAGTAGTTTCTTTGTATCCAACCCCAGCAGAGCTCGAATAGATGAATCAAAACGTGTCTCTGACGGTCCCACTCTCAAGAGGCAGCCACATCGAGTGTAGAAACCCAGGAGCCGTTCGTACTAAACCTCGGTCTGGGTAGGCTCTAGATGTCCTAAGAAAATCAGATGGGTTGCCAGCGGAGAGGCCTATTCATATCAAGGCTGACCCGAAACCACACGAACTAATCCCATCTCTACCGACTTGGACACGACGTTGCGATGACTTCCGTACCCAACGTGTTGGCCATTAATGACATATAGGGTCTGTTTGATTTTGGGTTTTAAGTCTCATGATGACCCCTTTTTGAGGTTCTATCTCCTCTACTTTGTATTTTTTTCTTAAGATCAAAGTATGAATAAAACATTGCTTATCAAAAAAAAATGGTATGTTCAGGCGTCCCCTAGCACATTGAAATCCCTCACTCCGATCTTCATAAGTCGGAAATGGAGCGATTTTGGTTGCATGCACGGATGGAACGGTATCAGCATTAACGGGTATCCATTGAACGCCCAGGGCCCTCGATGATAGATATCTTCCATGGTGCTCCAGGACGGGAAGAAGAACGCCACCACCTCCTTCGATAAAGACTCCACCTCCAGCCATCGTATCTAGTGCGCCGCCATCAGCTTAGGGTTGCACGAGACATTGGAGAGAACCCTCCCTGCCACAACATACCGGTAGCGTGTGTCTACCATGGTTGGAACCGTTCCAACTAGGACCACCACTACATCGTTGTCGTCTTCATCCTCAGCGAGAACGTCCCAATTTGGCCTCGAATAGCCTTTGGAGGGTGCACACCTCGTCCTGCCAAGGTCGGTGCAATCCTGACATCCTAATTCCCCCGTTTCCTGATGTTCTTTCTGGATGTTTGTTATCCCCTCAGATATCCCATATCAATTACCACGAGTATTTTGAGATCAAGTCAGGAAATAACTATCGTAAACTACAGCTAAACAATCGCCACCCTGGGGTTCTTTTCAGAATAATCGTCTCTGAATTAGTCTGATCTACTAGCTATAGGATTAGCGTTCGAAACCTATAGATTCGGATTTCGTATCACCTTTTTATTTTCTATTGTATTTGTGTTCTTCTCGTTTATTACTACTATCGGTAAAACTCCCACTTATATGCTTAAAGAAACTATACAGAACTACTTGCATTAGATGTGCCTTAGTATTGGTTACATACATGCTCTATTAACACGTTATCTTTTATCCAACGTTATGGTTAATATAATAAAAAAAATATACACAAATACTAGTAGACTTTATGTTGAAGGTACTTGAATTAATAAAAAAAATGAGGCATATTAAAAGTCTAAATACCATGTTAGGGGCATTTGCCCCTGGCGCAACCAAAGCCTCACATGTTGCATTTTGTGTGGCATGTAGATAATTAATGATTAATTAATCATTTTAGTAAAATAATTGTTTCCAAATCAAAAATCTCTAAAACCTATGTAGGTGCCGTCCCCTTCTCCACCATTTGCGATCTATGTGGTTTTGCCTCAAACCCTAAAAAATCACACATGGCACTTAGTTCTTTTTTATTCTCCCAACTACTTATAAGTCAGATGAACTATACATTAATTATTCTTTGGTTTAGTTAGAATTGGGGTGGACATTTGTGTGGTTTTCAATGTTCTTGTTTATCTCAAAACCCAATTTTATATGTATAATATAGGTCATAAATATATCTCTCTAGCATCTTGGTTGTTTGGAGTTTTAGTTTGGGTTTAATTTATTCCCTTGATTATACACATTGACTATATCATATCATTTGAGTATTAGGTCGAGATGATCTTATTATTAACGTTTGTAAAAAATTACGATAAATTGTTTTTATTTTGTAGACGAAAAATAGTTTATCTTAAGTTTTTATAGACGATAAATATTTCACATTAAATTTTACAAACGACCATAGTTCGTCGCAATTTTATAGGATCATTTCTAAATTAATTTTAAATTTTCTAGATACATGTTTTTTCATCTGTATTAGTAATGTATACGAGTAAATGTGTATATAAATAAAAACCATCAAGCTCATGCAATTTTCTTCTGAATCACGAATTTAACCAATGCAATTGTGTTAAGAGTAAATTTCATATCATGCTAGGCAAAAGTGAAGTCTTTGTGATTCAACTCTTCTTTCTTTTAAGCAGAAGATGTGGTTTTATTAAATTAAAGGTAATCCCAAAAAGAATAATGGGAGAGTGGACTATACGTAAATGGTCCAACACCTAACACTAATTGAAAGGTAACAAAGGCATAACGTAGAAAAACCAATCTCGGTTAGACATAAGGCGGACCACATGAGCCTAAATGCTTGTGGATCCTCATATGAGGCTCACTAACTATTTGAGTGATACACATGGTTAGGGGATGGAGTTTTGATATTGGTGGAAGATCCTCATAAAGGACCGGGTTTCCAATCCTCCCTAACAACCTGAGACCTCTACGAGACCATGAGCTCATGGTTCCTGGCTAGGGATGGAAATGGGGTGGGTTCGGGGAGAGGACCTTGTGCCCCGTCCGAGCCCCTCCCAGCGGGGAAAGGGGATTCTCATCCCCATTATCGCATTGTAGGGGACGAGGATTCTTCGCCCCGAAAAAGCGCATATTTTGACATCACACAATTCTCAATGCATAATTTTAAGCAACATGCATATGTCTTATAGCACCTTGACGCAACCCCTACCCCCAGAGAGTTTCCCACTTTGGTACCCGCAACTACCATCATGACCTTTGTAGGGAGGTCCTATACCTGCGCTCGCAGCTGAATCTAATTCAACCAAGGTGGGGCGAGCTTATGCCATACATTCCCGGGGCCAGACCCTTGATAACAAGGCCCTCAGTCGATGGACCCCACTCTATCGTGACGACACAAAGCATAACATCTACGTTGTATAGCCTCTAGGTTAATAGACGCCGTGCCATCTCATACCTAAGACAAATCAGTGAGGTCTGATTTATAGGCATGGGGGCACCTCAATGATGGAGTCCTCATACATGACGATAGAGTACGCATCAAAGGTTTTTGTATGTCATCGAGGGATGGGAGCGAGGAAGTCGTATTCAAGGAGGGCATCCCGTGGTACAACCCTTACGACGCAGATGACCGAGAGTCTATCGGAGAACCCGAATGTCCTGTTGGCAGTGAATATGCTAAGATACTTTTTTTGAATATCTTCCAACAAGAAGGAGGGGGTGGGTTCCATGTCGTCACGACCGGCGGGGTTCCTGTTGGGACAAGAGACAGGGGCTGAATCCGCTTCTGCACAAGTGGACTCTAGGGTCGCTTGCGACAGCCATCGAGGGGATTCATTCGCAAGGATAGCCCTATGTAAATCCGGTAGTGTAACTCCCTAACTTGGAGAGGTGAGGAGCGAATGATCGATTACTGGATTGGCCGAGTGGCAGCGACGATCATGGTAGTAATGGCCATGCAGGTAGCGGCTAGGCCGTGGGGACACGAGCGACAATACACAAACGAGGTTTCATCGTCTCGGCACTCTCTCTAGCATGGTGACCACGTAGGAGGACCGAGGCGGAGGCACTAGTTAAAAGGAGATCACTAATTACCACGACAGAGGAGCGGATGGTTGAGAGGGAACCTTAAAGGATCCCTTAATAGCCTTCTACCCACGAGGAGGTTTGACGAAGTCAGTGGTGGGGAAGGGGGAAATACTAACAAGGAGGGAGGGATGTGCAGCACTATCAGATTGATGGTCCACAACGACATGTCGGTATAGTGAAAACGGACGATAGTAGAGTCATTAGGACACAAAAAGAAAAAGCGAGGCGAGCTTTATAGCATTTTACAGTGACTCAATTCTTTAAACAAACAAAAATGAATAAACGTCATCAGAAGAAGAAAAAAATCTGATATTTATCAGTACAACTAAAAAAATTTAACTTACGGCTGCTAAAAGCTTATAGGTTCTCAAAGAAACCCCTCTCTTCAACCCTAGCCTCCGCCCTCTTTGAGCTCTCTGTTTCCTGCCGGTGACGTTATTGTTTCCTGCCGGTGACGTTATGGTCTCCGGCCATGGACGTCGCCGGTAGGTCCCCTTGATCTTCTGCTCCGTTTTCCCCCGGCTTCAAACCCCCCTCCCCCCCTCCCCGTACCCCCTTTTTTTCCCTTTCCTCTCAAGGCCGGCGCCAGATTTTCGTTTTTCGGTGTCTGTGTCCGCCTCCAACTGATGTTGTTTTGGTGCCAACGGACTCGCAAGGTGGGTCTGAGCGGTGATGGGCAGCTCCGGCGACTCGTCACGCTGCAGATCTGGCCTTAACGGTTACCTTTAGCGGGTATCTAGAGTTCGCGATTTCTGGATTCCTCGGGTCAAGGTCCCTTGTCGGACCGTGGCGACTCTGAATCGGCTAGTTTTTTTTCCTTTCGTTTTACAACATTTCAATAACTGCACTTGGTGTAGATTGGGTGTGCAACGGTTTGGTATGCCCGTTATGTGCACGGTTTGGTGTGCACGTTGTTGCACTTTTTGACGTGCACGTGTTTGCACGTTTTAGGGCATCCTATGTGCGTTCGGGTAGGGAGTTTGGTAATATTATATTATAGGTTTGTTAGTTTGGAGTATGCAATTTTATCGTTTGCTTGTGCACTTTCATCAGATTATACGTATGTCACTTTGATTGATATATAAAATTAATGTCTCCTGCTTTTCGTCTAAAAAATAATAAACTAAATTTTAAAACCAAATTTTAAAAGTTTTAATTATCTATATGCTCGAATAACCTATAATTTAATGCAATATTAAAGCATATTAAAGCACAAACTTATGATTAATACATACTATGAATGTAGGCATAAAAAGGGAAAACAAAGATCTAAGCCTAAATCTTGCCTCCAACTCCAAGGGTCGCAAACTCTACGAGGTCTAGTCATCGTCGTGTTCAAGGTTCATGCACATTACACGTAGACACTACAAGAGTGGTTTCAACTCATCTCCATCTCTATGTAAGAGCCGCAACAACACACTTCAATATAATATATGCAATTCTTGTCGATCTCTTCAAATTGCTTGGAAACTATGCCACAAACATATGTTTTGAGCTTCATTTAATGTTTGGTGGACGGCTAGTTTTATTAGGTGTCATGATTGATAAACTTTGGTAGTAGACCATTTTTTTATTTGTTTCACAGTTGTTAAATCCGGATTCTAGACTCATTTTTTAGTCGTTTTGTCTTGAGTAGATATGATTGTCAAATTAGGTTTTCATACCATTGTTCAGTCTTGTTAGGTTTCTGTTGAGGTTGTTCTATTATACCAGTACTCGGGTTTGTATCTGGTATTTGGTTGTGTCTGTTGGCTTGTAACAATTCTGTAGTTAGATCTTTTGTCCTCTCTTTTCAAGTTTTGAAAAGATGGAGATTTATATACTGCGTTACTGATAAAAAAAATTAATGTTTAGGCGTTTAAATAAAATATTATGTTCTAAATGTTTATAGATGGTAAAAGTAAAGTCTAAGGTCTCATTTATGGTTTAAATTCTATACGTCCAAAATATATTAATTATATCGTCACTTTGTAATAATATTTTAGTCCTTTTCCTGATGTAATACACAATTTATGTTGTTTTTTACTGTGTTTGATTAAGAAGATCGTAATTAAATTTATAACAAATGTCTGAGGTTGGTCTCCATCTCCTATAAAGAAGTCTAGTAACAACATATTGGAGATTTTCTTTGTAACGAGTAGTGTATATGCGATCGGACAAAATAAACAACTTCTAATCGGTTAGATGTATTTGTGGTATGGTTGATTAGATTATGCAGTATACGTTCGATCTTGAAAAACTTGAAATTTTAAGATAATTAATGAGGAAGTTATGAAAATGACCTCACCAGAATCTTGATGTCAGTTTACTTACTTGTCATCAACATCTACCCGTTTTTGTTTCCTAATAAAATATCTTTTATGATAAAACTATATATTATCACATAATTATTGGTTTTATTTCGTAATTTTTTGTTTAACATATACTATAGGAGGGGATACCACAACAAAAAAAAAATTAACCTTAACAGTTGAGTGTGATTCGGATCTTTAAAAATAACTCTTTATTTTTATTTTTTTTTGGATGTCGTTCACCATATTTTGTTATGTACCGAGATTTTCATTCAAAAGTTTAAACTCATTATAACAGAGAATATAAATACATATAGGAAAGGTAGGCATATCTAAGGCCGGTGATTTGTCACTTTGAATTAATCCAAACCGTTCAGTAGTCAAATAAAATTAACATTGACAAAACTAATAGATCAGTGCTAGTGTGGCTTGTGATTAGGACTGACATACATACATGATACATGTGTGGATCCTAGTTGAATGGGACTTAGCCACACAACTTCCCCCAATTAGAAAGTCAAACACTTCATTACAATGCTATTTATAGCTTAATCCACTTTCTGACATCATGTGAATTAAAAGTCAACTTTTTTTTTTGTCCGTCCAATTCATTTCAAAGGAAACCATGTTCCACATTAGTTTACTAGTTCTGTCTTAATTAATTGGTTGATTAATTTAAATTAGTTAAGCATACTTGAAGGTTAATTCTCTAAACATTAGGCTTATGTTCCCATTACTTGAAAATGTAACTTATGCCTCATATTTTGATGTAACCACAATTTAGTTTCTTTTTTTTTGATATACCACAATTTAGTTTCGGATCTTTGATACCAAATAAGGGAGTAAGAATTTTTTTTTTTTTGAAATGATAGTAAAGATTAATATAATGTATCTTAAAAAATAATATAATTAATTTACAAAAGCAAAGTAGGTCTAGGATTTTTGTTTTGTCTTTAACCAATTTAGATTAGTTTTCTAATTTTTCTTCTTGTGAAGGTTTCAATGAAGTTATGTAATCTTTAGAAATCGTGAGCATTTGTTATTGTAATTAGTGTTATGTAATCTTTAGAAATTGTGTTTTTTTAACGTAAATTGATTAAAAATGAAGCACGATATCAGAAGAATAACGGAGAGTAGTCCCTCCTTAGATAAACTACAACTAAGCCTTAAAAAAAGCCGAAGACATAAACAGGCTCTTGAAGTGGGGAACATTACAACTAAACGAACTAAAACATCAATTAAACCAAAGAGGGAAGCTACTACGAGAACAAAAATGAAAACGAAAGCTAGATCTAAAACTAAAACCAACTCCGACTTAACCTGAGTCCGACCACTATGGCCTGAAAGCGTATGAGTTCCCCAAAAGAAACCGTTGATCTGAAAAATAATGCGTCTGGATCGGGGAGGGAGTGCATGATTGGAGGAGGAGGAGGATGATCAGTAGCAGCCGATCGTGATGGGGACGGAACGCTTCTCTTCCCTATCGTCCCGCTTCCCCGCAGGTGCCTCATTAGACCTGGCGAGGCTGCATACCAGACCTCGCCTGATTCATCTGATTGTTTGTGCCAACGAAAACCCCTCCCGTTGTGTCAGTGTGTTCTCTTCTGGCGTGAAAGGCTAACACGGAGAGGGCGATCACCACTGTATCAGGGAGTTGCGGAACGTCGCAAAGTATGCACCATCCTTCCGATATAACAACGTTGAGGTGTGGAGGCACGAATAAACACAACAGTGTCACAAGGATGAAGAGAGTGACCCAAGTTCCATCGTGAAAACCCAAATTTCGTTGGAAGATCGCCATGCTAGCTTCCAAAATCAGTGTCTCACATATGAACAAACTCATACCCTAGCAATTTCAAGACAGGATTTACAGATAAGGATAGGGGGTGAAACTAACCGTGAGACGGTCGGAGACGATTACAAAGAAGGCGGAGAGGGAGGAGTAGAGAAGCCCGATCAGGAAGGACCGCCTAAAGAAGAGCGCCACCGATGAAACGGATGTGTGGGTGATCTGAAAGGATCCCAAAAGGGGGTGAGTTCGAAATCCTAGACATGGAGAGATAAGCTTCATTGGAATACATTCCAAACTGTCAAAGATTTGTGGCAGAACTTTATCATCATTATTTTCTTTTTGATAAATTATCGTCATTATTTTGTTAAACTCGATTTAAATTTATCATCCAGATTATCAAATTTAGTTTAAATATCTCGACTCATAGTCAATTAAAAAACATTAAGACCATATAATTAACCTTAGTTGGACCGCCGCTTTGTTAATATATCTTGGTCAACTGATCCACTCAAAATTGTAATCCTCATAAAGGAGGTCACGAACTATAAATTCTTAAACAAACGTATAAACCAACTAACTTAACTAACTAACTATGGCATAAACGAAGATACTAATATTCAGAAGAATAATAATATAAAATGGTCAGCAAGGGAATAAAATATGTCAAGAACATGAGCCATTTGGGATTACAAGAACAAATAAATTTGATAGAACATGACCACCAATATTAGATGCTAGGTTTGACTCTGGGTGATATGTATTTAGGGTCGCGACCACATGAGACCACATGGACTAGTCAGTTATGAAAATTAGTTAGTTAAATGATGTATTTAATTTTATTCTGAATAGGATTTTTTTTGAGCGAAGGGTGCATATTTTTATTACTTTAAAACGATATTCGATTACATTGTTATGCATCGAGAAACATGCTCATCGATCACGGCAAGGTCAGTATGAATGAACAGTGGTTCACTTAACTTTTTTATATCAGAATCGTCACAGACGGTATTTGGATGGAGTAGAGAGACGGGAGGAAGCGGAAGAGGGACGGTGAACTGAGGCGAGAAAGGGCGGTGGGCGGACACGACATCGATAGGAAATCGAGACATAGATATAAAAGAACTGAAATTTCGATGCTGAGTTTTTTTTACCTAAATAACCACTTGGTCGATGATATCACATATTGTCGGCCAGTTTTTTATTACGCAAATGACGGCATCTCAACCCCAACACGTAGAAAATTTTATTAGTGGTCACACTTGGCCGACGATTTCCATTTCGTTGGCCAAGTCCAATTAAGAAAACGACATCATATAAACCCCAACACACTGAAAATTTTATTACACAGTCGTGGGCGAGATGGCGCTGGCGAGGAGAAGTCGCCGGCGAGGAGGAGGCGGGGAGCTGGCGAGGAGCAGGCGAGAAGGGCGCCGACGAGATAGAGAGACGTTGGCAATCTCGCCGGCAGATCTCGCTGGAGAGAAGAGATGGGTTATCCTCAAAAATGATTTTTGAAGGCTGCAGCTACATCTCGCCGGCGCCTCCCCGCCAGCCCATTGCAGAGCTCGCTGGCGGTGAGCTGGTGAGATGATTAAAAAAACATATTTCAAACCATCTCGCCGGCTGCCGGCGAGATGGTTGTGGATGCTCTTAGTGTATGGCATCTTGTCCGAAAAAGTTGTGAATATCATCGACCAAGTGGATCGATTCAGTTGATCAAATAACCCGTCCTTTAACTTTTCCCTCGTTTGTAGTGATCAAAATTAAGTAGTATAGTACAAATACGTACTAATTTGACGAAAGCGCATCAAACATATTCGGTGACAAGATAGTAGTCTTCGAGCTCTCCCTGGTGAGAAGTACGCTTATGGTGAAACTAGAGGTTGAAGAGGGTTAAGGTTTGTTGTCGTTAGGAAATTAAAACTGTTAACATGGTATACAATGTCTTCGTATTATCCATACGAAACAGAGGGTTCATTTGATGGAATTAGGTACTCAATCAGGGTGATCAACCTTTCGGGATAGGTTGGTCAACGAAGACGTCCATCCAGTTGGCCAAGCAAGTCAAGGAAGTAGCTACTTAACAGACAAAATACGAAGTTTGTCGCCTAAATATTTACTTGGCCGACGTTTTCTTCTTCGTCGGCCAGGTATCAACATATACCCCCAATTCCTAGTCCCTATTGTACGTTTTTATCAATAGGAAAACCCTATACTGTCGATAGGGTAAAACCCCTAAAGATATCACTTTAGGGCAATGGCCGGTGACGGTGGCTCGATTAGATTTACAATGAAAGGTTTATTAAAGTTCAAGGTTTCAACAACATGTCTAATCTGAGAGTTGCATCAACCACTCCCTTTAGCGGAGCTCTTTGCGTCTAAGTTTTCTCATTCCTTCCCAAGAAGAAGCACATCAAATAACATTGACGGAACAGACGTTAAAGAAATCGTTGTTAAGTAGGAAATCAAAACCGTCTATGTGATATTATCTATATAAAAAAATAGGACTCGTTTTACTTGGCCGACGATCTTACATTTCGTCGGCCAAATGTGCCACTTGGTCCACTACCACAAATTTCGTAATTTGTCATAGTTGGCAGAGTCGGTCACTTGCCCCCTTGCCCGACGCAATGATTTTCGTCGGCCAAGTCACTTTCTGGCGTGGTGTTGAAGTTAGGCGTAGTGTGTATTGCCGCTTGGTGTAACTATCGATTTGGAGATCATTCGACAAAACCGGTCAACAATCCGTAGAATTTTCATTAGAGTGGTGAACAAAGTAAAATTCTATTCACCAAATAGTAATGGCGGGACCGTTACCACAATGTTTATGTCATATTTGTATAGTAATAAGATATCAAACTGAAGTGGTCTCCAGCCTTTACTTCATCATCATCAATCAACCTTTTGTCCTTGTTGCATGGCCCTTCCATGGAAGCTTCAACAAGAGCATAGCATACAAATGAATGCAGTTTGATCTCTTCCATCCTGGACACTGGAAATTCATAATTCTTAAGCTTGAAAAAACTTGCATTCAGAGAAGTAAAAGGATTTCGTAAAGAAAAAAAGTTTAAGCAAATATAATCTTCATCACCCACTTAGATTTCTTCCTCTTCAAAGGGATCTCTTTCAGGATAGTCGCCAACCTGGAAAACATACAAGACGATTAGATCTTCACAGATATCAAGCAGACAAGATAATTATCATCGGTCCATTGAAACTATGATGTCACTAGCAGAATGCCCATTTGCCCCAACATTGGGATCCAACTCATCTACAAACGAAGATAGGGTAACACATGAAACTAATACACGGGATAGATGCTAAGCATGAGATACCAATAGTTTTCTTGTCTTTTCTCCCGGTAAACAGTACGAATAACAATATCACAGATCCATAAGGGACACTTAATCAAAAGAACATGACATGCAATGCAACCAATGGAGTTTGAACTCAAAAGAAAGTCATTTTAATGTTAAACGAGCAGTGTGAACATGTTCGATGTCCCAATCACGAATACAGGTAGAATACAAACCTTTACTTTGTCTGGCCTGACCATTCCACCTTGAAGTGGAGGGCACTGAAAGTAACGAATTCCTTTTACCCTACAGTACAGGGAGAAATGACATCTCATCATAAACAGGATCAAAAGAGAGTTTAGGGTTTACCATAAGCACCAAACAGCAAGCAAGGTTCTAGAATTCTTAATAAGCTTTAGCATAATCTTTTACAATATCAGATATAGTACATTGCATGGCACAGTAACAGTTGGACACAACAGAGGGTTATACAATTCAGTAAGTCCATATGCATCAGCCAGAACTTTTCGTCTAGACATTTCCTCCTTCCCTAAACTCGGGTTTCTATGGACTTAACATTTTTAACTGGATATAATTCAAAGAATTCACATTATGTCAATTAACTAAAGATACTAATTAAATATTACTTGTTCTTTTTATAGTTGAAGATGTTCATACTGAACTTATAATACTAAATGCTCAGAGGTGACAGGTTTCCATCAATTGTTCCAGTAAACATTCTTTTGAGCTTATGATCAACAAACAATTAGAGAAATTGCATTTCCTTACTGGAAATGACAATCAAGATTAGATATAAGGAAATAAGTAGCAAAACATTATGGAAAACTATACAAGTAATATCTCTAATTTTCCAGGAAACACAAAATAAAGCATGGTCACATACATTCCATCATGTTTTCCAAGTGGTTCATCATATTGTATTCCAACCCAGAAACCAGGTGCCAAGGACTCTGCTCGGCCCACAAATTTGACAACACCTCGTTTCTCCCCAGGCGCAACCTCACATCGATCACCTACCTATCAAGACGAAAGAAGAAAAAAAAGGTTAAAGGTATGCCATCATGACAATGGTTTCATTATCCATCACTGAAATTTATCCAGTAAATATTTCCATATTTAAACTACTCTCCCAGATATGATGCAAAATACCCAAAAATTGTTTGATATAATAGTAACAGGTATCATGAACACCAGGTAAATATGTTGCTTGAGAAGGAAGACCGTGGCAAATGGTTACTAACCTTAATGTTTGCACAAAGATCTTCCATATAGTTGTCTGACATCTGCATTTACACATCTAGTTATTTAAATATAATCTGATCCAAATTAAGTGCTGAAAAAGGCAAAGAATGTTTCGATTTGCTGTAAGAGCATCCATAGTCATCTCGCCGGCTGCCGGCGAGATGGCGCCGGCGAGATGACATGAAATATAATATTTAAATTATCTCGTCAGCTCACCGCCAGCGACGTCTGCAGTGGGTTATTGTTGCTGGCGAGGAGCCGCCGGCGAGATGGAGGAAAAAGCAAATAAAAAAAAGAAAAAAGAAAAAAAATTGCAACATAAACCCACAACTTTATTATAATTATACATATACCACACATACGATAATTAAAACAAACTTAAACGATAACTATACTTATAATTAGCACGCAGATGGTAAGTTAATACATAATTAAACGATATCTAATTTTATGACACGATCACGATCTACAGCTCGTGAACGTACTGCAAGAATTTGTGATGGTCTCGAACGATCTCCCACAGAAACATCTTCGTGAAATGGGTGTCATGGTCCCTGTAGTGGGCAGCGGCTGCTTGAGAGCGAAAGTAAGTCTCGGTACTTCCCGGCGGGGCGTTATGAACTTCTACACGGTAGCAAAATTCATACCGGTAGATTTTCCGGGCGAGATCCTGCCAGTGGTCTCGACACTGTTTCTGGGTTCTCGGCGGGGAGTTGGCCGGAGCACCGTGGACAAAATTGGCATAGACTACCGGCCAGTACCTATGATTTGGGCCCGGTCGGGCGTCCTACAGCCAACATAGGACCAACACCATCTCTTCCTCGTTTGTCCACGGGTATGAGCCTACGCCGGCCATTGGTGCTTCGAAGAAAGGGAGGAAAAATGGAAGAACAAAAGTTTTGGAGATAGAGAGAGAATTGGAGAAGAGGTGTGAAGAATGAAGGAGGAGAAGGGTGGTATTTATAGGCCAAAACCGCCGGCCACAAGGGGGCATTTTGGTCATTTTGTGGTGGTGGTGGCAATAATGGCACACATCCCAATAATGGACAACTCATAATGTAAAAAAAAAGGTCTTCTTTGACCAAATTCAAATAATTCATTAAAGTAAAACAATTACCAAAACATGACTTAAAAAACATTCATTAAAGGAAATTAGAATTACAACTTAAAAAAAAACAAGTACGGTAAGCTTAAAAAAAACAAGTCACTGGGCCATCAGATTGCGCAAAATCTTAAGCTGCGTCATGTGGGCCTCTAGCTGCTCGGGGTCCATGCCCGAAGTGTCGGTTCTTTCAGCTTCGACCCACTGCTGGTATGCCATCAGCTTCAGCTGCGCAACCTTCTCAATGGTCCTGGCTTGGCTTGCTTCTTTGGCCGCTATATGGGCCCTCTCGACACGATCAGCAACCGCTTCCTTAGACGATGATGCCGAGCCCTTTCCTCCTCGCCTTGCAGCCTTGGCAGCCTTGCAGCCCATAGGCCTCTTGTACTGGGGTTGACCTTCCGTATTAGCACCCGTCGTCTGCTGACTGTCCTCAACGCCCGGCGTGTCTTCCTGAGTGCGCTTCCCCGAGTCGGTAGAATCTTCGACATCGAACGCTGTAATCGGTGTCGGTACAACGGGGTCGTCAACGGAAAAGAAAGCCGAATTCCACTTCTGCTCACCTTTCACAAGATCCCACCAGTGTTTCCATGTGAATGGATGGTTACAAGCCTGGAGGTATTGCTCCTCGGTCAACCTCATGACGTCTGCATCATCGCGGCCGCTCCCGTGGTCCCTGCAGTTCCTCACAAACAGCCCTTGGAAGAACGTCACTCGGGCATTTGTCTGCTTCCAGTGGTCTTTGCACTGCTTAGCCGTCCTCAGCGGGTCATCCGGGCCCCGAGTAGAAGCCAGTTCCTCAGCGATGGCCCCCCAGTACTTCAGGTTGTGCTTCTCGTTGCCGTGAACTGAGTCGTACGAGTTGTGCATCCAAGCTCGAACTAACCTGCTGTCCTCCTCGACGGTCCACAAGACACGCTTTGCTTTGGCCTTTGCCGAACGGACTTCGATGTGCTCGGTAGTAGGTGGAGAGGATTGAACGGTCGGGTTGGGGGACAAAAGCGGGTCCAAGAACTCTTGGGACAATGTTTCATCCGTGACCGCCCTATAGATGGTTGCCCACTCGTTGAGATCGAAAGAAGCCATACCTAAAATTCAAAACTAAGAAGTGCAGTAGAAGGAGAAACTAATTGAGTGTGTGTGAAATTTGTGTTTGGGAGTGTTATTTATAGGGGGGAAAGTGCAAATTGGTATAAATGTTGCTGCCAGCGAGGAGGACACGTGTCGCCAGCGAGTGGGTCGCCAACGGCCGACGCGCCGCCCGAGACAGACCAGGTCAAACTCGCCAGCGAGATCTGCTGGCAAGTTCGCCAACGTCTATCTTTCTCGCCGGCAGCCATCTCGCCTCCTCCTCGCCTGCTCCCCGCCTCCTCCTCGCCGGCGACTTCTCCTCGCCAGCAGCTTATCGCCCACGACTGTGGATGCTCTAAAGTAATGAAGTAGGAGAAATACAGAACTTATGAAACTTACTTTGTTTCCAAAAGCTGATGGATTTTGAGATGCTATTTTTCCCTTGAATTTTCTGAAAGTGCCTGAAACACAAACAGAAACAGAAATAGCTTAAATTGGCAAGATGGGTTATTAAGTACCGACCACAGAACTGGTAGCGAACTAATTCTTCAATCTGCTGAAAACCAAATATAACATGATAATAAAAATAGACTGGTAATGCTTGATCAAAATCGAGACCAACATGACTTTAATAGTTCGATTAAGCTAAACTAGGCATCCTTAACACTGGAGCAGTACTCAGTAACTGTAACTAAAATAACTGAGCTTTGCAGCATGCAGACAAAAAATAGGTGAATGGATATACTTTTATCCAGAGGCTATATACTGAGTTCTGAAATATTTTGCCAGCAGCAAATCCAAAATTAGTTTCGGCCCTGAATTCTACTAAGTTAAATTCACTGAAAAACTCAACCCTGAACTCTACTAAGTAAAATTCACTGAAAAACTCTTTGAGTGAAGAACATGAAACAACAATGTGATAATAAATTAAGCCCCTAGAAATCTGATTATAGCTTCTTGGGACGTACCATCGAGTTTATCATAAGCTTCATCTGAGATTGAGAACTTCTCCACTAGAGAGGTATCTTCAAGCCAGCCACCAGAGGTTACGGACGATGGGTCGAGATCAATAACATGTATGCGAAACCTTTTGGCAGAGAAAGAATAAAAAACAACAAAAATATAATGAACACAGAAAAAATCAAGCTAAAAAAGTTTTGATTAGCTTCTATTAAGACTAGGGTTTAAACATAAAATAGGGGGAAATTAGCTTCTATTAAGCACTCATGCTTAATTCAACTTCCAACAAACCCAATTATCAACACAAATTTACCCCAAACCAGCAGCTAGATCAATAACTTCTACATTTGAGCAAATCAAGATCATTTCCCCAATTTTCAACAATGACAGCTAAAATTTCAACTCTTAGATTGAGAAACAATTAAACAAAGTAGAAGACTCAGAGAAAGTTATGACGAACTGAGGACTAACCCATCCAGAGGAGAATAGAAACCGAATGGTCTGGAGTTGTCAGTTAGATCGGAAACTTTAGAGTTGGAGTCGTCATAGAGCTCGAGCCTCATGGAGTCAACAGAAGTGCCACATTTTTTCCATAGCTTATCCTTCACCGCCTCCACTGTCATCTGCAAGCACCAACCATCGAAACAACACCCCAGGAACATATAAAAAATGCATAATAGCCCCAATTAACAGTAAAAACTGTGGTTGATTCGGTGAAGAACCTGAAGAGAGAAGCGGACATCGGCGGAGAAGGTTTTGAGATTCGAGTGAGTAACGCGCAGAAGAACCGAGTCGTCTCCCTGAGTCTGTTGCAACCGAGACGCCATAGCTCTCTCTCTACTGTTCTGGTTCTTCTCAGGCTTTGAGAGAACCGGAAGAGGGAGAAAGGAAGCTTTTTTTTCTTTCTGGGTGTTTTGGTACATTTCCAGAAAATCCACACGTGCTTCAGAAACCCTGCACGTGCGCTGATGCATAGTCACCACCAACCAAAAACACAAGCAAGAGCATAGAAGGAGCCAAACAGAAACCAGTAGATGGAAAGATTAAGCAGATAATACCTTATCCGAAGAAACTAGCTTAGTTGTAGAGACCCACTATGTTACTACACCTGTTGCATTCATGATCCTCGTATTCCCTTCAGGTTCTTGTTGCTTTGAGGGAGGAGAGGCCTGCAGCTAGAATCCTTGCCGAAAAACGAGGAAGGAGATGCCCACGATCGACCTTCGTCCTTAGAAGTTGGGGACGGATGGAGGGAAAAGAGGTGGATGGTGTCGGCGAAACCACGTCGGTATAATCGAACTGGCTTAAGGAGGAGGGCGAATAATCAGACTGGTGCGAAGGAGGAAAGACCTACGAACGTTGAGCAATAGGAGAAGGACGACAAAGACGAAGGAACATGGATGAAAGAGCCCAGAGAGGCGGAGAGGCATAAAGATGTATATCAAGGGTCAATTTATCCAAACACTTTTGATGTGAGACACACACTTCAACACTCCCCCTCACGTGTACGACTGTATATCTACACGTGGGACATAGTAGGAATGAACATCTACATATGGACCAGACACCACAGGGTGCAGGTGAGAAATAGGTCGTGGGCCACCCAACTCTGATACCATGTTTCTAACTTTAGGCCCTTCTACTAGTACTGTGGATTCATCTCGGTTATCTTATCAAGCTAGGTTGTAATTGATCTACATCTTTCTATAAGCTTGTGTCGCGAGCCATTCTCTCGATATCTGATAAAGCTTCGGGTTCTAGTAACTTTTGAGGTTAGGTTATGTAAAGATCCTTTTTAAATTCACAAGGGTAGTTAAAATGTGGTCCTGGAGGCCAAATGGCAACAAACACACATGAGAGAGTGCAATCTTCACCGAGTTTATTACACTCAGGGCACGGAGCAACCCGAGCCACCTCCTCCTCCCTAATAACCTTCAGAGTTGCCTCCTCGGCAACAACAAGAGAAGTGTGCAGATTAGTCGGACACTTCGGAACAACATGATCCTCAATAGTGATTGCCAGAGCAGCCTTCTCCTGAACACCTTTCTGAGTTGCATCCTCGTGAGACTTGCTAGATAGAAAATTAAGTGCAGGAGAAGTGAGAAGAGTAGTTGAAGACTTCGGAGCAGCATGATCCTCAATAGTGATTACATGAGTAGTCTTCTCCTGAACTCCCTTCTAAGTTGCATCCTCCTAAAACTTATTAGCCGGAAAAGTGAGAGTGGGAGTATTGAGAAGAATAGTCAAAGAATCTGAAGCAACATAATACTCAACAGTGGTTACTAAGCAGCCTTCTCCTAAACACCCTTCCAAACTGCATCCTCAGCAAACTTCTTCCGAACAGTTTCCTCTTCAATATGAATGGAATTCGAAGAATTGTTAGCGGGAAAAGAATAAATATGAGAATCCAAAGCAAGAGAAGTGCGAAGATCAGTCAGAGATTCCAGAACATGATCCTGAACCCAATCGGGCTAATCATACTCAGCAATGGTTCCATCATCCTTCAGAGTAGCCTCTTTCTGAGCAGTCTTCATAACAGTCTCTCTGAGGCACCTTTTCCTGTAAGGCCTTCAAATTAGCCTTTCTTTGAGGGACCTCTTCTTGAGAAGCATCTACATTCTATCATTCTGAGCTATCAATTAATGATCTCGACTACTATTAGTCACCAGAGTACTAGTATCCCGAGGAGCATGTGCACTACGATCACGCGCACCGCGTCAAGGTCCCGCCCCAAAGCAGGAGCCCATCCCGACCCCCTAGTCTAGGTCCCCATATTAACCGTAGTTACTTGAGCAATACCTTCCCGAGAAGCCTTTAGTGAAACCTCTTTCTGAGAGGCCTCTTCCTGAGCAGCCTAAGGGTATGCCTCTTGGATTTTTATAGCTACTTCATGTGAATCATATGTCCTTAGGGTTTCCTCAAACCTTACAGTCAAATCTAGCTCAATCTTCAAGTTTTTATATACTCTATCAATTTCTAAACAGATCAGATACTTAGAGTAGAAGTATCTTCAAATTAGGAAACTCATAGGATGTTCGTAAACACGCGCTCTGACATCTTTTCTATCTTTGTTGATCGACACCCGTACATATATCTTTAAGAATTCTAAACCAGCCTCAAAGTAAATTTCTTTTATCTCAACATCGAAGTATTAATACAATGCTATCATGAGCTGCTCACTGTCCTTAGCACGTTTTACCCCCTCTACTATCTTCTCAACTCCATAGAGATGGAGCATTTTTCTTTTATCCTTGCTGAGAGGGAATGGAACCTTGTAAAAGCAGTTATTCGAGCATTCTTCCTAACTGTATCCTCAACAAACTTGTTTTGATTAGTCTCCTCCTCCTCATTGTGAATAACAGTCGGAGACTTTCTAGCGGAAAAGAGTAAATATGAGAATCCCGAGTAGTAGAAGTGTGATGATTAGTTGGAGACTCTAGAACATGATCCCGAACCCAATCAGGCCAATCATTGAGGAGCGTAAATATGTCCTACTTAAATTAACTATTTTTCTCTATAATTTTACATTGTTTGTGCTCGTTTTTAGATTTTTAGCATTATTTAATAGGGTTAAATATCGAAACTTACTTTTAATTATTGGTCACGAACACTACACTACCCAACGTTTCAAAATGACAAATGCACTTCCTTAAGTATCGGCCACGCGATTTTGTTGGTAAAAATAAACGAAATATTCCATATTTAGTCATATGACCTCAAGTGTCATATAATAGATGGTAAAATGACATTTTGCCCTCTTAAATATTTGACTTTTATACATTTTATAAGGAACAATAACGAGGGTACAATAATAATGTTCCTTATCAAATGTATAGAGGTCAGATAATTAAGGGGAAACATTATTTTACCATCCATTAATTAAGGCATTCAGATCATCCTCTCTCTCTGAGATACCTCTTTTGAGCAGTCTTCATATCCCCACGCCACACACATACTTTAACATTGCCCGTGCCCACTAAATACACCTCGGAATATTTTTTTAGATCAGCAAATATTATTAGAGAGCCATGTTTTCAAAATGAACACAAGACTATGGAAAAACCCACAAGAATAGACACGAGCATGCCTAAAGGCACCTAAAACCAAAAATCAACCACATTCAAAGGGTAAGCCAGGTCTACTGCCCACATTTTGCTACCATTAAGCGAACATACAACAACCCAACTAAGGGTGACAGAAAAACAAAGAACACATACTCTAAAAAGTCATATATTTCCAACATTAATAACAACTAAAACAAGTGTAAACCAGGGTCTCAGGCCACATCCAAACAAAGAGGAAAAATAATCCTACACCCTCTTAAGGGAGGTAGAACCAGCACAGCAACCACAAACATCAGAGTCTCTACCAAACCACTTGGAAGTCTATCACCCAAGACTCCCAGCCTAGCTCTCCTCAAGAACAGGGTCACACCTGACCAAGTCAAACAAGACCGAAACATCTTCACGGTGGTCATACCGACACGCCGAGAGGCCCCAACCACAAGGTGAGGGGAGGGAGGAGAGAACCAGACATGGAGTAATAGGAAGCAGAGCTTACCAGGATGGGAGGAGGCTTCCACCCAAACGCTTAAATCGATCCACCGCACACGACTAAGCATCGAGCTGGTGCTCCTTGAAGGCAACACAAGTAGGAAAAGTCGGGCCCTTCCAGCCCCAATCTTGTCACCGGAAGACGGAGAAAGGACAACCCGAGCAAGCTGCGACCAAAGACGATGAGAGGACAACTCGCGCTTCTCCAGAACCACTCGACCCTGGACAAAAACTTCATCAACACTGCTCAGCTTCCCATAAGGAAGCCCACCAAAGCCAGCACTCAAACGGTCAACCCGCGGGCGAGTTTATGTCTAACATCTTCGATCCTCCACCGACGGAGAAGAGAGAAGCCAGAAACAAAGTAGAATGAAGCCAAACCCGAAGAACCCAGTAGGACGAGGAAGAGGGTCGCCGAAAAAGGGAGGTGAATCGGCTACGAGATTGATAGATCTGAGGACCAATCTTCATATCTGAGGGTCCGTCTTCAGATCTGGCCCCTTAACTCACAAAACCACCGGAAGGAGGGGTAGGAGGGAGGTTAGAAGTAGTCAACGACGACCACGAGCCCTAGAGTAGGGGCAGAGAGGTCGTCGACGACAAAAAAGACTAACGAAAAAAGAGGGAAGAAAGGGATAAAACCGACAAAAAGAAGAAAGGTGGGTACCACCGGTCATCGTCTGAGACCGCGGCCATCGCCAGTGGCGCCAGGAAGAAGATGAAAGAGCGGGGGCACGACTAGGGTTTCAAGTATAGAGAGAGGCAAGATCTTCTCTCTCTACTTAAACTAAATATTATTTGCGAGACATTGTCAACATACACCTCGGAATATGATAGAAAAAGATATTGCTCCCCTACACATTCTCATTCCCATCCAGACCTTTTGATTGCAGCAGAAATTAGAAGTATTCTGGTTTAGGAGAGAATCAAAATAAGAAGCTTCATTTCAATATATTGTATATAGTAGAAACATACAGAAAAGAAAACACCCCTTGAGCAACCCAACAATAAATATTTTTCCTGATTTCCCTACAAAAACGCTTGTAGAGACAGAAAATGAATAACAAAAATGTATGTCTATCCCTTCCCAGCTTAACCTAAGTTTTTCTTTTACAAATGGAATGCCAAAACAATAAAATAATTTTACAGAAAATATAGAAAGCAAGAACGAAAGAGAAAAAGAAAGAATTAACGGATTTACAAACACTGTTGGCCTTGACAAGAGAAATAGGATTTACTATGCCTTTGACAAATCATGAGAGAGCGTATAGCAAAACCTTTAGCCTCACTCGTTTAAAAATTGGAAGGCTGAATTCTCTACAAGCTCCTCGGCCGGTTTGACGCCGGAGAAATCCTTCTCTTGCATTGCGGTGGATAGATCATCGACGGAGAAGGGAATGCTGTATTATGAAGATGGATTAGTCACTAAACTTTGCTACTTAGATAAAAACTCTGGATCAATGTGATACAAGAAACCCACCTGGAATTGTCATCCAATAAAAAGGCACTGCTGCTAGCATTATTAGAGTCCTCTGTCATGAGTACTCTCATGCTGGCGATCACCTGCACGGGAGTTATTGTAAATGTGATTCCCAGGCATTCAAAAGCTCCGTGTCAGTATGTACATATCTCTACAAGAAGGAGAAGAAGAAGAACCATAAACAAACTTACATTTCCAGAAACACTTCTAGTATTATAGTTGTCGTCCCAGTAGAGTGTGCATATTCTATACAGTTGTTGAACACTCAGGATCTGCAGAAATCAAGCATTCATGTCAGAGAGAGAGAGTGAGAGAGAGATTCAAACGTTTGCTACAAATTCAAAGCTATGAATCAATAATTGGCTGTCAGGATCGGTTCTGGGAGACAAATGCAAATCAAGCTGGAATGAGGCTCAAGGCAACAGCAAGCCAAAGAAAAACATAGGGGATTAAAAGATAAGAAACATAGAGGGAGGAGAAACACAGGTGAGAAAATGCGGGTTTATGCACTTGAAAACATACATATAAGAAGGTTACTCCACTAATTTGGGTCCACCATACAAATAATGTCTATTTATCCCGCCCTCTTAGGGTCATTTTTGGCTGAAAAAAATCTCAACTCATATTCATGCATGTGTGTATGTGTGTGTGTGTGAGTGAGTGTGTGTGTGTGTGTTAGAGAGAGAGAGAGAGATACCGGGCACAGATCATGAGTGATTTCATCATATGAAATTCTGTACTTCTGATGTATAACCTGTAGACAAAACAGAGAATATCAGCTAAATATAACACCATATTCAACATCTTCATGTGCAGTACTCTCTTCGTCCCAAAATTCAGCGTCTCATTTTACCACAAGCGCTCCAATTGATATTATCGATAATCCAAGGCTAATTAATGAACTAAAACGGAAATGAGGCACTTATTTGGGGCATCTATTTTGGGATGGAAGGAGTATAAAATTAGAGTAATCATGTTTAACATACCAAGAACCCAACAGCCTGTCTGATGTGCTTAAGTTCATCCCAAGACGAGCCTGCATACTGCAATCCAAGAAGAATGAACAACATCAGAAAATTACACACAAATAGATCGTTCATGTAAGGCCAGGAAAATCCAAAACATTATAAGACTAGATATTTGGAAAGCAACAAATAAAAACCTCCTCTTTCGCTTGGGCACACCAAAGCTCCAGCTCAGCCAAGCCAGCTTTCACATACTCCCCATTGCTGAATGTACAGCATTCACGGCGTAGAAGAAGACTGGAAAGGTGAAACAAAGTACAATTTAACAACAAAAAAATGAGATCAGATGATAAAAGAACAAGAATGAAACAACCAATTACCTGTTGAAGAGCATAACATTGATATATGAGAATGTTTGGGTGTAAATTTTCTGGACAAGAATTGGAGGAACCTAAAACACAAACGAAAATAGCAACAATCATTCCCGATGCCTAGAGAAAATCATGAACAACATAGTTCAACGAGATAGTGAAAGACCGTGGAAATGAACTTACAAAATTTTCTTTTAATGTACAGAGGAGGTTATTGAAATTCTCAATAATGCTCTGCCAATGACTTGTTGGAGAATCTTTGCCGAAGGATCGCCCAGACCTCAATGCATTTCCTTTGGATGTTCTTGGTGCCTAAATGGCCACAATTACACAAATCACATTTTAATACACAATTGAAGTATAAAATGGGAGGAAGACTTTAGGATAAGTAAGTTCAATTGACCTGGATGCATAAGGCAAGCAATGAAGTCAACTCCTTCTTCAAGTTGTCCCTAATGATTCCATAGATTTTCTCAACATACGCCGTGAGCTGCTGCTTGAAAAGCAAAGCTGGGTACTTTGCCTCTACTTGGCGTACTACATCTGGAGGCGCAGCAAGGTGAGCTGAAGAAGGAGATGATCTGAAACCCTGGATATCACCACAAAATATTACATAATGTGAAGGATTTGTAGCGTAAGTGAAAAAATATAATAGTTTGATCTATAGTTTTGATACCATGGTCATCCTCCCGAAGAGGGACGTGGGAGGAAGCTTTCGTTGTGGAGTTGCACCAGCCCCCTTCAGACTTCGTTGAAGAAGGAACAATAATGAAGAGGTAGTCGATAACCAATAAGCCATATGGTCATTGTCATCTTGATTCTGAAAGACAAATTTCAGGCATCAATCATCACTAAAGCTCGAGCTAACGATCTTGTAATGTCAATTAAAACAGGACATGAAGTGAGATGTTGACTATACCTCGATTGCAGAGCCAATCATTTGGATAAGACGGTCAAAAACACTAGTTCTCTCAGCTTCAAAAGATTTCCAGTTGAGGAGACATTTGTAAATGGTAATGGCTGCAACGGGTTTTCCATGACTATACCCTATATTGTTCTTAACACAGTTTATAAGGGCATCAACATTTTCCTGCAGCAACACAAAATCAAAATGTCAAAATAAATCATCCTACTTACTCTTCAGGAAAGAAAAGCATATATTGTTTCTGAGAATATACATGTTGCCGTTCAACCATGGATCTTGTCAACTTGCTCTCAGATTCCATGACAGATTTCTTTACAGGTGTTACAAACTGTGGCTCCTGCAGATGTAATTCACTCTGAGTTATAGCAAAAACTGAGTGAAGTGCGGTAACAATGAATACATATAGATAGGTGGAAACTCCATCCAAAATTTAAATTACTTGGACTTTAGTCTCTTCGCTTTGATGATGACCATTTTCCAAACTCTGCAATTAACAACCATATAAGTAAAAAAAAATAGGTAACACGAAACCACTTTGAAAGGACCTTGATAGGAAGAAATTTCAGTTTATACCTCAGGAACCGGAGTGAGTAAATGCTCCGACATCTTTTTGACAGGCGGATCAGCCAAAGTTTGCTGCCGAAGAATTTTGTTCTCAGCTTCCATGTCTAATACTTTTTCTTCAAGCCTGTTGTTGGGAGAGGAGTGATTATGACAGTAACAAGACATAAACAATGAGAAAACTAAACGTGCCTAGCAACTGATTGAACAATATACATGCTCAAGTAATCTAATTCCCATCGTAAACTCAATTTATCTACTACAACAAAGAAAAAAAACACTGATGCAAAAACAAACCTTTGCATAGAAGTCTTTAATTTAATCAGTTTTGATTCTGCATCCAAAGCTTGTTTCAATCGTTCTTCACTTATCTTGCTTGTCTCTTCAAATTTCTTTTCCGTTTCATCAATTTTCTTTTCTAGTGAACTCACCATTTCCTTCAAAACAATACATTAAGAGTGATACCATTAGCAAATAGATATGGTAAAACATGTTCTTACAAGTTAAGAACACCTTCCAGTCATTTTCAAATTATGTAGTTATAATGCTACAAGCAACACATAGATCCTATACTAGTGGATTTCACACCTTCAGTTTTTCATTTTCACTAGTAAGTTTATCTAGCATTGCATTATCAACAACTGGAACCTCCTTTATAACTGGCACTTCCTCTACGACAGATTTGGTAGACTGGCGCTCCTTTGTGAGCATTTCTTTAGTTTCTTTGAACTGAAGTTGCATCTCTTGTAAAGCAGATTGCAACTTCGCATTTTCCTGTGTTTTAGCCTCTTCCACATCAGCCTACACAAAAAGACATGAATGCATAAGTTACACGGTAATGAACATATTTCCCTACTTCCAGTCCAAGATTGTGAAAGTATGGTACTTCAACAACTATTGATGGATTTAATTGAACGACTGAACAGAAAAAATAAGTAATAAGATACTAACTCTCATCCGCTTCTCCAGTTGTAATCTCCATGTAAGTTCTTCAACCTGCTTTTCCAATTTGTTTTTGGCAGCTTGGAGAGCTCCAGTTTCTCTTGCGGCCTGAAGATCAAGAACGTGAAAACAGAGCCTCATGAGGTTACATAATACACAAGAAAAGGACATTTCGAAAGCGTGCAATTACAAACATGTAATATTTTGCAATTTAGCCATCATGCCAACCAATAATTTCATTCCCCAAAATCAAATATAATGAGGTCATCAACCCAAATAGGAATTAACTTACATTACTGACAAAATAACACCAGCTTACTACCAAGTACAAAAATAAGTTAAAAAATTCAGAGAACTACAATATTAGAGGATATTAATAATCATCAAGTTTCGATTTAATATGGAAATACTTTAGTTTTAGCCCAAGGTTTTGCAAAGAGAGGAACAATAACATGCTACTTAACCACAACAAATATTTGGAAGAAGTGACATGAAAAGAATGTAGATATAAATTTGCAAAGCCACCTAATAAAAAGAATACAAGAAGAGAAAGGTAATGTCACCATCTTGAGCTTCTTCAGTTCCATACGGGCAACTTTTCCTCGCCAAGCACATTGTGTTGTGATTGCAGCTTTCTTCAGCTTGTTATAATGCAACTGAGCTAAGTATGAGCGGCACCGACTCTGCAATATGTACACTTAATGTTATTATAACATTCTAAGGAAGAGCAAATGATTTTAAAAGAAAGCAAATTTGAGTTATGCGGAGAACACTGAAAGGAAATAAAAAAAGATTCAGGCAACAATCATTACACAAAACTATACCTGAAAAGAACCATTTGTTTACATGTAATATTTGTTTACCTGAATCATGATTGCAGCCCGAGTCTCCCTTCTGAACCGTAGCTCAGTACGAGCAGCCATCCCACGCATACCCGTTTGAATGGACACAGCAGATGAACAGGATTCCCTGTAAGCTTTCTTTGCTAGATACATGCGCACATTTCTCTGAATCCTCCGACATGAAGCTTCTCTCCGCATGCTCTCATATACTTTTCGAACAAGTTGTCCTGGAAATAACACCAAAAGATATTCATTATAACTGAAGTAAATGATTTCCTCACTGTGCAAGTTATTTGGCAATTTAGTGAACTGAAAAGAACTGTATCGGCAATAGTCTTGTAATGAATGTAGGTAGATAAAGAGTTCCCCCATTAATGAACTCATCATTAATGAGGTAGTCCAAAAGACAAATCCTTGTGTATATATAGTTAATCCCTATGTATATTTCAAATCAAGTTGAATGAGAGAGATTTCTCATTTCTACATGGTATCAGAGCTGTGGTTAACAATGCTCAGGTCGACTTACCGTAAGATAATTTAGTTTCCAAAAACCTAAATTCATTACAAGTCTCTTTGTCAAAAAATACCTCTGCATACAGCCTGGATGTGTAAGGCAGAGAGACGAAGCGAGATAAAGCTTCTGCGGCCCAAGTAGGAACGAACTTTTCTCTGAATAATGCTTGCTGATCTTCCCAATATTTCAGTTCTACGGGCATCCAGTTCTGCCATTTGGCCAGCCCTAAGAAACACCTTTGTCTTACCAATCTATGAGAATGAAATGGATCGTAAGATGAGTATCCAAACACAAACCAATCTATATACATATCTATAAAAAAAATGTATTGTGAGAAGGTTCAATGATCCATACCTGGTAGCCATCAAGCCCCGCCTTCTCTAAAAGCATTTTGCAAGCAGTGACTTCATCGGAGCTAAAATAGAATAATAAATATGAATATGAAAGATATTCCCGGTTTGGGTCAAGACTAAGCAATTAAAATATCTGATAATATACCTTCCATCCAAAACTTCAGGGGCAAGAATGCCAAATCGGTGTACAAATTCATCAAATGGCTTTCTGGTTGGATAGCCAGCACAACTTATCCTAATTGCCTCCATAACTCCCTGATATTAATAAAACCAACAAATGAAAATAAAGTCAGGTTCAATCAGTTGTGAAGCCATGAAGAAAACGCAGGGGAAAGGGGTTGAATATAAACAGCCATACCCCACATCGCAGTTGTTGAAGAACATTTTTATTCTCAAAAATCGCAGGCTTAAGCAGATTATTAGGCTTCACACAACGAATGTAATGTGGCTCCGTGGAACTTAGAGTTTGAAGCAATTCTTGCAATTGTTGCTGCATGTAGACAATATGACTTCATAGTCAAGGATAATAACGATAATAATAAATATAATAATAATACTAAATAACAGTGAAAAAACACAAGTGTGTCAGGAAAGAGGAGAATGCTGCACCTTGAATCGGGAACCTATGGAAGAGAATTTTGAACTTTTGGATGATTCCTCGGCTAATTGTGGAAACAAACTCGACACAAAAGAACACTCGGAAGCATTCAAGAGTGCTTGATGCTCAGCAACAACATAATCCTTGTTCTTGTCGAGGAACAACTCAGTTTGATAAGTAACCTGAAAGAAGTCATACGATATTGTTGAGTCGTGTATTAGCTTTCAGATGTCTCAGTTATTTCTAATGAACAGTTCTGTGATTTTTCCAGCTCATATGAGAGATACTTACATCACCAGCATAATGGCAAATTGTGAAATCACTTCGCGCTAATTTTGGCTTGGCGAAGCGTTTGTGGTTTTTAAATGTCTGGTAGAGTTTTTGAGCAAATGTTTCGTGTGTTGATCTTGGAAACATACTGCAAAAAGAGTTTATCTAATTATAGAAAATTGCAAGATTTAAGAAGAATTGGAAGTTAGTGATATCTATGTGGAAATAAACAGATATGCGTGCAGAAGTACTGCTTAGTAAAATTGCACTCACCATGCTTCATCCAAAAGAGCAATTATGCCACCAGGTTTCTGAAATTTCATATAAGGAAAAAGTAATTACAAAAAGATAATACACCGTATAAAAATAATTTGGATGGTACCACCCAAAAAAACATAATAGTTTGCATCATCTAATTTCAGGATTTTTACATCAGGTAGAACAACATTTTCCAACAGTCTAAGAGATCTAGACCAAATATACAAAAGAGAGGTTCCTAAGTGATACAAAAAGAAAAGGGGAAGCATATCATATGATAAACTATTCAGATTTCACAAACAAGGGTATCATCACAACTGAATGCGTCAACTACTCCTAAGCAGTAGAAGATAACAAACCTTTTCAACGAGGTCTAGGATATCTTGATTGTCAACAAACTCAATGTAGCTCCAATTAATTTCTTCTCTTGTATATTCTTCTTGCTCCATTTTGAAAACATGCTGTTACACAAAAATTTGACGCGTCACAAAACTATTGAACTGTAGCTAGACAGAAGGTTTGGAAACAAACCAGATGGAACAGAGGCACAATCCAGACACTAACCTGGTTAAAATGCTGCTGAAGTTTCTCATTTGTCAAATTGATGCAAAACTGCTCGAAACTGCAAAACCAAAAGTCTCAGAACAAGTAAGCATCTACCAAGTTGGTTAAAAATGCAGAGTAGGGAAAATCCTCGCTAGAACTTAGTAGAGTGACTAGAGTCATGGATAAAGCAAGCAAAACCGTTAAAACAAAGGAAAAAGCTACAAGAAGCACATGATACCATGATAATTCAGAGAATAGAAAAGATGAAACCAAATATCTTGCAATTCATGCTACATCTCGGTTCAAATAGGGGATCAATTGCAGGAGATGAAAAGATATAAACTCGACCCGAAACACATCTAAATAATTATGAAGTGCTTAATTACTTATTTGCGTTCAAAAGAAAGGGAAATTGCTGTTCAAGACATGAGTGATACTAACAATACAAGTTATACTAAATTGAGCATGCCAATTTTAAACCCCCAGGCAAGCACCAAATATCCCATTTAGTTTCTTGAGAAATCAATGTCTGGCCCACAAATGAAAAACAAAAGGCATACCGGTTAGCACCTGTTTGTCTTGAAACTCTCAAATCCATAAATATCCAGCACTCCAATCAAGGAAGTTGAGTTAGGATCTTGTCCAATCGAGCGGTTAATCTTAGTAACAAGCCTGTAGTATAAGCCAGGGAAGTTATGTAACTTTCGGAAACAAAGGCTGTTTTGTTAAAACAGATGTCCAGTGCTAGATAATGCAGAGGTATACGATGAAAAAAATCCTTTAGTACCCCACATCTAAATATTTATTTCAGCAAATTTATCAGCCAACATGTTACGCTTACCAGTCAAACAACCTCGAGTATACAGTTTTAGCCAAGGCATCTCTGCTGATTGCAGCAGACGCAGGATCCAACCATTTAGTAATGGTCTCATCACGAGTTACAATCACACGTTTGCAAAGAGAATCTTCTAAGGCCTTTGCATCACACCTGAACAAAACTAATCATATAAGATGCTACATCTTTTCTCTTGTGAAACTGAACTTTTCAAATTAACCTCATCAAGTATATACATGTCTTTGAAAATGCCCACTTACCTAAAAAGTTCAGAAGCGGTTTTTAGATGGAACCAAGAGCTCTCATCTTTGGGCATAGATGAGTCATTTTCCTTCCCTTTAACAAATTCAATATTCCCAAGATGAAGAATTGCGGCCACAACTCGGAATATTGCATCCTAAGGAAGTAAATAGAGAGATAAGGCATTTTTTATGATACAATCACCATAAATCTTCCACTTCAAATGAACATGCCTACAACAATGTCCATCAAAAAACGTACCTGCTCCTCAGCATTTATTCCAACAACATCCATTGCCTTCCTTGTATCAATGTAATCCTGTTTATCATCAATCCCATCCACTTGAAAACAATTGGTTTGATTTAGATAGTGAAATTTTTTTGGATTTTCCAATTTGTATCTTTGAATATCCTCTGGTGGCGCAGCACAAAGCATATAGAAACAGTGATAATTCCTCTCAGGATCGGAGACCTGACAAACACGTGATCTTTCTAGCAAATAAGTTCTCACAGCAGCTCCTGAAATCTTTCCAGCCTTGTCAAACTGAATCTCCACAAACTTACCGAACCGACTGCAACATTCAATAATGTGAATAAAGATGTAACATAGTCAAACATGAAGCAGAACATTACAGTTTATGCTGGAAAAATCTTGGGTTAAATATCGAAACTTACTCTTAAGTATTGGTCACGAACACTACACTATCCACGTTTTCAAAATGAACACTACACTACCTTAAGTATTGGTCACGCGATTTTGTTAGTAAAAATGGACGGAATTTTCCATTCCGTTAGTCATATGACCTCAAATGTCATATAATGGATGGTAAAATGACGTTTCCCCTTCATTATATGACCTCTACACATTTTATAAGGAACATTAACATTGTATCCTCGTTATTGTTCCTTATAAAATGTATAGAGGTCAAATACTTAAGGGCAAAAAAACGTCATTTTACCATCCATTATATGACACTTGAGGTCATATGACTAACGAAATGGAAAATTCCGTCCATTTTTACTAACAGAATCGTGTGACCAATACTTAAGGTAGTGTAGTGTTCATTTTGAAAACGTGGGTAGTATAGTGTTCGTGACCAATACTTAAGAGTAAGTTTCGATATTTAACCCAAAAATCTTTTAATAAAAAGAAATTCCACCTTGAGTTATTATTTCTAACAGTCTTTGCATTACCAAATGCCTCTAGAACGGGATTTGACTGCAAAAAAAATAGAATGAACTAAGGCTTCCATGACTTGGATACTAATAGTTTCAGAAAATAACAGATTTGGACGAATTTGATGAAACCAGAGGAACTGATATGAGGGAACTCTGTTACCTCAAGGACTTGCTGCTCAACAGTCCTCTTTCCCTCAACACCAGCTGTCCCTCCCATGTAAGCAAGATAACGCATCAGCAATTTTGTGCTTTCAGTTTTACCTGCCCCACTTTCACCACTGACCAAAATTGACTGACTTATTCCCTCATTCATCATAAGTCTGCATCACAGAAATGGTACTTTGATTGTCAGATGGACAAGAATGCCAAATGAACAATACAAATTGTAAGTGTAAAAGGTACCTATAAGCAGCATCTGCAACAGCAAATGGATGTGGACTCAGCTCGCCAAAGGCTGCGCCTTTATATTGTGTCATCATATGGCTATCATAGAGATGGGGCAGTCTTATAAAAGGGTTCACGGCGATCAATATACTCCCCGTGTAAGTCTGGAGGCAACACTTGATAAATTAGCATCACTAAATGAAGTGGTTTAAGGAAAAGACAAAATATAATAGCCCAACATCTTCAATCTGTAATAAAACCATACAAGTACCAAATAATCCCTGCACACCAAGGCTCAAAACCAAAAGGAAAAGAAAATAGTAAAGCACGGTAACTTTGAGATGTTACAACTGTCTCTAAAAAACTCACATATATTTCATTCATATCATATCGAGATCTTAAATTCTGCAGGACTCCTGGTTCATGCAAATAGGACAGCTTTGTCATATCATCCACTCCACAAGGTGGGGCTTCAGTGTCTTTTGGGTAGGCATTGGAAGACTTAACAACAACCTGTAGTTTTCACAGAAGGAGCCAATGTCAGTAAAATCTTTTAAAAAAATAGTTGGGGGTGACAACAGATCATCATTGAAGTACAAACGAAAAATCAATACCATCAATAAGCATTTGGCAGATGACAAAGGGCAAACCAAAGCAGATTCCTAATAAATAAAAATTCAAAAAGATATGCATCAAAAGGAGTACTGACCGTCTTCCCTGAAGTGCAGAGGACCTTAATATCTTGGCCATTAACCTCCAGAACTTCACCCTCCAACCAAGCATCATCAGCATCCTCCACCCAGACAAGAGTTCCAACACCAAGGCTAGCAGTAGTAGCCTACAAATGCAACATGTTATAATACTGACAACCATATCAAGATATGTCACCTTTTAACATTATGATTCATCAAAAGTTGACTGCAAGAATAAAGATCCCTTCTTGACACTTTTAACATATACATTCAAGAAAACAAACAAGCGATGAGATTGGGTTAAAGAAAGTTCACATTGTCACCATGAAATTCATGTACTAAAAACAACAGACTGAGTAACTTGAATTACAACCTCGGCCTTAACTCCAAATCAACTTATGTTTGCTACATTCTACAAGATCTCTAAGGCATTACTCAAACTACCAATGCAAGTAGTGTATCATGTTTATATCAAAAATTAGTGGTAGTGTTTAAGAATTTCTTTAGTTGACTTGAGTTGAAAAAAGTTTACGGGTTTGCCAAACTAACTATGTTTTGTAACATATATTTTGAAAATGTGATTCTAAAAATCATCAAGCTTCAACGAGCAGTGATCTGGCCAAGTATCCAACTCCAATGAACAGTAGTTCAAATTAAAGTTCAAATGCCCTATTCTTACAATGCAATTTACCACGGCATAGTTAACTTTAAAATAGATCACAACCTACACTACCAGTACCCGAATACACATCAGAACTGATCCTACTACTAAAATCAAATAAATTGGGCGCTTCAATTCAAATTCATCGCGTTTCATGAAGATTTGCTCTGCAAATCAAACTTAGCAGCAAACAAAACAGCACAAGTAACCAAATCTAAAGCACAAAGTAATGGTGGAGATCTGAACTGATGAACACTTCCATTTCCGCCTCAACAGAGCCACGGATCAGCCCAACAAACACATCAAAACAGATCAAAATCGCCCAATCGGAAACAGATTCCACAATCAAGTCACGAACAAATCAACATTTCCTGGAGCTTATAATATAAGTAAAAATTACCATTTCAGCAGATATTGACCGGATCAGAAACTGTTCTTCGCTCTGGATCTACCCCCAATTGCTCCAACAACGATCAATCAACCGCCTCCGAACTTCCTCCCCTGGTCTCCGACACAGAGACCTTGTCTTCTCCAATGGAAATTTAAAATTTTAAAAAAATAATAATAATAAATCAATAAAATACGGAGAAGCTTGAGCTCTTCAACAATCAAATACTGTGAAGAAGAGATTGAGCCTCTCTCTCTGTCTCTGGTTCGATTTTCGTAGCTCTTTCGGAGGTCGTCTTTCTTCACCAAAGCAGAAAAAATACATACTCGGTTATTAAGAGAAGGATCAAAGGAGAAAGAAATAATAATAAATAAATAAAATTAAAAAAACGAAACAAAACGCTAATTGAGCTGAATATCCCGGAACTACCCCTGACGGAAAGGTGGAATTACGGGTGACAACTAAGGGCATGACGTGGTCACGCGAAGAGTCCACACTGACGGTGTCTGTCGGGTCTAACAAGTTAAACTGAGAAAGCGGTGCACGTGAAAATGAAACGCTGTCGTTTTGATGACTTTGAAGCTGCTTTTGTACTTGTGATTCCCTACAGTTCGGTTTGGTACTTTTTTGGGAAAATTAAGGGAAAAAAAAACAAATAAATGAAAGTTTCCTATTGCGTCGGGTGAATCATGGAAATAAATATTTACTCGCATCTTCGTTTGAAAAAAAGGGAAGTTTCAAATTTTGTATTTTTTTTCTTTTTATTTGAAAATTGGATGGTAAATTTATAACAAAAAGTTGTGTTCAAATTAATGAAATGTGTCGTGTACAATATTAAAAGAATTTTTGATGAAGAAGAGGTTGTCATAGGTTTTAAATAAGTGACAACTAATAAAGTTGTTTTATTTAATAATGAGGAAGAACAAGGTTTGTCTCGGAGCGAGATCGGCGGGAAGGGGAGCTCAGGTGACCCACAATTTATTTCCATTTGTAGAGATGCCGATGGGTTTGTCAAATCACTTTCCTTTTCGGGTCATGGATGCCAACAAATACCTCGTATTTAAACAGTTGTTTTTACGGAGATTATGTGAACTCTAAGATAAATTGTCAACAACCCATGTTTTGTCTACTTCGTTTGACACCGAGTGTACTGTGTTGATTGTTAGTTAATTTACGTAAAGTCAAACTTCGTAGTCTTTGGTCGTTTCATGTTTTAAAGTTTGATCTAATAAAATAGCTTCTATTAATGTCAGTTATTAACGAATTTGATTGATTCGTCTTAGAGCATCTATAACGCCACCATCAATTGTTGGCGGGGAGTTGCTAGCGGTGAGTATTAAAATATTGTTTTTCTTATTCGCCGCCAGCTTACCGTCTGCAATAAAAGCCAACAACCTGCAGTGGGAGAATTTTTACAAGCGGGGAGCCGCCAGGGGTGAGAAAAAATAATAATTAAAAACATAATTTTTATTGACAATAAGAAGAAAATAACACAAACAAACTCGTGGCCGGAAAAGTACACGTTATTATCACCGAAAAGAGAAAGTCAACTTAGCATGTTCACGATTTAAAGTTCGTGAACGTACTAGAGGAACTTCGGGTGGTCTTTAATGATATCCCAAAGCGAGAACTTCGTGAAGTGGTGGTCATGTTGGGCAAGATACCGGTCTGTCGCTGCAGTTCGAAGAAAAGCTTCAGTTTGTCCCGGAAGGCAAGCACGCACTGCTTCGCTTGGTTTGCTCTTTCCATAGCTAAATGGGTCGCCTAAACACTCTCGACAAGCTCCTTCTTGGTTGCTATAGGGCCTTTACCTTTGAGCTTCGCAGCTTTTGTCGCCTTCTGACCCATAGGCCGCTTGTACACCGGTGGGCACTCGGACATCCCCATGGTTTGCTCACTGTCCTCCTCAGGCGTATCTTCACGAGTGCGCTTGCCCGAGTCGGTAGACGATTCGAAATTACTCACTGGTGTACCTTTGTATTCACCCTCGGGTATGTCGACGGAAAAAATTTTACACGTCCACTTGTGCTCGTTTCTGGCGAGCCTCCACCGACGTTTCCAAGTGAATGGAGCGCCTTTGTATTCACCCTCGATTTTACTTTTGGTTGTTCATCGGCGCCAACCTCGGTAACCATTGGAGATCGTTCGGTTTTCGCTCCGGATACACCGCTCGAAGGGGAAAATTGTTGAGTTGTCGAGTCAAACATGTCACCACCCAACTCAATGACCATATCCCCCAATCGTTGAGATCCAATTCCATTTTAAAACAAAAGATATATGAAATGTGGAGGAAGAATATAGTGGTAGATTGAACGAATGTTGGTGATGTGTTTAACAAAAATGGGGATGGTATTTATAAAGGGGGAAAATTGAAATCTTCAACTGCGAGGGCCTTGCCACGTGTCGCTAGCGTGTGAAGGTCCAACGATCGGCGCAATCAACGAGGTGGACCAGCTCCCCACGCCAGCAATAAATGATGGTGCTGAGCTCAACGGCTACTTTCCCCGCTAGCGCTGAAAAAGTTACTCCCCGTCGGCTCACCGCCTCCTCCCCATCTGCCCCACACCAACTACAGCTCACCATTCACCATTGTGGATGCTCTTAGCTTTCCTCTCTCATTTACTATTTTTCACTCAAATGTGGCTTAGTTATGGTTTGTAAAATAGAGGTGGGAACTACTAGAACGCCAACGATGATTGTTTCTCGGGCCATAGTGATCCGGACAACGACATTCGAACAAAGTGCTCGACCTTGGAAGGTGGCCGCTTCACAGCCTAGTTACTTCTCACGAGTGGCATCTCCGCCATCTGATTTTCCCTCGCGATAGGGAGATCGGAAAGCGGATAAGACACTTATCGCGCATCGGCGCATGAAAGAGGTTGGCAGCAAATTTGGGTGGCCATTTGGTTGGCATGCAAGGTCAGGTGGCTTGATGATCTTAGGGCTTGGAAGGGCGTACTCTCGATAAAGGAAGTGGTGTTTTCGACGAAAGAACTGGGGGCCATGGGGTTAGTTTTGCCTACACGGTGATCGTATGTATCCTCTCGTCGAAACCATTCTATTGGAATGCCCGAGCAGACGTCATGACGGATCAATAGAAGGTTTCGGGCTTGGAGGTGCGATCACTAGGACATAGGGTGGTGGTCTTCTTCAGCTGAATAGCATTAGTGCAAAACCTAGTCCTAAAGGCACATCAATGGGTTTTCTAACGATCCCTAATAGTCTTGGCTAATCTCTTCCCATACATGAGGCACATAGACATTCACCCAAAACTCAATGTGGATAGGGGTGGTTAACCTCACCATATATTTCATATACAAATGCTTTGAGAAGAGGCTCTTAGTATCATGACGTAGGCTAAGATTGCTACTGGCCAATAACGTATCATCATAATACATAATAAAATATATGAACTTACTCTTATTGATCTTAAGGTGTATTCATGGGTCTACAATGTTTTCTTTGAAACTAAAAACTGTAAAATTTCATCAAACTTTGGATACCATTGCATCGAATCTTGTTCAAGTACATAGATTGATTTCTTAAGCTTTCAGGTCATGCCTTCCTGTATTTCGATCATGAAGCCTTCAGGTTGACCCATATAGACTTCTTTTTTCAAGTATCTATTAAGAAATGCGATTTTCACATCTATTTGGTGTAGCTCGATGCCATAATGAGCGACTAATACCATGATAATTCTAAGGGAATCTAATCTAGATACGAGAGAAAATGTCTCTTTATAATCGACGTCGTCTTTCTAATTAAAACTCTTGGCTATAAGTCTTGCCTTATGACATAGATTATAACTTATCTTTCATGGTATCAATCCATTTATTTGAATTAACATTACAAATGTACTACGAACTAGAAATTGGATCTTGAATGTTCCTTTCTTCAGATTGTACTTGATAAAGCAGATAGTCATCATAAATAGCAAGTCTCCTTTAACGAGAAGATCTTCTTAATTCATGTTCTATTGTTGCTTCAATTATATGATCATTATTGGATATATTGTGTTTATGGAGAAGATGCTCATTCATAGGGTGATCGTTATTGTCCAATGTTTCAATAATGAGAGGATTCCTAACAACATTCGGAAGTGGGGGTAAAGGAACATGAACCCTAAATTCTTGAATGCTTACATCGTGCACTTTAATACTCTTATTAATATTGTCATTCTCATAAAATCTCACATTTCCGTTTTCTACTATTCTCGTACTATGGATAGGGAAATAAAATCTATATCCTTTGAACTTTTCTGGGTAACCAATAAAATAACCACTAACTAATCTTAAAGTCCAGTTTATTTTCGTGTTGATTGTAAATTCTTACTTCAGTTACATATCCTTAAATTTGGAGCAGTGAAAGATTGGGTTGCCAACCTTTTTCACGCTTCAAAAGGAGTTTTCAGAACTTATTTTGTAGGAACCTTATTCAAGATATAAATTGATGTACGTAATGCGTTCATCTATACAAATGTAGATAAGCTTGCATGACTCATCATGAATTTAATCATTTCCATATATGTATGATTACGCCTTTCGGCTAAACCATTCCTCCGTGGAGATCCAGGCATTATGTATTGAACAACAATTCTCAGTTTTTTAAAGCAATTTGGCAAAGTTCCAGGGTGTTATCATGTTTCGTCATGTCTGCCATAAAATTCACCACATCTATCTGACCTAATGGTTTACACTTTCATATCTGATCGCCTCTCGACTTCAGTAATGAACACACATGTACAACATGCACGGATTAAGATTTATCATGCAATAGATATAGGTAGCAATAACGAGATAATCATTAATAAAGGTAATAAAGTATTTTTCACCTCCAAAAGTTAGAATGTCAAAAGGTCCACAAATGTTTATATGAATGATTTTAAAGAGTTATTTGCTTCTTATGGCTTCTTTCTTCGCGTGTTTAGTTTGTTTAACCTTAATTCAATCTACACTATTTTTTATTGGTAAAATCCAAATTTGGGAGAAATTCATCCTTTAACAATCTCCTAATCTTTTCATGGAAGATATGTCCCAATCTTTTGTGCCACAAGAAATAAGAAACATGAGTTAATGACTTCCGTTCCGTGGTCTCTCCATTAGTATGAAAGATAATGTTAGTCTCACGTGACTAGCAAGATTTAATTTATAAAGTTCATCAACCGAAATTACAGAACCAGCATGAAAAGAGTTTTGAAATAAATTGTAATTGTCATTTCCATGATACATCGAAAAACCACATTGTTCAAGTTTTCTAACATAAACTAAATTGCGAGAAATCGATGGAACATAAAGAGTTTGATATAAATATAAACAAAATTCACTTTCTAAAATGATACTATAAATGACAATAGCTCCCATTTGTGCTTTGTCTGGTTTCCCATACATATTTTTTGTCACTTGGGCTTATGGTTCGGGTCATTAGAAATCCCTGCATGGAATTAAAAACACATACATTAACCCCGATATCAATCCACCAAGTTTTTGATGAAACACAAGTAAGGTTGGATTCGAAAAAACTTACGAAGTCTAATGGGTTACCTTTCTTTTTTAAACACCCCTTTCATTTTGGGCAATGTTTCTAAAAATGACCAGGTTTTCTGCAAAATTTGCATGTGTGTACTTTATTAGCCTTATCTCTTACTTCATGGATGTCACTTGTATTAGGTAGTGCTCTCTCTTGGCTTGAATGTCGTGTGTTCCTGGCTTTAGGTCCAACTCCTTGAACATGATGGACAATCTTAATACCTTTACGGTTCAGTCGAGCATCCTCTTGCACCAATTTATTAGCCAATTCATTCACTGTCCATTTTCTTCAATGACATTGTAATGAATTTGGAATTCCCCATACAAAGGAGGTAATGTGTTTAGGATAAATTGTACGAGAAAAATGCTAAGTTGTGTCCCTTGGGACAAATCCTCATTACTGTATTACATCATCTTTATGATTAATAAAATGACAATTTTTTTCCTTACCATTTGATGTAATGTTAACAGTATGAATATAATACTCTTCTTGGAGGTATCGGGGTGTCGTTTTTCGATAGTAGAACTCTTAGAAACAAAGGAATGAGTTATTTATACGTCCCTGGTGTAAACGGATAGTTAGAACTAGTGTGATGATTGATTGGAGAATCATGCTTTACTGATCATGTATATAGAAATATGAGTCAACATCATATAGATGTTAATGAACAGTAACATTGAATGACCTACTTTGAGAATACTCCATAAAACAGGGACATAAATATCCCTCAACTACCAAAGTATATCTTAGTCCTCTAACCTTAAAGTCACCCTAACTCATATATGGTTGGATTCATATATTGACACAAGCAAATTCTACGCCTAACAAGATAGATATAAAGGTTGTGCTCATATATGAATACATGCATATGAGAAGTATGGGTGATTGTCATTGGAATTTATCTCTCGTGTTACAAACATGAGTTACATATCATTTAGCTCCATGATAAATAAGGACTGTAAAATGAAGCATGGTCATGCGAGTGAACAAAGAGATCCAAAAAGTATTCTTCCGACTCGTTTTTCTCTTTTTGTGAGGGTGATTGGGAAGTGAGTGTTGAAGTGGAAGGTTGTCGATTGCATTACATGGTCCACATCGACTCTTGGAACAACCTCCCACCATTCCCATGCGCTGACTAGTAAAATCACCAAATCTACCACTAGCGGCAGCAAGACGAGGGTGGTGAGAGCGTATAAAGAACATCAGTAGATTCTTGTGACAACTAAGAGAGTCGCCAGAGATGCTACCAACGGAGGTTAGGTTAGCTGTCACGCCCCAAATCCTGGTTTGACCGGACTTGAGACGTGACTAGAATTTGTAAAGAAAACGATAAATAGCAGTTATAAGCCTTTTAAATAGACAAGTGAATCTCCTCAAATCAGCAATAAAAGTTCAGAAACTCCAGTAAGTCACAGCTCAACAAGTAGAGTAATAAGTAAACGTTTAGTGCAACGGCCAACATAAGTCTAAACTAAAACCTAAGATCACGGAAGCTCCCAAGCCTCTCCTCTCTAGACATCAGATACTCCTGTAAAACAGTAAGAGAAACAAAGGGGTGAGCTTACGCCCAGTAGGAAAAACCTTAACAATTCACCCTTGGATCAACATTAATACTGTGTAAACGGATGACTTAAATAAGAGTCAACGCGACCACAATGAAATAAAGCGTAACAATTGAGAAAAGATAAGTATGATGTGACAATAAACAACTGAAGTAGAGTAAGATAAATACGATGAAGGAAAGTATAACTAAGATGGAATACGATAGAATCGTATTCTCGAAACTAACAATAACTTGAAAGGTTCCATAACAGAATTAACATAAGGTATCATAACGACAAGATGGGAGTAATTGTTATTACGCCAACCACCTGCTTTCTCAAGCCTCCGATCCATGAATAGAATTTAGTGTCACCTCGGTCCCCACACTCCGATCCACTAAAGTATTCATATCATATCGGATTTTCCCTCGGTCCGGAGGGAGACATATATATGTCAGAGTACCGGACACCATCCATAGGGATGCTCGCATTTGGTATTCTCGAAAGTGTCTCTAAAGGACCATAATCATAGGGAACCAAGGTAGTGCTCCCGTAGGACGCATACCATTGGGTAAAACCTTAGAACCCAACTCTCATGAGGTAATCTCATCAATATCCCTCAGGATCTGCCGAGCCGTAGGCTCCTCACATCACTCAATATCCCGTAGGATCTGCCGAGCCATAGGCTCCTCACATCACTCAATATCCCGTAGGATCTGCCGAGCCATAGGCTCCTCACGTCACTCAATTAACCACTCCATAATCACCCAATAACCGCTGCCTCTGTCAAACGCCAACCATCACAACGGCACCGGATTACCGCCCCCCCCCCCCCCCCCGGTGTAGTTCCAAACCAAACAACAAACAGACGAACCAATACACGAACATACATTTCAAGAAATAGGAATAAAGGAACAAGTAATTCATTCATCCCTCAAGTAACACAAGTCGGAACACTCTTTCATCACAACCAATACTGTTTCATACTTACCGTACACTTACCTGTCACCAACCATCGGTACATCGATCACCTGATTGTACCCCTTTGGTACAATCAGTCATACTCGATCATCCGTTCAATCGACAATTATAATAACATAAATACTAAATCAACCAAGTATACATTCAACCAATCAGTCATCATGTGAACACACCGAATAGCATTCAATCATACGAGCTAAACTAGTTTCATTAGACTCTTAAGTTAACCGAGCAATTAGCAACCAAACATGTGAACCTAACACACAACTAATCCGAGAGCTCTTCACAGCCTCTCTACCAGTAAAATCAAGTTCCCAAGTATTGAAAGCACACTTCACTAATTGTCATCGTCCTAAACATGCATACTAGACTCGTCCATTTATTAGTAATTGAAATACGATTATTCTAGTTATTCGTGTCCTATAGGCAATTCTAGGACCTTTCCGATTTTATTATCCTGATCATGCATTCTAAGCGGTAACACACGTAATTAAGACTTTCCCTACCTTGCGGTCTTCCTACGAACAAATACTCCTATCAACAGCTGTCCGGCTCGCCTCGTCACCTCGGCGAAGTCCCAGCTACGAATCTGGGTTTTCACACAAACGATCCAAAATCAGATCGGGACCAGATTACCCAGTTCTTTAAATTAACAGATCGTCATTTCCGTTGATTAACCGTTTAATCCGATAAAAGTCCGACTTAGTCCCAAGTATTGATTAAATCAGTTTTAAAAGATTAATTAAACGAGTTTGTCCAAGCGGTCCGTATTCGATCCAGTCCCGGGGTCAGGCCCGAGTCCGGACCCGAAGACCAGAGTCAGTCCGGGCCAAGGCCCAGACCAGATTCGAGCCCAAGGCCCAAATCCTGCCCAGGCCGAAGCCCAGCTGAGCTCCGAGCCCGAACCCAAGGTCTCGCCGTCGTCCGGTCTGAGCTGAAGACGTCGTGGCTGGGGTTAGGTTTCCGGCGACTCCGACGGCGGTGGCGTCAGGGTTTCGACGGCGGCTCCGGCGGCGGTGGGTTGACGGAGGGCCAGGACTCAACGGAAACGAGGGTTGGGCGAGGTCCGAACCCTCCCGGCCAGATCTGACGGCCAACTGGCTCGCCGGCGACGTGAATCGCGGATCTGGAACTCGGAGAGTTCCGGCGACGCTTCCGACCTCCTCTGTGAGCCTGACACCCCTCGAATCGAGGCGAGAAGAAGGAGTAGAGGGAGGAATCGGTGAGGAACGACTCACCGTGCGAAGCTCCGCCTGAATCAGGCGCGGTGGAGCTCGTCTTCGTCGGCGGCGGCGAATCGAAGAGGAAGACGACGGGTGGGGGTGCTGGGTTTCTGGGTATGACGGGTAGAAGAAGACGGAGAAGAAGAAGGAGAGGGTGGGTGTGAGGTCGGAGAAGAAGAAGAAGCGGTGGCCGGAGAAGAAGAAGGAGGACGGTGCGATGAGGTTTCGGTTCGACGGGAGAGAGACGGCTCTCGTCTCGGGATGCGTGACGCGAACTGAGGCAGAAGAGGGTCGGCTGCCCTTTTAAGGGTAGGGTTTGATGCTGGGTTGGGCCTGGGGTCGTTTGGGCTTCGTGCGTGTGGCACGGGCTCGCTCGGCTCAGGCCCAACACACGCCTGCAACCCTGCCCAGCCCAGAACCAACTTCAGTCCTTTTTTTTTAACCAAACTCGATACAAAAACAACCCCCAAGTATCGGTTCGCACTTTATTGCCCTTTTAACCAAACTGGGTTTTACATTAGCGACGGCGAGGAATAAAAGTGTGGGTCTAGACCAGAGCTGAGAATCAAAGAGAAATGGATAGCAATTAAGAATTGGGGTAAAGTATAAAATAAAATAAAGATACTTTGTTTGAAGCATAAGGGTTATTAGGTCATTTCCTTAAAAAGTAAGGTCATTTGCACTGCACATGATTGTGGAAATGAATAGAATGAAATTTTTAGAAAGTTAAGCTATCTTCTAAACAAAAAATAATTAGGTGTAGTTATGTGAAAATAAGGTATAATTAGGTTTAACTAAGTGAAAATTTTCATACTGATAACAAGGGATATTTTTAGCTCGCTACCCTAAAAAGTTTCTATTTGCAAATCAATACCATAACCTATTTTCTTTCCTTCTCGCTGTCGTACGATACAAATTTCAATTACTCTTTTCTACTCAATTTGACAAAAATACCCTTTCAATTTAAAAATGGATAATTTTAACCCATTACCATATCCTAAAATATTATGTTTTTCAAATCACTATACTAAGTATTACCCTCATATTATTCCATTCCATTGTGTTAAGTTCCATCCAAAACACGTAAAAAGTCCATAATAGCCCTCATTAACAAAAAAATATTGTGTTATTATATTTTTGTAACAAAAAATGATGAAATGTCAACAATATTCTTCATTAACTTTCAAATTTTCAATATGTCGTTGAAATAATTTATTTATATTAATATTATTCTAAGGACTAGCCAGACTTATTGAAAAAGCTGAAGCCGGGAGGAAAATTCAAGGGTGTAGAATTGTACGAAGCGCCCCCTCTATCTCACACTTGTTCTTTGCAGATGACAACTTTTTCTTTTCAAGAGCCAAGGTGGAGGAGGATGTGGAGTGGAAAAGAAGTGTTATGAAGCGGCTTCGGGACAAAAATTTAACCCGACAAAGTCATCTATTACCTTTAGTCCGAATACCCTAGTTGTTGTGAGGCAGGAGATCAAGGCGGTGCTGGAAATGAATGAAGTGGAGGACCCGAAGTTGTATATGAGACTTCCTTCTACTTTAGAGCAAAGTAAGTATGCCTCTTTTTGGGGTTTAAAAGACCGTATAGTATCAAGGTTGAGAAGTTGGGATGAGTTATTATTAAGTAAAGCTGGAAAGGAAGTTTTGCTGAAAGCACTCATTCAAGCGTTACTTGCGTGTACTATGAGGGTGTTCAAACTTCTTGGACACTTAATTCGGGAGATTGAGATACAGATGAATAGTTTCTGCTGGAATCATGATACAAGGACATAGAAGGGGATAAATGAAAATGTTGGGAGAAGTTGTCCAAACATAAACTGCAGGGTGGTTTGGGTTTTATATGTCTGCAGGATTTTAATTTAGCTATGTTGGCAAAGCAGCGGCGGCACAGCCTGAAAGCTTAATTGCAAGGGTGTTGAAGGCGAAGTACATTCCAGAGAGCAATTTTTTGGAGGCAGGTCCGAAACAGGGTGGTATTTTTATTTGGACTAGTACTCTTGCGGGTCAATGGCTGGTGAAGCAGGGAGTGCGAAGACGGATCGAGGATGGGACAGGCATGGGGGTAGTAGGAGTTCTTTGACTTCCTACGGGTTCAGGGGTGGTGGAGGGTGTTTTTGAAGGAAATGTGGATGCTTGTGTGAGTTCTAATATAGACAGTGATCATAGATAGGACAGGGGAAAGTTGGAGGCAGACTTTGAAGCGTAGGATGTTCAGGCAATATCACAATTACCGCTACCAGGTATGCCCAATTCCGGATGGGTGGTATTGGTGGGGGACTCGGGATTGGATTTTTAGAGTCAGTGATGCCTACAGGTTACTGCAAAGTCTGAATGGGAGATGGAGGGAGCAGGAGAGAGACGTGTTTTCGAGGAAACTATGGGGGTTGGCGGTCCCGTCAAAGGTTAAACATCATGCCTGGAGAGTGTTGACGGGGTCCTTACCTATAAATGTGAACCTTTATGCTCGGTATGCATTAGTAAGCGTTGATTATGGAACTTGTCGGCTTCCGGAGGCGAAGAACCACATACTTTTTCAGTGTGGTGATATCGATGGGTTGTGGGGGAAGATGGGGCTGGTGGTTTTGACTGACGAAGTGGACCCGGGAGAATGGCTAGAACATTGTTGGAGCCTAGGGAGGAAGGGGTTAGTCGAGCAGGTGATGTGCCTATGGTGGGAGCTGTGGCAGGCTCGTAATGCTCGAGTTTGGAGACAAGTTAATGCTGGGGAGGTGGAAGTTTGGAGAGCAGCGGAGAACCTGTTGCAGGAATGGCAGGTGGCGCAGGTTAAACCGGAAGGGACGTTACAGGGAGGTGGAACTCTTGGCGGTGATGGTGCTCGGGGTGGAGGGGGTGGACGGAGGTGGACAAAACCGGGGGCGGGGACAATTTAAATCAATGTGGACGGTGCGGTTTTAGAGGCGGTGGGTGGAGGAGGGGGGATGATGTGCCGAGAGGAGTCGAGTTGGGTTATCAATGCCCGGTGTACCGTCCCACCGGGTAGATAGAGCCCTGAGTTAATTGAGATACTAAGTATTAACGAGGCTCTGTCTTGGATATATGTAGAAGGATAGCAGGCCGGTTCTATTGAATCCGATTGTCTAAATGATGTCCATGCCATAAATGGAGAAGATGTGAATATGTCTCCGATAAGACTTATTGTCTTGGAATGCAGAGTAAAACTGAAGGGGCCGAAAGGGTTTAAGTTAAACTTTGTACTTAGAGAGACAAATTATATAGTACGTTATTTAGCTTGTAATACAAGCGATTGGTGTACTATTGATTGGCAATTCACAAAGCTGGAACTCCGTGAATGTTTAGCCAAAGATTTTTTTTTTTTTGAGAAGTTTAGCCAAAGATATTAATCAATGAATATTGACTTTAAAAAATTACTATTCTTCGTTAATTTATTAATATTCATTATTTTAATCTTAATAAATTCTTTAATATTATTATGAATATTAAAGAATCTATTAATATTTCAAAAAAGAAAGATTGGACATACTTAAATGCCGTTACTTTCAAAACGACGTAGGGCCCACTGTTGGATAGGCCAGTTTGGTGCGCGTAAGATCTTGGCGGTTGGGCCAGGGGTGGGCCCATTGACAGGTGAAAGAACACGTTTAGGCGCGTCTTTGATACGAATCTCAGAAGACGTGCAGACATATATTTAGTATTCGATTTATGCTATTATTATTATTCAATCACTAATAATTTAACGTTAATAAAATAGTCATTTGAGGATTTTCCTATGAATGATTAAAGCACTCGACCTGGGAATCAATAACGTCAAATACATGACAATATTATTGATGTAAATACCACATGATTTATTATACCGACCACTTGAGTTTTTTTGTTATTTTTTTCACCTGAAAATTACAACTTTTAAAGAAATGTGTAACACATTTAACTTATACCAACTGAAACATAAAACCTAATGTCTAACAAAATATATGCACGGACCGTATTTACTACAAACCAGCTTTTTCATACAAATTATGAATCATTGTAAGTCGTCGAATCAAAACGTGAATTTTGACTTTTTCACGTTATTATAGTTCGGCTGACTAACTGATGATGTAACGTTTGTTGACCACTACTATAACATACTCATACACGAAATGTGTTGATACGTTACATATAATCCTATCTATAAAGGTGCATAAATGCATTTAATTAATAAAATTGATTTAATCTAACACATGTTTAAATAATTCAACATTAAATTTTCTTGATATCAAAGTTAGATTAACTTGTCTTAACTCTTAAATTGATCTGACAAGTCTGTAACCTTCGATTCTTACGAGTCATTATTAATAGACGGAGTCAGTTAATCAACAGAGGAAGCTTCTTGGTTGAGCTCCAATGCACGTTATATGCGGAACAGCGAGCAACACTAACAGTTCAATTAATTAATTAGATATAAACTAACTCACGGAGTCAACTACCTTATAGTCATTGTTTGTCGGCGTTGATGATATTGACTGGGCTTATTGGGCCATGCACGGCCCATTAAGGAGCATAAGAAAAATAGATTTTACTCAACGGATTGTTGAGGACCAAGAGCATCCACAGTCATCTCGTCGGCTGCCGGCGAGATGGCGCCGGCGAGATGACTTAAAATATTTAAATTTAATTACCTCGCCGGCGAGGAGGCAGCGACGTCTGCAGTGGGCGAGGAGTAGCCGGCGAGAAGGAGAAAAAAACATTAAAAAAATGAAAAAAAATTTGCAACATAACCCACAACTTTATTATATTTATACATATACCACACATACGATAATTAAAACAAACTTTAACGATAATTATACATATAATTAGCACGCAGATGGTAAGTTAGTACATACTTAAAAAAAATCTAATTTTAGGACACGATCACGATCTACATCTCGTGATTGTACTGCAGGAATTTCACCTGGTCTCGAACGATCTCCCACAGACCCATCTTCATGAAATGGTTGCGATGGGCACTGTAGTGGGCAGCGGTTGCTTGAGAGCGAACGTGAGTCTCGGAAGTTCCCGGCGGGGAGTTATGAACTGCTGCACGGTAGCACAATTCATACCGGTAGATTCTCCGGGCGAGTTCCTGCCAGTGGTCTCGACACTGTTTCTGGGTTCTCGGCGGGGAATTGGCCGGAGCATTGTGGACAAAATTGGCATACACTTCCGGCCAATACCTATGATTTGGGCCCGGCCGGGCGTCCTGCAGCCAACATAGGACCAACATCATCTCCTCCTCGTTGGTCCACGGATATGAGCCTACGCCGGCCATTGGTGCTTCGAAGAAAGTGAGGAAAAATTGAAGAACAAAAGTATTGGAGATAGAGAGAGATTTGGAGAAGAGATGTGAAGAATGAAGGAGGAGAAGGGTGCCATTTATAGGCCAAAACCGCCGGCCACTAGGGGGCATATTGGTCATTTTGTGGTGGTGGTGGCAATAATGGCACATATCCCAATAATGGAGGCCTCATAATGTAAAAAAAAACACAAACTTTTTTGACCAAATTCAAACAAGCCATTAAAGTAAACAAATTACCAAAACATGAAAATTAAAAACCATTCATTAAATAGGCATCTTGAATTACAACAAAAAAAAAACAAGTACGGTAAGCTGGAAAAAAAACAAGTCACTGGGCCATCAGATTGCGCAAAATATTAAGCTGCGTCATGTGGGCCTGTAGCTGCTCGGGGTCCATGCCCGACGTGTCGGCTTTTTCAGCTTCGACCCACTGCTGGTATGCCATCAGCTTCAGCTGCGCAGCCTTCTCAATGGTCCTGGCTTGGCTTGCTTCTTTGGCCGCTATATGGGCCCTCTCGCCACGATCGGCTACCGCTTCCTTAGACGATGATGCCGAGCCCTTACCTCTGAGCCTTGCAGCCTTGGCGGCCTTGCAGCCCATAGGCCTCTTGTACTGGGGTTGACCCTCCGTATTAGCACCGGTCGTTTGCTGACTGTCCTCACAGCCCGGCGTGTCTTCACGAGGGCGCTTGCCAGAGTCGGTGGAATCTTCGACATCGAACTCCGTAACCGGTGTCGGTACAACGGGCTCCTCAACAGCAAAGTAATGAGAAGTCCACTTGTGTTCTCCTTTCACAAGATCCCACCAGTGTTTCCATGTGAATGGATGACCACAGGCCTTTATGTATTGCTCCTCGGTCAACTGCATGATCGTCGCATCGTTCCGGCCGCTCCTGTAGTCCCTGCAAGTCTTCACAAACAGCCCATTGAAGAACGTCACTTTGGGATTTGTCCCCTGCCAGTGGTCTTTGCACTAGTTCGCCGACCTCACCGGATCATCCGGGCCCCGAGTGGCTTCCATTTCCTCACCGATGCCCCCCCCAGTACTTCAAATTATGATTCTGGTTGCCATGCACTGAGTCGTACGAGTGGTGCATCCAGGCTTTAACTAACCTGCAGTCCTCCTCGACGGTCCATAAGCAACGCTTTGCTTTGGCCTTTGTCGGACGGACGTACTTCGGCGGGCTCGGAAATGGTTTGAGAGGATTGGACAGTCGGGTTGGGGGAAAAGGAAGGCTCCAAAAACTCTTGGGACAACGTTTCATCGGTCACATTCCTATAGTTGAGAACCCACTCGTTGAGATCGAAAGAAGACATGGCGAAAGAAATTTGAATTGGACTAACAAGTGTAGTAGAAGAGAGAATTTGTGTGTGTTTAAAATGAATTAGATGTTATGTATTTATAGGGGTGAAAAGTGAAAAAAAAAAATTAATGTTGCCAGCGACCAGCCCACGTGTCGCCAGCTCCTTCATCGCCAACGGCCGGCGCGCCACCCGAGGAGATCAGCTTCCTCCTCGCCAGCGAGATCTGCTGGCGAGGTCGTTAACGGCTAGTCATCTCGCCAGCTGCTTCCTCGCCTGCTCCTCGCCAGCTCCCCGCCTGTTCCTCGCCGGCGACATGATCTCGCCAGCTGCTCCTCGCCGCCCACTGTAGATGCTCTAAGATGAACTTTATTTCTAAATTATCAACAACATCAACCTCTCGACTTGGATTAAACCGAGAGTTTTAAAAGAAAAGTCAACCAGCAAAAAGAGCTAACTCGGTCAACCTAACCTTAAGAGACCCTTTTCACTGCCAATCCTTGGGAGGCAAATTCATATACTTACATGTTCGTCTTGTAACGATGGGATCGTTAAATCGGATCTCTAACATAAAAAGGATGCAATGCGTGGATCTTCGCGGTCTGGAAGACCAGTTCGAGCTCCCAAAGCTCTACAGCCAGCTGCAGCCTGCAATCAGCACGGTGCTTAGTCAACTCATACAATTCAGACCGGTTTATAACTAGCAAAATTATTCACTTACCACTACAGCGGCAAATGGCAGCATTTTCTCAGGTGGCATGTTGGCACAAATGGCTATAATAAAACAAAGAAAAGCATTAGCTTTATTGACCACCCCATGAACTATGAGAATGAAGCAAGGAAATACAGTAGGAGTCAAGTTTTTGAATATCAGGTCAAGTTACTCGTTCAATTTATAGACCTATGTGGAAGATTTTGCTAATCACTTAAGATCGCAACAAGTAGACGAATGAAAATCGGCTTGTATTCATTTAACCTCGTCATATATTTATCATATCACAATACTATCTACTTGGAAAGGCTTGAATAGGTAGTTGGATCAGCTGACATGAGCACCATCTTCATTGGGGATAATTACATGTTGCAACCTTATACTTCGGATGAAAATCTTGTTGCAACCTTCAACTTGAAAACACATCTTGTTTGCAACCCTTAACTTTTTTTTGTATCACCGTCGTTAAAATTAACGGATCGTCACATGCATGTCATGTTGCAACCATAAACTTTTAAAACACATCATTTTCCAACCCTGAACTATTGATTTTTTTTGTTACTGCAGCAGGGGTAACTTAGTCATTTCATACAAAAAACTAACGGCATTATTGACAGTGATACAAAAAAGAGAGCTCAAGGTTGCAACATGAGCTGTTTTTAAGTTGAAGGTTGCAACATGATTTTCGCCCTAAGTAGAGGTTTGGAACATGTAATCTCCACTACTTTTTTTGGATTAGCAAATTATGTGTACAAAGCATATATAACAATTATTCTTACTTATGTAGAAGTAAGGGTAAGGGAGTACTAGATACAAGGGTTTGAACTCTGGTCCTCCATAATGTTGGAGGGAGCTCTTAACCCCGTATAAATCCCAAAAGAGAATAGCACTACACTAATTGAGCTAAGAAGTGGAGAACATAGAAAATGAACATTTAATTACATGAATATAAAGCATTTAGTCTTTCACGCAGCCCTCATTGCAGTTTAGTCACAGCCAAGACGACAAAGAATTTGATATACTTGAAGAATATATAACAACATAAGGGAACACAGGTGACATGAAAATTTGTAGAAAGACAAGCAAATACATGCAGTTATAAAACAGAGCATAGGCAGGGAACCAGTTTAAGGGAAAGATAGAATTGGTTGAATGTGTAAACATACCATAGAGAACTGCTCCAACAAATGCATCTCCAGCACCAGTGGTATCGATAAGCTCTGATGGTGGCACTTTCTCAGCTGTCCCCACATATAGCTTCCCACTCACTGTTCCTATCCCATCTGCACTCAGTTTCGTGACTACCTATGAAAAATAAAAGACAAAAGAGGCAATGTTGTCAAATGCAAACAGTATCCTCTTTCTGCTCTACATGAATTTTGACTTTTACCACCAATTGAAGCAGTGATATCTTAATTACTGGAAGCCAGAAATATAAACAGAAATTTAAAAAATCAATTTTATAGGTGATGTGAGAGAATATTACAGATGAAATGCACGTTGGGGCGGCAATGCTATCATCCTTTTTCTGCTTTAGCGAGTCAACTAAGCTGTCAACATCCACGACTTCTGATTGAGGACACTCTGCCATAAATAGAATAAGAACAAAACCCAGGAAATTTTAAATAAAATCAACTGGCATAAGATGATATATCTCAAACACACTACTGTTTGGTTCCATCTGAGTGTAATAATTTGAGCACTGCACACTAACCATTTATACTTCTCTCGAGCATTATGCATCCATCTCCACCCAAGGTCACAATGACAAACTTGATATTTGGCAACCTCAAAAGCATGGAGACAAGTGCACTTGGAACAGATGCTGCTTCTGTCCATGCCTATCAGACAAGAATTTCAGAGCTAAGATGCTGAAGGCAGCAGGGTGTAAGAACATTTTGTATGTCACTTAAAGGATTTAACAGTAACAAGGAATCAAACAAAATAAATTTGAAAATGGAGAACTATGTTTTCATATTTGAAGTCCACATGTGCAATTTTGCACCAAATGTAGTTCTCTGCATAGTAAAGAATTTGCCTGTTGATTGTGGGTATTAGATGATCTAGGCAATGGAAATTTGCAAATTATAACAGTGCTTGATCAATCTTGCGTCTGTTAAAGTTTCTCTATTGAAGTCAAGATCATTTAACTTGCCTGTGGGAAGTTTGCTGAACAGACAACATATGTGGCAAGATTCAGAAGATCATCCAACCCTTCCCTTTTCCTTTCTGCATCAACTAGTATAGGTATGTTCTTGCGAGTTGCCTGTACTGGAGAAGTCCAATATAGAATGCAATTAAATACTTCACTTGTTAATATATTTTCTTCATCGGTGTTTGAGTGTGGGAAGAACAAGTAAACAAGAAACAACATGCAGTTATAAAATGTGAAAAGGCCTTATGCAGCCCGCAGATACTACAAATTTATACTGTGATCCCTGTACATTGTGAACTATCCCTAGTATAAATTTCCTTCAGAAGGTCCCTATATTAGCCCAACCTTCATCATAAACTTCAGTAATCTCAGCTTATTCAACCAATTCAAGGTATGAGTTGGCACCCCTCTCTAAGAAGATTAAAAATTTAAAGATAACTATTGCTGAATACATCAAGTTTAAATCAAGATAAAATGTCGTGTGAAGGTGAAGTGTGTTAGTTACATATCAGAGTCTAATGATGTTATAATCAACCACAACCACAAATATTAATTGTAATTCGTGGCTATTTAAGCCACAAAGATCCATAACAAAAGATAAGAAAATAATAATGAAACCAATGATCATAGTCTCCTTTCATGTGTTACCAACAAGATAACCCACTCCATTAATTCATTCAATCTTCCTCAAGAATGTGGAATTAATTGAAACTGGAATTCAAGGATTAAAGCACTGAACTGGAAGCCAAATAAGAAAATAATTACCTCTTGAGCAATAACTAAAGCAGTATCATGCAACCTTGCATCGGAGTAGAAAACGCTTGCCCCTTCCAATGCAGATGACAAACTTTGCTGGGAAAGATCCTCAGGGTTCATGGGAGGATCTCCTGGGGTGTGAATACAAGTTCGAGTTTTCCTGAAAATACCACTTGAGATTAATATATCAAACATAAAAAGAGAAAGAGATTAGGTGCAAGCAAACACACTCACGTTTGGTCATCGACGATGACATATGTGAATGGTGAATTACCCCCCTGAGCAACCTGGAAACCAATACAAGTTGAGTAAAAAACGTGATAAGGTAATACGGAAAGGGCTTGGCTGGGGATGGAATCATGGAATAACAAATGCTCAAACTGTTTCACCCATAAACAACAATTAATAAATGGAACGTTGAGCATTAAAGTAAAAAAAAAAAGGTCTAGTTGTTCTGCATGTGTAAACATCACATTGCTAGAGTATGGTTAGCTAAAAGCCTAGGCCTTTCAATTATTTGATCACAACTTTACCTAAATTCACAAGTAGAAGCACAAGTCACAGTAACAATTAAAGTGATAGACTGATAGAGCTACAATCACATAATTGATGCATTCACGAGGGTCTTGAGTAGTGTGCCATCTTAAGCTTACCACGATAAAAGAAGTATCTACACCATCACGTTTTAGCTCCTCCAATATGCCCATGCCTTGGGTGTCATCAGCAATCTATTTGTATGAAGGAGACGATATTAAAACACCTCAGTATTGGCACGAGCAGTAAAATAACACACTTTCTTTTTCAACCCATAATCTTAGAAAATGGACTGTTCAATCAGAATGAGTGATAAGATGAAGACCTTTGAAATTATCCTTGCATTCAAACCCAACCTTGCTGAACAAGTTAAAGCATTCCCCACATTTCCACCTCCTTGAACCTGAGAAAGCAACTCACATCAGAATAAGTACAATCTCCTTATACCAAGTAGTCAAACATTTTCACAATTTCGTTAACATGCAAACCATGCTAGTTTGCTCCTGAACCAATCAGGATAAATGCTTGTCTTGAGTTACAGAATTGAGCCGAGCTAATCACAGGACGTGATAAAAGGCAATGGGAAATGGAACAAGTCTCTAAGCTTAAGCGAGGACAGCTTGGTCAATTGACAGCCAGGAAGTACATCAAATTGCAAGTAACAGATCCAACAGTTGGAATTGACTCTATGATGTAGCCTCAACTATAAGCACTTTTGATGAAATCACAAAGTGCCCATACTTGATATGGAAATTGTGAAGCTAAATCCATCTCAGCCCAAGGCAATGAACTAGTCAACCAGACAAGATTAGCCTAGCCAAATATCAATAAATGGACAGTCAACTATGAACTAAACCAAAAACCCAACCCATGAAAAGAAAATTGAATACTAAATAAAACCCAGAAGAGAATCAGGAAAACAAGCAGAAACCAGGCATTTGATTAGTAGATAGATGGAGAGAGTACCTCCAAGCTAGTGCTTCTGATCTTGTCATCAGGCTTGGGAAAAGCAGGCACTGCAGCCAAAAAATCCAACCCCACCCCACCACAACCCACCTGCACAAAACACAAATCAGACGCAATGCAACAACACATCGATCGGAAAATCCCCCAAAACATGAGAACTCACAATGATACGATTCTCGGGGAGAGGAGGGAGCGAAGCGGACGACATTTTGACCCTGAAATTGGAATAACATTGAGCCGATAACGTAGATAGATATATACCCACAGAAAAAGGAAGAGGAAGAGGAGTGATAGCAAGAGAAGCAATTATTGAAGGGGGGGAGTGAGAGCAAAGGTAGGCCACAGCCCACAGGCGTACGTTAGAGTGATAGAGACCTGAATCGAAGACGCCACCTGGAACCTGTAGTTGCAGAGAAGCTCTGTGGAGCTCTGGAGGAGGAAGGAGAAGAGAGGAGCGTGGCATTTGCGTAATAAGAGGAGCGACACAGCGAGGAGGAGGATGGAGAAGGAGAAGAGAGCATCTTTATCCGATGCACACGTGTCGGGAAGGTTTGGAATCGAAGCAGAGAAAGAGACGAGTGATTGTTGTGACGAGGAGGAGACGAGACCCTCTGAGACATACACATAGAGGATAGAGCCAGGGTGTTTATTTTTGCCTTGTCCGCGTGTTTGGGAACTGGGTTGGTCTTGCGCTACTCCAGCCTGGTTTTGGTGTATTCTTATCCAGGGCTGGATTTCTTATGTTCCTGGTCAAACTCTCACTAAATTTACTGTTTGTGTATGGGTATGACATTCTTGACCAGGCTGATTATATAGTCACTTGTACAAGTTTTCTTGTTATTGAGATGTCATATATTACCTCATTTCTCTTGCATCAACTCAGTCAATAGCAAACTGAATATTGTCCAATTTTGTTTCCTCATAAATACTTTGTTCTTTTGTAGTTTTGTTGAAAACTGTAAGAGCACCGACAATGGTCGATGTAGAGTTGTTGCAGGCATGTCATCGCAGGCGCTGCAACTGCTTGCTATGTCGGATTGTTATTGCAAGAGCCGTCGTTTGTTGTGCCGTCGTAGGGGGTCGCCTCAGTCTGTTACAACGACAGCTTTAGCCGACTATTACCCAACGGCTAGTCAGCAGGCCAATGCCACGCCGACGCGTGGCAGCGACGACTTGGAATAAAAAACATATTTTGCCTATAAATACAATTTGACCTCAAACCCTCGTCACACCTCCATTCTCCTTTCCCCTCCTTTGTATATTATTTTCCCTATATTGCTTGATAATAGATGACGAGGCGAACTTCAACTTCATCATCGACTCGTTGAACGTGGACGAGGAGTCGCATCACACTGAGCAAGAGCTCAATTGTCACATCGAATCCTACACCTCCCTCCTCAAACCCACTCATTCTATCCCATCGCAATTCTACCCGCTCTAACATTCCCAATGGCCATAGTCACAATTCCCCAACGAGCAACCTACCCAATCAGTTCGGTTCAGCGATCGAGAAGAAAAGGGAATAGCCAGGCATCTGCATCGACTACAGGTACGTGACTGAAATGGGGCAACGAGGAGGAGGAACGTTTGACGAGGTTGTGGCTCAACCATTTGGGGGATACCATCACAGAGAAGAACCAGAAAAACGACATGTACTGGAAAAAGGTCCGTGTGAAGTTCATCCAGACAAAGCCGCCAAGCGACCCAGATCAGACGTGAAAGAATTCCAAAAACTATTGGCATCAACTCAACAAAAGGGTCACCAAACTTTCAAGAGAACTCTGGGTCTATGACACTGTCTATGTAAAAATGTATTAACATCGTTTTAGGTTTAATTAAATAGTTGTCATGTTTCAAAAGAGAAAATCATCGAGGTTAGTTGAAAAATAAAATAAAAATATAATTAGGCTTTTATACTTGCCAGACTTTTTTCTGTGTTTAAATGACAACCAGGTTGTTCCCTCCAGTTCTTCTAATACATATTGTTACATAAAAAAAGGGATTACTCCAGAAAATACCAGTTCTTTGACTATGGTTTTCATGAAGCACTGATTAGTTGAACTTTTTTCATATTGTAACGGAAGACTACAAAAAATTGTTACAAACCAACAAAATCTGTTAAATTTGACAGAAAACGTGAGAAAAAAAACATGTGGGTATTTAAACATTTCTAAATGACCAAAATACCCTTAAATGTGCTAGGTTTCATTCTCAGATCATAACTACTCAACTTTACACTTTACTAATAATTTATTTTATTCTTTTTTCATATATTTATTAATTTTTAATATTTCAAAAAATAAAATATTTATAAATAGATAAAAACTCTTTTAAAATTTCATAAAATGTGTTATTATATATTTATTGTTTCAAAAAAATTAGTATATAAATAAATAAATCTAATTATTTAATAAAATCATATTTAATTACTTTATATCGTATTTTAATTTTTTCTTTTTTTGAATTAAGATTTTAATTATAAGAAATATATACAAAAACATATCTTAGCTACCCACCTTCAACCATCAACAACACACAATTAGTGTGACTCCTCTCTCCCTCTTCCGCTCTTAATCCTCTATTTTCTTCATTCCCTCTTACTCGCCTTCTTCAAGTTTGCGCCAGAAGCTTTAGCGTTCTCAATCCTGCCTGATCGGTCTTATTCTTCAGTTTTTAAATCTGGCGTGGTCGGGTCCACTGGCCTTCATCCAAATTGGGTCGTGCTAGTGTTCATCCCAGTCGGAGGTGGTTGGGTGACCTTCACTCGTCGTTGAGAGGTCAAATTCTTCTATTTGAGCCTCCAGTCACCTCGTTGGAGCTACAGCACAAATGGTCATCAATAGTTCTTATTACTCTATGTTGAACATCTCCATAATTAAAATAACCAATAAATAAGATTTTAAAAAGAGTGACTAAAAAATAATGAAAAATTCAATAGTTAATGAAAACTATAATAATTATAATTTATAAAAAAAATTATCGAAAGCAAAAATTAGTATTTCAGTATTTTTATAAATTGAAACAATAGTACTGTCTATCGATATAATCTGAGAAAATAAAAGTGTAGTTGGAGGGCAAAAAAGTCTTTTTGTATACTCTGTTAACGCCCCATCCATTTTTGGACGAAATCTGTTAGTTATTAACATTTTCCATTAGTCTTATGTTGTCTTACCAAACCCGCCGTCACCCTCTTCAGCCGTTCAATCGACGACCCCCAAGTCCTCGATTTCTCAGATAACGATTTCCGTTATCTCTGCCTAGCCCACCATGATTCCGATCGAGCTCTTAGCGGTGACTCTGACAATTATATTACCTTTCGGTTGTCTGAGAACAAGAATGCCCTCGATTTGGACAACACAGATGGGGAAGAAAAAGAAAAGGAGAAGAGTTTGACAGTGGAGGGAGTTAAAGAAGAAGACCCAGAAAGAGGGGAGGATCAAATGGGTTCAGAAGAAGAAAACCCACATGACGATAAAATCCTTCATATAAAGGACTTCAAATTTGAAGGGCTTGTTGACAGGACTTGTATTTTTGTGTTGGAAGGCACCTCTGGATTCAAATGTGAAGTGAGGCATGCCAAAATCTATGGTGTTCGCGTGAAAGTCGATGTGAAGCTTAACAAATTGACTGAAACAGACACGGTTGAGAGTATATGTGGCCGTATAACAGCTTGGCAGCAGTTGGATAATCAACTTCAGTTTGCAGGGGTGAGGTTGTACAATGCTTTTGAGCATGAGCCTACCACGGTTCGTGCTGGGGAACATATTCCTCTTGATCGCCACACAGTTGTTGCACCCCTTGCAGGTGGTTGGTTGTGTATTGGGCTTGCATTATGGAGCGGTGACAGATCGGTCGCAAATGAGTTGGTTCATTTTGCCATTCTGCCCATTGATAACTATCACATTACATTCTTAACCAATGAGCATCGCAAGCATACCAAGTTGGCTGTTAATGGGTTGTTCTCCGTGTCCATCACGTTCGTTGAATGATAGGGTATGTTTGATTCGTTATGAAAATGTTGGTGTTTGAATTCATCCTAATGTTTCATGCATTTCCTATTTCAGAGTTTCCGGGATTGGTGGCTTGGAGTATGAGGAGTAGGGTCTAAGGTTTGAAGCAATTATCAATTCCGCTCTTTTATTAATTTCTATTTCGGAATTTATATGTTTTCTATATTTCTACTCTCGTACGTGTTAATACTTAATGGAGATAGGATGGTGCACTATATAGTTCGAATTAAACCGAAGCTTTTGTTATGTGTATTGTGTTGAAATATTATGTTCAATCTTAATGTCCCTATATCAAATTGCATTATTAAGTTATCTTGTGATTGTGGTCTATGTGTTAGGTTTGTCTAACTTGTTAATGTACATGAATACGTTTGTTGTCAAGTCTTTAAATCGCAATATAGGTCTTTAGGTAGAATCTGTAAATGTTTGTCAAATAATCGAATCCACGTTTTTAGATATAGAACATTTACATAAAGAACAATGTGTTCAATCTGTATCTCTTATGGATGGGATGGAACGATACCTTAAATAAGTTACAATAGTTTCTTCTACATTGTTACCAAGAGAGTACAGATTTCCAATTAAGGCTATTGCTGTTATTTTTGATGTGTGTGTGTTTTTCGTTGTGAAATTTCGTTCATGTCTAATAAAATCAGTACTAGTCAATCTAGCTTAATGTTGCGTTCTTTCTTCCTATTTCACAGTTTCAGTTGCTACGAGCATGGAGAGGAGTTCTCGGTTAGGTATATGGTATTTAGTTTTCAGCACTTTTGGGTGCTTCCTGACACTGATATATCGTCATGAAGCTGCTGCACTTAGTAGTTTAAGTTAAAACTAATGTGTGTGTTGATACTTCTGTTTAAACTATTAAACTTATGCTCTTATGTCATGTGCTGAAATTCGTATTAAACTTATGCCTATGTAAGTTAGCAAGGGCCTCAAAATTTTGTATACTGTGCTGATATCTTTTCAGCTAGAATGTAGGACGGTTCATGGTTGGTTAGCAAGCACAAGTAAAGTAACAACTCTTGTCGTTGGATTGGTTACCACGGTGGATTTTGTTGTAACTGTTGGTGCATATAAACGAAAACCAGGTTAAAGCAATGTAAAATTAAATAATCAAACTTGCTTACATCAAGAAATCATAATAGAAAATTTGGGTAGTAGCCCTCATTTTCTTTGTGCTTCATGGTTGCTAAATCCGGGTTTTAGACTCATTTTTAACCGTTGTGTCTTGTGCTGATATGATTGTCATATTAGATTTTCAGACTGTTGTCCTCCCATGTTGGGTTTGTATTGAGGTTGTGCTTTTATGCTGGTGTTCGTGTTTGTATATGATATTTGGTGGTGTGTGTTCATTCAGAAGTCGGTAGTATCTTAGTTCAACTTCTGTAGCTAGAAGTTTGATGTTTTCATCTCTGTTTAATCTTTAGAAACGATGTTTATAAATTTCTTGGGTGATTAAAAAACAAAAATCCTAATAAAATTTTATTGCCAAGTCAAAGTCCCGATAATTTTATGCTAGTGTTCGTGTTTGTATATGATATTTGGTGGTGTGTCTGATCATTCACGTATTGGTAGTATCTTAGTTCAATTTCCTAGCTAGAAGCTTGATGTTTTCATCTCTTTTTAATCTTTAAAAATGAGGTTTATAAATTTTTTGGATGACTAAAAAACAAAAATCCTAATAAAATTTTATTGCTAAGTCAAAGACCCGGTAATCTGCCCTGTATGAACAAAAGCCTCCCATGATACAACTGATTGGTTAGCAAATTCAAAACCAAGAGAGTCTCCCACTGAAGGCTTGAGTAGAGTAAAAATCAGATTTTCAGATATGCAAAATAGACCGAAGAGACGATAATTTAAAACCTACATGGAAGGATAGAAGGGAAAATTTGTGGCTCATAATTGATAGTCAATCAATTTTGTTAAGATTTTCATTTTAATCAACTAATTTGACATTCAATAATAAACAAATTTGATTCGCAAGATATAGGGTGTTACCCGAACTCGGACAGGATGGTAGCACGACCTTGCCTTGATTACTCGTTTAGCTCAATAAATTTTATTATAGTGGAGAATTAATTTTTTTTTGAGAGAAACAATGATATTATTAATATAAAAGCATTCTGGTGCCTTCGAGAGCCAAAGACACCATACAAAGGAACCAAACTAACAACATATGAAAGACATAAGCAGAGAAATAAATTTTGCTCTTTGACATGTGGGCGGTCGGAGGGGGGAGACTGTGGTAGAGTCCAAGGACACCGATACAGTACACTACAACCATAAGATACTGATCGAGCAGACCAGAGGATAAACAATCAGTGGTGGACCAGTTACTCCCCCGGTAAGTCAGCGTGCGTCGTCCTCCCTTGACTGATAGTGGTAGGGCTCCTGAACGCGGGATTGTTGACTCCGAAGTGGTAGAGAAGTAATTTATCAACTGTTGGTGGTACCCTTGCCACCTATACACCAGGGAGAAGGTACAGTCGACCAAACCCTCCCTGGCCTTCTCAGCACTCATTCCTGGAGGCGAGGGTGCTTGAAGCCCCCCGCCGCTACTGAAGACGCCTCATTCGACGCCGCTGATTCTTCATCCCCCACTGATTCCTCTTCTCTCTCAGCCCTCTTGTTTCCCGATAACGAGGGCGTCGGATTCCGTGGAACCCATCCTGCCGGTGTATCCACCACTTCTGCATCCCGCTGACCCCAGCGCCCCATGTCCTCCCTCCTCGGGGGTGTTCTTGGGGGCTCCTTGGACTGACCACCCTTCCTTGATCCACTCAAATATGTCAAATTTGTCCCTGGGACGGCCTTCCCATGTTTCGCCTTTTCAAGCGCCGATCTGGGTCCCCTGGGGCCTTCAGCGAGGACCCCCGAACACCCCCTCGATCGGGCAGACCGGGAAGAGATGCCCCACACAACAGCATCCGAAGCAATGCTCAGGTAAGTATTCATACGAGATGTACAGACGAGTGCGTACCTGAGAGACCGACAGCCGGAACCAGAGTTGGCTCTGCAGCGGAATCCGAATATCTGCCCTGATTCTGATCTTCATAAAGTCACCCCAGCAGTGGGGAATTAATAATATATACCCACTTGTCATTTTCTCTTCTTTTTTTGTCAGAATCAGAATCAAGTTTTTTTTTTTAAAATGGGAGATGAACAATGCATTAATAATGTTAATGAAAATATACAAATAGGGCTAAAAGTCTTGGGAACCTGAATAAAGCCGGGACTCCCGTAGGCAAGGTTGTGAAAAGCACTAGTCGCTAGTCGGACGACGAAGACTCTTAAACGTTAGGCAGGGATTAGTTGGGGCCTAAACAGATATGAATTTATTATTATTTTTAATTACTAATAAATGTATATTCCACAAATATAATAAAAAATTCAAAATATAAACTATATTTGAATAATATATAAAATAACAAGTATCAAAATAGAAAACAAAGTATCATACTAAACCACATAATGCTCTCATTATGATTTTTTATTATTTTAATTAAAATCTTAATTATTATGATAAATATGTTATTTTTATATAATTATAACAAAAAAAATATATTCACCATCCTTTTGTAATTTATATTTTTTTTATAAATGTACAGTTTTATTATTCTTTCAAAATAAATAAAACAAACCATCGAATAACTACAAGTGTCATATTATTTTATATCAAAACATTCAAGACCACTGCATAACTATCTTTCTCATTGTTGTTATTAAATAAGACATTAATGTACCAAAAACTTTTTTTTTCTCTCCCTGTTCACAAACCTTACCCGACCTTTAACTCCGCCGTCTACCCTCCTTCTCGATCTCGTCGGTGACGGCCATGACTACAACCATGGTCGTTGTCAGCGGGAGCATCTTCTGCTCGCCCTTCTTTCAATTTCCCTTTTCCCCTTTTGCTCCTTTTTCTCTTTTACCCTTTACTTGGTTTGCCTTGTAATTTTACCGGTGAGTTTTCTCAGATCTACAAGTGGGAGATGTTTCTCCATCGTTTCTGGTGGCCTGCGTCGTAGATCGGGACCTCGACTACTCCATTTCTCCAAGGCCTCTATGGTTTCGTTGCTCGGTGGCGTCTTTTGCTTCTATACTTCTTTCGTTCTCGGTTGGTCTGGGCTTCCGGGCCTCATCGGAATCGATTTTCCGGCGAGGGCTTGACCTCTAAGGTCTTGTTTTGAAGTTAAGAGCTGGGGATGTTTCTCTAGTGACACACTCAAGGCTATTGTTCTGGATTTGGGACGCTTCTCCTTGTCAGTGGCCTCTGCTTGACAGCTTTCCCTGTCTTTCAAGCCCAAAGGGGAAGGACCGGTATTTATACCGAGAACAAGCACAGACTTCCTAGAATAAGGTGATTAGATTGTAAAAGGATCCTAAGAGATGCAAAGAAGGTATGACCAGTTTAAAAGACAATTCGCCCATGATTTCAATTTTGTTTGTGAAGTTATTTAGTATTTAATACTGTAAATGTAGCGTTATAAATCTATAAAACTCTCTCTTTTATTATATTTGTCATTTCAATAAACGCTTACAATTGTTTTCACTAAACAAAGAAAAGGGTCGATACCATTTCCTCAAAGAGATGGGTTCTGAATCTTGATCAGAGGAACCTAAATTGAGGAGCGAACGATGTGGAGGCGAACAACCAAAGGTATTTTTTTTATCAACAAATTTTATAAAAGGAACAAGTTTTCAGAACAAAAACAAGGCCAAGGGAAAACCCTCAAATTGCATAATTAGAGCATGCCTAAACGACACCTCAAACCAAAACAAACATTCCCATTCTATGGGTACACCACGGGTCATCTTACCTAGATTTTGCTAACATGAAGAAACTAGAGTCCAACCAGGGACAACAAACTAACAAACACATGTCTAAAACCAGAATTACAACAATGAAGCAAAATAAAGAGGGGTCTAACAATCCTATACCCAACAATACCATAGATGAAGCAAAATATGATTGCACCCTATAAAGAACATAAACCAGAGAAGGGACCGAAGTACCCTGCAAAACAACCCGAGAACTGGCCATCAAAGCACACCCTCTAAACTAGAACCATACACCCAATACCAAAACCACCGAAACACAACCAAAGAGAACAAGGATATAGGTGGCCAACAAACTAAAAAAAGGTCTAGAATACCCAAAAATCCACCTTAAAGCCCAAAAACAGAAAAAACAAAGAAAAACTTTTAAAGAAACCTCTAGAAAGCCAAAGACGAGTCAGAAACACCAATATATTCCAAGCAAATATCTCACCGGAACACCAAAATGGTGAACCGATTACTAGTGGCCAACACCAAAACTAGACGAGAAAACGTCAAATCTGTCATAAGAACTCAAGTTCTGAGTCCCAAATCCTCTAGTACTCCCAATTTTCGACATGGAAAGAGAAAATGGGGTAGAGACACAAGCCTTATTGATACCTGGTTGTAGACGAAGGTCGGAGGATCCGAGCGCCCCTGACAAGGCCAGATCTACACCAAATGCAACTGGAAAAGCTTACCACTATAGATATGACAATCCCACTAGTGACAACGAACAACAACGAACCACGAGACCGGAGCACGTAGCAAGAGAAAGGCTGGACTCCGACAACCAGGTCTGCGATGGACATGCGACTGGCTAGAAATCGAGCCGACTCGGCGACGATCCAGCCTCAGATCCATGACTATCCATACCTGAGTCGGTGTAGAAGCACCTCCCACTTCCGGATCTATTTCAAGGCGTCCCCAGAGAAGCAAGGACGTCGGAGAAGGAGCAGGGGGAAGGAGGTAGAGGGGTAAGGCCACGACAACGTAACAACCACAAGTCAGGACTATCCATACTCGAGGTGATGTAAAAAAGCCTCCCACCACCGGATCTGCTTCGAGACGCCGCCGGAGAAGACAATAATGGGAAGGAACAGAGAATCAACGAGAAAAAGCAAAATAAAGGGAGGGGGAGGATAGTAGATAGTGAGGAGTTCACCACCGACGACATCCATGGCCGGAGACCATGGTGTCGCTGGTGGTGGAAAAGGGAGCCGGGGGGGCTAGGTTTAGAAAAACCAAAAGTATTGGTTCACTAAACGAGAATCTTGAACTGGAACCTCCGAGTTTTGTTCCTCTACTGCCATACAAACCTTTGGGTTCATGAACCGGGGATAGTAAACGACATACTGACTCATGACGTTAAGGTGTAAAAAAATAGTCGCTATCTTTGCCAACGACAGTTAATAACCTTTTTATTTATATTTTTTTCAAAATTAATAAAAATATACTTTTAAAATAATGAAGAAAATCAAGAAAAAACTCTATAAATACCCCAAAATTTCCTTATAATGTCCATACTTCATCATCTAACCCACAAGCTAGAAACATATTTTCTCTTATTTTTGTGATCGAGTTATGGATGATTTCGAAGCGAATGTTCGTGTAATGGAGGCACGAGTCTGACGAAAGGCGGAGCATCTCAAAGCAAGGATACAACCTCGGGTAAACGCATTGAGGCGAAGGGTTGAAAACGGAGAACTTTTTTGAAGAGAGATTAACAGAGGTCGACTAATGCAAAATTATTTTGTTGACGACCCTACTTACAGCTCCGAGATGTTAAGGCGTCGATACCATATGAGCCGACCTCGTTTTATTCGGGTGATGGGAAAGGTTGTAGAGCATGCCGATTATTTCGTCCAAAAGACGGACACTTCCGAACGCAAGGGTTTATCAACGCACTAAAAATGCATTGTCACAATACGAATGCTAGCGTACGGGTGCTCAGTAGATTCGTTGGACAAAGCACTATGGATTGGGGTAAGTTCCCTACTCAAATGTGTGCAGTGATTTTGCAAGGCAGTTGTTGAGGTATTTATGGTGGATTACGAGCGAGCACCAATGCGAAGGACTTGACTCGATTGCTGAAATTGAAATACAAGCGAGGGTTTCCCGACATGATTGGGAGTGGACGAATTTTCCAACCGCGTTGCATGACCCTTCGACTGGGGAGATCACCACAGGCGTCCAACCATAATATTGCGAGTTGTAGCGTCCTGTAATTTCCTGGCCAGCTCGTGTCTGGAACATGTATACCTTGTCTGATATCATGCATTTTTGTATCATTCTACACAATATAATCGTAGAGGAACACGACCAGTACAATAGAGAAGTTGAATAATGGTATAACGAGGCCTATCTAGACATATTTGATTGGACAGAACCAGAACGATGGCCTCATGAATGGCCTTTATCTTACCAACAATACTTAGTCGTTTGGGGACATCTCAAAAATGATACAATCCACCGGCAACCTTAAGTTGACCTTATTGAACACATATGGATCGCTTTGGAGTAGAGTATGAATCAGACGATTAAGTTTATGTACTTTTTTGATGAAATACTAATTAACTTTTTTACAATTGTGGTAGTTGAATTTGTTTGTTTAGATTTATGTTTCATAGTCCAAAATCATCCATAGCAGAAACATTAGAGGTTATACTAATGGTTTTATTTGTTATGTTTTTACTTCAGTATTTAATAAATTTAACAAAACAATACTAATTATCTCGTCACCAAATACAAGAACCCTAAAGATTTCTGCAAACATCCAAACAATATGAAAATCAACACAATCTGAACTTGAATCTTAAAATGGTTTCCTCAACACATATTCCAAAACTATTTTAACACATCTGAACCCCTAATGTGAAGATGTACATGCTCTACTCGAGAAGACTTAACCCGAACAAAGTACATATCTTTTATAATTTTGAGACATATCCAATCGTTACACTGAAAAATCTAACAATTTACCCATAATACATCCTACTTTAAATAGAAATTCTCGTCGAATTATCATTATACGATCCCATCTTTTTCTGCCGAATATATCTGTTATAGTCCCGAACTTGGATCGAGTCATGGGATTGTTGTTGTAGTATTCGTTGGAGAGAACGCAAGATCTCGATAGAAACCTTTCAGCTTTGGTTTTTATTTATAATTCTTCATATCATTTTCATTAAATAGCTAGCTTATAAATAGGATGAACTTCCTAACTAATACAAAGATCATGTACCTTCCCATGATCACAACACTTCAAGTAACTACCCATAACTAATAAATAACTACCCATGATCACAATAATTAACTAACTATTAATAACTACCTATAATTACTAAGTAAATAATAATGTTAATGCAATTAGAAAACTAATAACAATAAATATATTGGACTCATAACAATATCCCTTGAGTAGATACAAAAACTCCGGTCCCGAGTATTTTGTTCTCTACTTGACTCATATCTCCAGTAGGCCTCACAATGGGACATTAACACCACTACTAAACCAGGCGACAATAGACAGTACATGACGACAGTGCCGACGACCTGATAACTAAGATATCTACGATTTTAACCACTACATAACAACAAAAACAGAATGTTGGTAGTTTCTGCCAACTTTCCTGCATACATGTACGTTTCAACTGTGAGCAATTTTCACAAGAAAATCCTAGCACAGTAATATTAGCCACTATATAATAATAATAATAATAATAATAATAATAATAATAATAATAATAATAATAATAATAATAATAATAATAATAATAATAATAATAATAATAATAATACATGGACTATCCATCCTAAAATTCTCATCTGTCTTGTATTGCAATGAATCACGATTCTCAAAATTAGAGCCCAGTCTTTCTTTTCTTTCTTTCTTTCTCCCTAGAGTCAACTGGTTTAATGAAGAGCTGTACAATTTCATCAGCAACTAGAAAAGAAAGTACCTCAAGTCCGGTACCCGTCATTATAAGCATGTCGGGGGAGGAGTCCTCCGTGTTCGCTCATGCTGCCCCTTAATCTGTAGAACGCCGGCTTACTACGAGTTGTTCTCAGTGGGCCCGATCTGTTTCCGTGATTAACGGGTAGTGATAGTCCATTTCCCACCAAACTAGAAGCTGAAAACGGTCTGTTTTCCATATCATCTAGCTGACCCGAGCTATAATCCATGGTCATGAACGATGAAGCTTGCCCATAAGTTAAGTGAGGGGTCAAGTCCCCACCATTCCACCAACTGCTATCAGAAGGGGCAAGTTCACATTTAAAGTCTGAATCAGGAACAGAAGATTCCTTTTGGCTGTGACAGTCTCCACCTGTCTCGTCTGTGTCGTTGTATATCAGCTTTAAGGCTTGCACCACCTCGCCCATAAATGGCCTGTGAGTGACCTCGGGGTGAACACACATGGATGCTATGGCTGCTACTTTGGCCATATCATCAAAGTCATAGGTTCCAGCCAGGGAAGGGTCGACTAACTGCTCCAGGCCCTCTCTACTGGTCAGTAAAGACCTTGCCCAAGTCACTAGATTCTCTTGTCCTGAAGATTGGGACATGTCGACTGGTTTTCGTCCAGAAAGGAGTTCGAGCAGCACAACACCATAGCTGTAAACATCACTCTTGACTAGCAGATGTCCTGTCATTGCATACTCAGGGGCAACGTACCTGCAAATCAGAACATTTAATTTTGATCAAGATATATTCAAATGCAGAGGTAATATATAAGTTATCGGCACAAGAACTACAGTATAACTACAAAGTACTACTTGCATTAGCAAAGGACCGACACAACTAAAGCTCAAGTTAATAGTTGAAGGACCGATTATAGTTTTATACTCTAACATGCTCCCCCACGATCACAGACAAACCCGTTTTCGGGTTTGGATGCGGACAATTTAAGAAGAGAGATGAGCCGATTGAGAAGTAAGACAAGGGCCATGTCTGAGATACAAGCTTTGATACCATATTAGAGCCTAGAGAACCAACTTAACTAGAAGCTCAAGTTAATAGTTGAAGGACCGATTATAGTTTTATACTCCAACATGCATAATACGCCTATCAATAATAATGTACAATTCCGAATGAATCTCTAAATTTAGATTTAGGGCATATAACTAGTTAAGATATTATGATTACCCGAACGTTCCCATCACCCGAGTTGAAATATGATTACTTCCTTCAGTGGCTTCCCTTGCTAGTCCAAAATCCGAGACCTTCGGGGTGAAGTCATCTTCCAGTAGAACGTTACTAGCCTTGAAATCTCGATGAATTACACGAGGGTTAGAATCTTCATGAAGATATGCCAATCCTCTAGCTGCTCCAAGGGCAATCTTCATCCGCGCTTCCCAGTCAAGAGGACCCTTGTTCTTGTCTTCACCTGATGCGCCATACAAATAACTTAACAAGTCATTTCAATGAAAAATAGAAGATAATTATTTTCAAAAGGCAAATAAGATGCCTATGATTAGAGTGGTTGGGTTAAGAAGCATATCTTTTAGTACTACACAATTTCAAATAGCATGGACGACTGAGACAACTTGATTTTGAAATCACTTCCAATTCATAAAATAATGAAGATGAAAAAAATATATATACCGTGCAAGTGAGACTCAACACTGCCGTTGCGAACAAGCTCACATACCAAGCAACGTGTGCATCCTTCAACGCATATACCAATCAGTTTCACGAGATTACGGTGATGCAATCGACTCAGCATCTCAACTTCTGCAATAAATTCACGGTCCCCATTTCGATTTTCCCTATCTCTTGTAAGCAACTTAACGGCTGATTCTGTTCCATCATCCATAGTTCCAAGGTAAACACGGCTAAATCCTCCTTCACCCAAGATCCTCCTTGAACTGAACTTATCAGTTGCCCTCTCTAGCTCAGCAAGTGAAAATGTTCTAACAGAGAGCAGACAAGTAGCCATGGTGGACATAAGGGATACTGATGTCGAACTTGCAATACTGCTTGAAAATATAGAACCAATGCCTGCATTACATGTCAAGATCCAGTCATGCCCACTAAATCTAAAATAAATTAACAAAACAGGTTAACAAAATCATTGATGGCCAGCTCAAAAATAAACTCATGAAAGGTGTCAAATATCTGTGCTTTGCCAATGACTTCATTTCTCTCAACAAGATAATACACCAAGTAAATACTCCTTCATTCTAAAGTAAGTGTTCATCTTCCCTAAAATGGATCTTGCTGAATAAGAATCCATTATCCTTTTGAGGAAGTAAACATGCACGGATTGCCAACAATGTCCTTATATGAGTTATTTTATCTAAGTATTTAATCAAGGTGTGAAAGTGAGGCATGGTGGGAAAGTTGAGCACTAACTCACTAATCCTTAATTGTTGTAATAAAAAATCAATTAGGACACTCATTTGGGAATGAGGGAGTGTCTAAATTGCTTGGTATATTAACAAAATATGACATTTAAAATTTCAGAGGACAAAGGAATCATCTTAAATCTAAACAAGGACAAAATGAAGCATTATAAGTTATACAAGGGTTCATGAATTGTGCCAGGCTTTCCATCTCTCTCTGTATTACTAACCTGATCTTTTGTTCATAGATGATATAAAAGCAGGACCAACAGCACTTGATGGTCTTCCAACCTTCCTCCACTTGACATAGATAGAGATTGCTCCAACAAAAACCAATAATACTACGAATGTAGACAAAGAAATGATAGTAATGGTTCTAAGATTCATCTTCTGGTTCTTGTTTAAAAAATCTGCCATGATAGGAAGATTTCCAGCACTCCCACTTGGACCACTACCCATGTAGGTCCCATGAGGCGGTGACGAAGGAAGCCCTGACCATGATTATTTACATGTCAACCACAACATAGCAAATGCAAAGCAATATGTTATAGAGGAGAGTTGAAATTTCTACCTGGATAAATAATGTAAACAACCTCATAATTACCGAAAGTGGTCATGTTAAGAAGCACTTTCTTATGATAAAATCTCCGATAAGTCAGCATTGCAGTGGTATTATCAAACTTCTCCCCCAATGGAACAAGATTAATATCTATCAGTGTTCTTCCTTGATTTTGACTATCAGCAGTGGCACCCATTATCTTCACTTGGCTTTGCTCCAAGTAAGTACCTGCTGCAATCTCAATCTCGAGCTCATTCATTACTGGGAAAACAGCAAAAGGAGCCACATCCAGAAGAAGTCTGACTTTCATAGGGAACACACATCCACAAGGCGAACCAAAGGGTGTTGCAGTAAGTGGATCCTCACATATTTGATCACAACCTGATAGAGGTTATGTTATTAGAATAAATACCAGTATCTCAGAGAGAGATCTTGGATTGAGTGGACATAGAACATGAAACGAGCTCCATCTGTATGACAAGGATAATTATCTAAATCGGCTACATTTCAGAGGCATGGTGGAGTGACAACCCAATTTGACATGTGCATACTACAAAACAAAACATTGACTTGACTAATCTCAGTAATGTGATTATGAAAATCATCAGTTTCAACTATTTTGTCATGTCATGTCACAGATAAACTATTCACTATAATTTGTAAGGGTAATGTACCTCCAGCAAAATATCATGTGATTAATACCAACTATATCACATTACATATAGAGATGCTATACGATTATAAAATTAAGTGGATACTTTATTATTACTTTGGCCTTTGGAAGGGGTCGGAGCAACGGCATTAGGCCTCACGTGACGTCGACGATGATGACCACGGCGTATTGGTAAGACATTACTGTGAGGAGGAGCAGCTAAAATATACAATAGAAAAGATTAGTCAGAAAAAAAAAGGTTTGAACAATGTCCTAGGAGCATACTGAATTATGAACAAAATATGCACCTTGATTAGATGGAGAAGGTGCAGGTGCATTGGATGGCCCCAGAGAAGGTTTAACCGGCCGCATTTGGAGTGGTCTTGATGAAGCATATGACATTGCCGCCCAAATTGACCTTCCTGCGAAAATCCCATTCCAAGCAACATTTTATGTATCTTTAGGTGAAGGTTTTCATAGTAAATTACTGAATTACATCAACAGCGAATAGGTGGGCGGGTTAAATGTAGCATGCATACAAATAGGAAAAACTTAAGTGAGTATTTTAGAATTATAAATCCCTTAACATCAGTAATCAAATATGAATCCAGAAAAGAACATTCAGATGATAACCAAATAGATAAGATTGGTGCTACATCAGCATTCTCACCATGTTCCACTACGATTTCTCTAATGTGCACTGGTTGTAAAGGAGACAAATGTACATGTGACAAAAAATGCCCTGAAATACAAAAGTAAACAATGAGCTTAAGTTCGATCAACTGATTGTAAAATTATACAGGTGAATGAAGAGGTGTGAAAAAATACACTTCATACAAGAAGACAACAGCAACAGTCAAACCTTTTCCGAAAACATTACTTCAAATGACGGCAATACATGTAACTATATGCATCATGCTAACTATCAATTACAGAGATACTTCAGGACAATCTTAATCCTGTCAAACTAGAAAGTCCCAATTACACATCACACCCATGGACATAATAAAGAAAAAAACCACCAGTGATTCAGTATGATACATGTATCAAAACTTTAATTTCAAAATTCAATATACACGCATTGTCTCTGACTAGATTCACTCCCCCTTATATACCCAAAACTCAGCAAACTATAATACAAGTACACAACAACTCTAACTAAATCCTGCACCGTTGTCTCCTTCAGAAACCTCCTAGTAGTAAGGCAAGCTCATAGCTAAAATTTACTAATTAGGAAATTAGCACGCGGCTACGTGCAAGATAAACAACCCAGACGGCAGAATTATCATAGTAACTTACCATTTAATACTTCATGTTATAAACACTTTCCAATTTTTTCAATACTCAATTTGCTTATTCATGAAAGTTAGCTAACAATTTCACTCAATTACCAGTTTGGGTGTCGAGAACAAGTCTTAATAGAGCACAATAGACAATACTCAACAAGGTCAAGCTTCTAATTTAGCTTTCTGTGAAACTTAAAGACAAAAATCACACTAAACTCCAAAAATCCACTACTTGACTTATTTTCTCTCTAAATTGGACATATGCAACTACAAAGAGGCAAGCAGAAAAGGTAATACCTGAGCAGCAAGCGCCCAAATCTAGAAGAAACGGCAGAAGAAGCAGCAGAAGAGTTCGCATTTTCTTAGGTGAAACCCAAATTCACATAACCATGTTCAGAAACCGAGAGCAGCGAACCCAAAGCCCTATCCGTAGACTCACTAGGCGCTTCCAGAGCTACGGTGGAGCAGACGCCGCCGTCAAACCCTTCCATGGCGTCGTGAGCTCGATTCCATCGCTGCAGCACTACAAGACCAGCAGAACGGAGCATTTGCGAGAGTGAACCATACGACGGAGGCGATAAATAAGACAATGCAGCTTAGGCAGCTTCTAGATCCATGAATCGCGGTAAAGATCTGTGGAGAGAACTGTACAGGTTCAGAGATATCCGTGAAAGATATTATATATGTGAATCTCTGTGACTCTGTACAGTACAGAAACAGAGATTCGCAGAGAGATCGGTGGTGAAGAAGACGAAGACGACGAGAGAGAGATCGAGGAACGGAACCGAAATGCGAGAGCGCGTGTTGGGAGAAGAAGCGGAGATGGAGTGAGGTTGGGGCTTTATTGCTGGAGAGTGAAGCTCTCTGGCTATGGTTGCTCTTTTGCCGATTGTCGAAGGCTGTCTCACCCACTCGCTCGTGTGGAGCGTGGGAGACACGACCAATTGGGGCGTTTCTCGAGTATATTTTATTATTATTTAATGGGTGGGAAACGACGTTGACCCTTCTCCTTTCTTCTCTGTTTTTGAAGTGAAACGACATTGACCGCTGAACTCTCCTTTATCTTTTGTCTGATTTCCTAAAGGCACGTAATGTCTCCGAGCGTGGAGAGGAAATAGTGGGTATTTAGGAAAATGTTTTATTTTTACATACCATAATAATAATAATAGTTTAAAAATAGATTGTGGACGATTATGATTTTTTAACGTTTTATAAAATCATTATTTTTGTCTCGAAAATATTTTAGGCAAGTTTCGATTCCTATGCTGTTAATTACGCGTTAAATTTTGTTAAAATGGAACTTTAGAATTTGTTAAAAAAAAGTAGTTATTTTTTAGTGTACTGAATTTTATTACTCTAAAACAGTGTAAACAAACACTATGGGGATGGGCATAAGCTACGCCGGTCATTGAATAGCCTCCCATCAAGGTCTACCAAGAAAATAGCAAAACGAGCTAAAAATAAAATAAAATAACTTGCTTAGTGGTGTAACGTTAATTAAACAAGATGTATCAATATACAATTGGACAAAGACGTTGTCGTCTTGGTTCCAACAAAAGCCATCCTGACCATCGAAGAAGGAGAGGTTTTGACGCGGGCTGCAAAACAGCCCTTTTAGGGTCCATGAGATTGTTTGGGGCTCGGGAGGTAGATAGATGATGGACTAATCCTTATGATCTAGGCCTTTTAGGGCCCATGGGGGAGCAAGATTACTTCGAGTACCTCCAGTTCCGTTCATTATTTCTACTTAGTTTTTGCTTTGAAGTATTTTATTTGGTTATGTTTTATTATCATGTTTTCAATTATATAAGTTTTTAACATAGGGTAGAACGTAGAGATGTACTTTTTTTGTCGAGGATGAAAACTAGTATATTTTTACGGGTTCATGAGCGTCGGGGGTCCTACAGGAGTCTCGGACATATTCTGTTCCCAGGACTTTCTAGTCCTACTTGTATGGTTTAGCGTGCACTAACAATGTGATTCCTCGTCGCCCGTTTAAAAAATATATACAATTGGCCAGTACATTCGTTTTTTGAAATAAAAAACCGGAATATTTATATATAAAAAGAATCTCATTTAAGAGTGTAACGGTCCGGTTAATTAGACAAGATCTATCGATATATAAATGGACCGATACATTCGTTTTTTTAAAATAAAAAACCGAAATCTTTGAATATATAAAAAGTGATTTTATACTATTGATTTTTCATCTGGTTTCGATAAAAAGTTTAATCGGACTAGACCGGACAAATCAAAACAAAAATAAGAAAATAAAATTTTAAACTTATTAAATTAGACCAACATAATAATTAGTCTAGAATAAGACCATATATAAAATAAGAAAATCACCAAAAAATGGTAAGGCAAAAAACTAATTCAACGTAATCGTATATATAAAGTATGAGCCGGTATAAATAGGGTGTGCAAGTTATCTGTGACCCATCTGGGAGTCTGCTTGATCCGTAATCCGAACAATTGTCACCCATCAGATCGTATTCGATATGGGATGTAGAATATCCAATTGGCATCCTCATGGTCGGTTGACGTATCCAGTACCACGGATCCGTGGATCACCCAATCCACTCGAGCTTAACCCAACTCAGCTTACTACCCAGACCGTCCTTATGAAGTGATGATGTACATCATATGGCAGAAATACAACGTGAGTACCTCTCTTTTCTACTTCCTATTCCCTAAACTAGATCGTCCTCTTCAACTCATTTCCAACTCTCACCTTCAACAAATCCCGCGAGTCACCACCAATCCTTAGTAGTCACCACAAACTCGAGACTCGTGGAAAAAAAAATACAAAACGCAACAGAAATTAACCACGAATCAATCGAGAAGAAGCTACCAAATATTGAAGAACAAAATTGAAAATTCAGCAAGAGTTTGTATTCATCACCTTTTAGTTTTGATGAGAATTGAGAAGAGAAACACCAATCTTTGAATGAATTGAGCCCCTTGGACACTTACGTATCTTTAACATAATCAAATCTAACGTAGTTCTTGAGTTTGTAGACTCAAGAACATGCAACAATGGAGCTTGCTTCTCTCTGGAGTGTTCGGCCAAGGTGGGAGAAAAAGATGAAGTTGTGTGCAATATTTCTAAGGCTTTTCATGTTATGAATTGCCAACACTTTTGCATGGAAAGTAAGTGGAAGAGGTCATCTCACTTAATCTCCATCAAGTTGCCAATTGTTCATGCTAATTGCATGGTAAACAATGTAGCACATAGCGAAAAGAAAAAAAGGGTCTTGAAACCCAAGCTAACCACCAAGAAGCCCAAAGAAAATAGAGTTGGGCCTGCAACCTGCCCTAACGGAACAACACTTGACCAAACCTTAAGGAGCTTACTGAAAAAAGCCACCGCCGACCTCTCTCACCGCAACGACCGGATAACTCACGACACTTCTCCTTCAGAACTAACAGCCCTAAAGAGGGTCCAAACGTGACTATTGGCTTTTGGAATTAAAACCGTGATCTGTATATTTACTTTCTCATCTATATGTATACAATTACAGATAAGTGAAGCATATTCAAAACTATACAAATCATATCTAAGAGTTTGTTTAACTTTCAAACTCTTGTGTACAGATAATATTTATCATATCACTAACACGCCCCTGCAGTCTGAAGGGGAGGTTCGTAGACATTCTGGCTGGACCGAAAATCAAGGAACAACACCTGGGGGAGTCCTTTAGTAAAGACATCGGCAATCTGAGAGCGGGAAGGAACATGGATAACTCGAACGTGGCCCTTGGCAACTTTCTCACGGACAAAGTGAATGTCGAGTTCGATGTGCTTGGTACGTTGATGTTGGACCGGGTTACCAGAGAGGTAGATAGCGCTGATGTTGTCGCAGTAAACCAATGTAGCACGGGAAACTGGATAATGAAGCTCAAGAAGAAGATTACGAATCCAACATGCCTCAGAAACAACATTCGCAACTCCACGGTACTCTGCCTCAGTACTGGAGCGAGAGAGAGTAGGTTGCCGTTTAGACGACCAAGAGATCAGATTGTCACCCAAGAAGACGCAGAACCCAGACGTGGAACAGCGAGTGTCAGGACATCCAGCCCAATCAGCATCAGTGTAGGAGACAAGACCGAAAATAGGTGAGGAGTATAGGTGAAGACCAAGGTGCTTGTCCCTTGAAGATATCGAATGATGCGCTTCAGTGCGCCCATGTGACTAGCCCTCGGATCATGCATATGCAAACACACCTGTTGAACAGCATATGATATATCAGGTCTCGTGAACGTGAGATATTGGAGCGCCCCTGCTAGACTACGGTAGAGAGTCGGGTTCTCAAATGGAGTACTATCGGAGTCCCCAAGCTTCCCTTGAGTGTCAACAGGAGTGGCTGAGGAAGAACATAATGTCATACCGGCACGAGATATGATGTTGGTGGCATATTTCTGCTGAGAAAGAAACATACCACCGGGATGACGAGTCACAGCAATGCCCAAGAAATATGACAAGGGACCCAAATCCTTCATGACAAATTCCGAGCTGAGACGAGACATGATCGAGAGGCGAAGAGGCTCACTGGAAGAGGCCAGAATTATGTCATCAACGTGGAGCAGAATGTAAGCTGTGTCGCGGCCATGATGATAGATGAACAAAGATTGGTCCGACCTGCTATGTGACAAACCAATCGAAGATACAACATCAGTAAATCATTGGTACCAAGCCCGAGGTGCCTGTTTAAGACCGTAGAGCGAACGGTGCAACAGACAGACATGATCTGGATGAGTGTGACTACGAAACCCGAGAGGCTGATGCATGTAGACTGTCTCATGAAGGTTGTCATGGAGGAATGCATTCTTGACATCCAATTGATGGATGGACCAAGAACGGGTGACGGAAATGCTGAGGACAGTGGGAATGGTAGCCGGTTTGACCACTGGGTTGAAAGTCTCGCTGCAATCTACTCCAACCTGCTGAGACCTGCCATCACCAACAAGGCGAGCCTTATAGCGCTCAAAAGAATCATCAGATCAAGTTTTGTGGCGAAAAATCCACATGGAACGGATTATGTTCACACCCATAGGACGTGGAACCAAGACCCAGGTCTTATTATTAATTAAAGCATTAAACTCGTCTGTCATGGCAAGTTTCCAATTAGGGTCAGACAAAGCATCCTTAGGATTACGGGGTATGGGTGATATGGATGTGGAAGAGTGGAGATTAAAGGGTATTTTGGGTTTAGTAATGCCAGACTTACTTCTTGTAACCATGGTATGATTTGGCGCCAAGTGGGAAGGTGTAGGCATAACTGGTGGAAAGGGTGACATGTCATGGGAGCGGGCCGAGGTGGGTGATGGGACAGGCTCGGCTGTGTTGGGGTTAGGAGATGGGCCAAACTCATGGGCGGGGGAGGCTGACTGGCTCGCATGATCTGGAGATGGGCTGGAAGAAGCAGCTGGCCCAATCTGGAGTGAGTCCGAAGCTGGAATGGGCTGGCGGGCCGAGTCACCTGGTGGATCAAAAAACAGAGAGTCTCGTGTGGCCGGGATACATGGTCGGATAAAAAGTCATTTGTGGGTGTAGAGGGGTAAATATTGAAGAAAATGGAAACGACGATTCATCAAAAATTACATGCCTTGATATAATGAATTTGTTCGTTTTTAGATCAAAGCAAATATATCCTCTATGATTCGAAGGAAACCCGAAAAAGACACACGGCGTGGACCTAGCTTGGAGCTTATTAATAGAGGTGGACGGAAACAAAGGAGAGCATAAGCATCCAAAAACACGAAGATGGGAGTACGAAGGAGCTCATTTATAAAGAGCCATCGTTGGAGAAATGAAATTTAGCAACTTAGAAGGAAGAATGTTAGACAAATATGTTGACATTGAAAGAGCGTAGTGCCAAAAAGAAGGAGGAATAGACGCATGGAGAAGAAGAGTACGAACCACGTTGTTTAGACTCTGAAGTTTGCGCTCTGCTCGTCCATTCTGAGAGGAAGTGTGAGGACACGAAAAACGGAACACCATTCCTGAAGAAACTCCAAACGTTCGAAACGAAGAATTATCAAACTCCTTGCCATTGTCGCATTGAAAGCTTTTGATAGATATGCCAAACTGAGTAGAGACAAATGACACTTTGAGATTTAACTCTCAGAATGGCACGGAAAGCGTACCGGTCGTCAAGTAGTATTCGGGTTTTAAGTCCGAGATATCGTACCCAAGGGAGCAATTAGACAAGCACTTTAGTTAATTAATTCAATAGTCAAGCTATTCCTATAACGATGTTTGGTTTGGTTTGTAAAATGTAAATTCATGCAAGTAATGAAAATATATGATTGATCAGAAACAAAGAACAAAGTCAATGGGATTGTAAATCAGAGATAAAAAGGCGATATAGGACATTAACGGGGTTCGAATGTGATGAATGACTTAACGAGATTCGGTATACATTTGCAACTACTACTATTCTAAGGGCAACGGGAATTCTCTCGATGTAGTCCTAACCATCTCTCGATCGTATTAGGACCCTAACATACACAGTCCACCTAATTATCTCTAATCTAGGTGTAGAGCGGTATATAGCATTACAATCTATGAATTCCTCTAACTTTCGGTTTCTACACCTATAACTATTGTACTCGTGTCAGTCTAGCCATATTCTAGCCTAGATTAAAACCCGAGTTATCTAATTCCTCTTTCCTCCTACTAACCTCATTTCTCAATTGTTGGTTAATACGATTAAATCATACAAGTACGTGATCAGGGTAATGTAGCATTACGAACGGAATTAAATAAACACTTTCCTAGATACTAGTTTGACAAATGTATACATGAATATGTTAACTCAATTCATCACATCGTTCCCCTAGCCCTAGATCAATATAGGTTTAGTTCATAGCACATGAATAAGAACAAAAGGAGATGAATAAATCACTGAAATTCATATTAAACGATGAAGAGTAATACAAATATAAGTTTGAATCCAATCTACACAAAACCTTTGATGTTCTAATCTCTTGCTTTCGATCCTCTCTCTGAATTCTCCAAGCTCCAAGGTGTGTTTTTCTCTTCAATTTCGCGATCCCCAATATAATGACCTAATATCCCTTTTAAATGTTGAGTTAAATCTGATTAAAAACGGGAAACGCATCTGGAAATCGCGTTTCTGACGTCTGCACTGTCGCATGCACGCCGTGCATTTCAGGGTGCATCTTAAGTTGCACAGGTTATTTGCACGACGTGCAACTTTCCGGTGCAGATTTTTTTGTCTCTGATCTGGATGCACCACCAGGTTGCACGATGTGCAATAAGTGGTGCACTGCTTCTTTGCACCCCGTGCAAAGAACTGGTGCACCTTACTGGCAATTCTGACCAGCTTCCAATTTGGCTCCGTTTCGCTCCCGTTTCACCCCTATTTGCTCCAATTGCTTGGCGAACTCTGAAATAAGACCAATTACACAAAATGAGAGTAAAATGCATCATTTTATATTAACTCGGGATTAAAAAGAACATAAATATGGGCTAATGACATCCGAAATAGATGTATTTTATGTCCACATCAACAAACATATTAAACGAGGTAAATATTTTGAAAATATCAGATTTCTTGCCCAGGGGATAAGTCTAGACAAAATTTGTGAAGTCGTCAAGAAGTACCAAATAATATTTATGTCCTACAGAACTAGGTATAGGCGAGGTCCATAAATCAGCATGCACAATATCAAAAGGTGCAAATGTAACAGAAATTGATGACTTAAATGGAAGTTTGACATGTTTTCCAAGTACACATGACTGGCAAACAGTTTTAAATTTGTCCGTACAAGAAATAACTTTTGAACTACGAAGAGAATGAAAAACTGGTGCTCCGGGATGACCCAAACGAGAATGCCACACGTCTGGAGACAACGTCGCAGTTGCTGAAAAGGGAAATGACGAATGAGAAGAAATAGTAGATGTTACTGGATACAAATCGCCTGTGCTATTGCATCTCAAAACCGGATGTCCCGTCCGAAAATCCTTCACAGAAAAACCAAGAGGGTCAAACTCAATCGAGGCATTATTATCTCTAACAAATCGTCGTACATATACCAAATTCTTGACTAGTTTGGGTGCATGGATGACATCATATAACTGGTAATTAGGATGGGTAGGAAAAATAGATGTTTGGCCATAACCATTAATCGGAATTTGATTTCCATCGCCCACAATAACAGAACGAGACATACTTGAATTAACATAAGAGGTAAGAGTACCTGAATTCGCTGTCATGTGGTATGAGGCTCTAGAATCCATGTACCATTGCCCATCTGGTGCCTGCTGCATTGATAAATTTGCCATAGCTTGGGACAAATTAGTAGGGACACCTATATTTGCTTGCTGTGGATAATTTGGGTGGGAGCCCAAAATGCCATGTTGAGGAGCTGGGCCACGAGTCCAATTGTGATGCTGGCCCGGTGCGGTTGGGTAGGGGTAGGGAGGCAGCTGAGGCGAGCCGGGCCAAGTCTGCAGCTTGCCGACCCAAGGTGAAGGCAGCTGATGGGCCCAGTTCGGCGGCCTGGTCCAGAGAGGTTGTCCGGTCCATGGAGAAACAGAGGCATGCCACATGGGTTGTGGGGATTGCCAGCCCTACAGAGCAGGCCTTTGGGCCTGTCGATACTGTCCACGACCCTTCTGTTGAGGGCGACTCCGATTCCCTTTAGTGACCCGAGCAGAAACATGAGATGGCTGCTTGAAAGCACCATCTTTAGCAGGAGGTCCAGAAGGATGGACGTACATGGCCGAGTGCGAGGAGGACAATAGAGAGGAAATTTGAGCTTGCTTCAATTTACGATTTTCCTCCAACACGAGCCTAGATCGGGCTTCATAAAACATTGGAATCGGGTCACTTTGTTGAATGATGGTAGCCACATTATCATAAGCGTCAGACAACCCTGCAACCAGTTGAAGAACTAGACGATTGTTAGACATGGGAGCTCCCATGTCGGACAGTTGATCTGCAATCATTTTTAGTTCTTGACAAAAACCAGATACAATAGCAAAATCATCCAATTTTATTGTAGAAAGCTGGTGTTCAAGATACACGGTACGAGAGTGCCTGTTATCCTGAAAGATCAGCCGGAGAGAATTCCACGCCTGAGCAGTCGTGTTATTTGGAGCGATAATTTTTTGGAGCAGATCATTCGATATCGTCCCGTAAATCCACTACAACACGGTAGCATCAAGGCGATCCCAGACGTCCGCCGGAACAGCATAACTCTAGGCAGCAGCTGGCGGAGTAATAGGAGACTCAGGGACGTCTGTGGCGGTTGCTGCTGCTGCGACGTCTGCTGCGGGGGCTGCTACTGCTTGGTCTTCATCAGTGGCAGTGGTTGTTGCTTCAGTGGATGCGGCAGTAGAAGAAGCCGAGGTGACCACTTGGAGAGGCGCCATAACCGTGTCCGAAACGGAGTCCGGAAGTATGTGATGAAGAGCGCGATAAACCCTGCAATGAATTCTAAAAAGCTCGGACCATGCAGAATATTACCCTTTGTCCATCTCTAACACAATCAAAATGGAACTCCGGATGTTAGAGACGGCGAGGGCTGGATATTGGCGTGGATCAGCCATGTTGAACTGAAAATGGGAGAGTCTGTGGAGAAAATGAAGGAGCGAACGTGTTGCAGAAAATTGAGAAAGAAATGCCAAGATTTGAACTGAAAGTGGCGGCTCAATTTGGGGAGGCGGAAACGTAAAAAAAAAAACAGAAAATCAGAAGCTAAAGAAGGAGAGTTTTAGTGAAGCTCTAATACCATATTGGCTTTTGGAATTAAAACCGTGATCTGTATATTTACTTTCTCATCTATATGTATAGAATTACAGATAAGTGAAGCATATTCAAAACTATACAAATCCTACCTAAGAGTTTGCTTAACTTTGAAACTCTTGTGTACAAATAATATTTATCATATCACTAACAGTGACTAAGAACACACAACGGCGGTCAACTCCTCACCGTATGGACCCAACCACTATCGGTCGAGGGAAGAGAGGGTTGTCGGACGAAGAAGAAAGAGAAGGGCTCACCTGAAAAACCGAACCGCACCACGAAAAAGATCTCAACAAGTCCGATGCCATCACCACCGGAAAGAGAAAGGAGTGAACAAAACTGAAACCGCTACCGGTAGAGCAACTCCAGCCTTGCCACTCCATGCAACAGCAAAATGAGAAGGAAGAGAGGTAGATCAACAAACCCCCACATACCTAAGAGAGACCGACCTCAACACACTGCTCGGCTTTTTAGAAGAAGCCCATCGAGTCAACACCCACGGCGATCCAAGCGAGAATTTGACCTTAGACTTTTCCAAACTCCACCAGTAGAGAAAAGAGAAGAGAATCAAAGCCAAAATAAGAGGCGACCTCTTTAGAAAGGAGAGGAGAGGAAAAGGGTGAGAGGGAGGAGAGGGGAAATGGGGGAAGGTCAATAACGCAAGATCTTAAAAAACGGGCCAACATATCTGAAAGGAGGAAGGAAAGAAAGCAAAGGGGAAGCCGCCACCGACTTTCAAGCCGGCCAGAAGGGCTCGAAAAAGTTGTCGGCGACGGAAAGACAAAGCTTGGGGGAAGGGATGACTTAAGGTTTGGGGAAAGATGTAGAGAAAGTTTCGGAGATGGGTTTTTTGCTCTCCTTTTACAATCTTTCCTAGTTCTAATTGGTTTTGGGAAATCAAAAGCCTATAAATAGAGACCCCATTGACCGAAAATATGGATCATTATAGTGATTTTCGGCCAACCATAATGAGGAATTATAGGGAAAAGTTCCATGGCTACTAGCAAGATTGTAGTTGTGGAAGCAGTTTGCTCGTATGGATACTGTTAGAGGAAAAACTACAAAAGAGTGTCTTAACAAGTCTCCGCCATAACCCAAAGGTCCAGTCACGAACCAACAAACTCAGTATCAACCATTGCTCTACTAAAAAGTAATCTCTATTGCACACAATTGTAGATTAGTATTCACATGATAAATGAGATGAGGGAAATAGGATTATGAATAAATATATTTTTTTCCGTCTTATTTATGAAACACATAATCCAACAATCTGGACCCGAATCATCTGGAATCTGGATACCCGAATTTCGGTCCGCTTTGGTTTATTTTTGGATCAGTTTGGTCCATATTACCTTTTTTTTCGGATTTCGATTTTTCGCACACCCCTGGCCTTGTTAACTAAACGTCCTATATCATTTCCAGTGGGACGTTACAACATTGGTGAAAGGTGTTCATCATAGCCCCTGCAACGACTGACTCGACAAGAACTTGATGCAAGACATTCGTTGTAGACTATTTGTCTTAGTTATTAGTGATGATGGGCTGCAACGAACACTCGACATGTAAGAGCAATCATCCTTCAATCATTTGAAACACATCTTCTCTCCTACAAGCATTAGAGATCTTTTTCTTTATTTCCAATGGATCATCTTTCAATTGTGGTTGAAATAACTCCTCTCGATCGTAAAATTTGGGGGAGGTCATGTTATGAAGATGAACATCCAGACTGTAGAAAGGATAAACGAAAGGCCCAGACTAAGGATATAGCAGAGGGCAAGCGGTCGGTCAATCTCAATCGGGGGAGCACGAAAGTTGTGGATGGATCGAAAGCGAGAGAAAGGGCAAGAACGACTGGTAGTTGACTACTTCACTCCTAATCCAGTAAAAAGCGAACACCAATTCCATCGTCGTTTTCGGATGTCAGAAACACTTTTCAGACGCATCAAAGATGCATAGAGTGAGCGATAGTGCGGTACGCATTCTTTCGTCAACGACCCGATTAACCTCCAAAAATCTGATTAACTTTCGGTCAGTATCCATATATATTTCCAGAAATAGAACAAAAATAATATCTACTAAAGTTCGTTGAAGAAAGAAAACGACGTCGTAGGTGGAGACGCTGCCGTCTACAGAAGAAATCGGTTCGGATCTATCGGTCAGATTCCGGAAACTAACGTCCGTACCTTCCACACTCGCGAAGACGAAGCAAAAGCACTTCCAATAATTCAACTTTCTTCGCCAACAATACATCCATTTCCACGATTCTATCACTTTCCACTCTCTCTCTTCACCGACTCATTTGAATTTCCGGTAAGTTCCGCGCGACTTTGCTTCCTCCTTCAACGTTCAAATTCCTGTTCCCGTTGCACGCTTTGCTGAATTTCGTTGACCAATTGTGATTCACTCCATCGGTGCTGTTCTGGGTCGGATTTGATTTGTGTTCATGTTAGCTTGTTGCTGTATAGGTCACTGTGAGGGGCAGTTAGGGTTAAATTCTACTGATTTTGTGGTGATTGAATCACTGTCTCGTTGTATTTAACTTTCAATCTTCACAATTCGAATTTTTTATTCAATTCTCTTGTTTCTGTATGTTTCTGTTTGCTGAAATTTATTCACTGGTTTCGATTCATTCCGCTGGTGTTGTTCTGGGTCGAATTCGGGTTGTGCTCTTATTAGCTTGTTGTTGTATGGGTCACTGTGAGGGGTAATCTCATAGTCAGGGTTAGTTTTTCGATTTCCAGTGGGAATTTTGGCCATTTTGTGGGGATTGAGTCACTGTATCTTTACAATTTTCTTTCTTATCTACACATTTTGTTGATTCTATTCGATTATTTTGTAGGTTTGTTGCTGATTTCCTGATTGGGAAAAGTTGAAGGGAGTTTTGTTTTTGAATTTTGGTGTGGAATTTGGCATATATGGGTTGCTTTAGTTCCAGGGCTTCTGGGGTGTGCCCGGAATTGAAATCCTTGCTTATATGATTAGCTAGTTCACTTAAAATTGAACTGTTTTGAAGTTCGCCAGGACCTCATGCCAATGAATTTGGAGAATTCACAGGAGATGCTTGGGCCCAAGGGATTAATACAGAAGCACGAGCTAGTAAGAGTTATCATTCAATGTTTGTACTCATTAGGATATCAGAACTCTGCTTATCATCTAGAATTAGAGTCTGGAGTTTCATACACATCCGCTGGATATAAGTTGCTTGAGACCCAAATACTCGGAGGGGATTGGGATGATTGCATTGATACCCTTAATTCAATAGAGGGTTTCACGGATGATACAAGAGCTTCAGCTTTGCTTCTTGTACTTAAGCAGTGTATTTTGGAGTACTTGAGCTGTGGGGACGACTCCCTCGCTTTGGCTGTTCTACAGGAACAAGTTTCACGGTTGCAATTAGGTAGAGAGAAGGTTAGCAAGCTTTCTTGTAGTATAGTTTCTCTGAAGGAAGAGGAGTTAGGTGAGATAGATGATAATGCTATTTCTGGGTTACGAAAGGGTTTATTAATGGAGCTGAAAAAATTGCTTCCTCCACCAATTACCCTGCCTGAAAGAAGGTTAGAGCATTTGGTTGAAACTGTGGTTATGTCTCAGATTGATTCATGCATGTATCACAATTTATCAGGTCCGGTTTCAGTCTATGAGGATCATCGCTGTGGTAGAAATCAGATCCCTACAGAGACCACTCAGGTATGCTTTACGGTTGATGGGTTCTCACTTTGAAAATTTTAGCTGCATGACACACCGTTTTGTGTGTGCTAGTTAAAACCGGTATGTCTAGGCAAGTTCTATAGCCCTATATGTTGTGGTCGCCATTTACTTATATAACTTATATGTTTGTTATATTTGAACATGAAATGCAAATCTTGTTAGTTCTGTCAATTCTGATCCAAATAGCACGCATGGAAAGCGAAGTTGTGATAGTTTGGGAGTACAGATTCCCAGTTCTCGAGTAATGTAACCAATGTTCTAGTTAGCAGCCTTCCATGTTTTAACCCAAGTTCATACCAGAGTATTTTTTTTATCAAGAATGTTCTTGACAAAATAATTGGAGTAGAAGGCAAGGGAGTGAAAGGGCTGTAGATTGGATTCTGTTGGTCACACCTCAAATCATCCATACACAATCACAATCTGTTTACATGTTGAAATTTGTTGTAGCACAAAATGAACCCTGTAGTGGAATCTGATTGAGCTCTGTATTCTGGTGATGTCAAACAGCTTTTATTTTGGTGCCTTACTATTCTATGAGTGTAGCATATATGTAATTGATGTTTGCAATCATTGCAGATTTTGACCAACCATAATAATGAGGTTTGGTTTGTTCAATTCTCAAGTAGTGGGGAGTACTTAGCCTCTTCATCAAGTGACTGCACAGCCATTATATGGAAGGTACCTTGTTTTGAGATTTCATTTTGGATTGATGGTTTTGAGTTTTGCTTTGCATATAAAACAATTACCTTTTGGATATGGATACAATTTAAAGAAATACGCATTAGGAATATGAAATCACAGTAAGTGTTGAGGAAGCAGAAAGGTTCATCAATAAGATCGACATAATGCTATTCAGACATTTAACCTTTCTACTATTACAATTACAATGAGAACCAGGGCCTGAGTCGCTTCCGTCCCTAGCGCCCAGTCTTCTTCTCACCTGCTCGTACCTCCTCCTTGAGCCTTTTGTAGAATGCTTGTCTGCTTATCCGTACCATGTCAAGTAGGTAGTGTCTAACAGATGTAGAGAGACTTTTGAATAGTCACTAGGGAAAGGAAAAGGAATTGTATGAATACACGTAGTAGGTTTGTTTCCCCCAGGATTAGATTGGTTTTCTGAGCTGAGGTTTAGGTTAGGGATTTATTTTGGCTGGCATACCAGGGGTTGTTTACTGATATGAAAAAGTCATCCAAATGAGAAAGTTCGATAATTTATCGTCATTGTATAGTTTTGACTTAATTTCCTAGAAACTATGATGATTCTCTCATGATCATGATGTTATGACCCTGCGTGATCGATCGCGTTATGGGATAGGATACGGGCTCGTTAGAAGGGAACCCGAAGACCTTTTGATACAAGCTCATGATTATCGAGGGAACTCGAGGACCTCGTAGAGAGAGACCAAAATATTTCTTTAAATTCTTAGTCTGCTTTATTCATTAATCTCTCTTGGTATATATAGCCAAGAGATTACTTGGAGTCCAAGTTCTAATACACTTAAAGGAATACTACTAACTTACCAAATCCTAACACATAATTAAAAGGAAATACATTAAAAGGAAATACTCTCAAACTAGGACAATTATTAAAAGGATATAACTAATTAAACTCAAACCCTAGCCGACTATCCCTATTTGGCAGCAGCTGCGCAGCAGCTTTGGTGGGCTTTATCCCACCTAGTACCGGTCTGCTATGGCCCATAACACATGACTGTAAGTTGATTCTACTCTCAAGTATGAACAGAACTCATGCTTTGTCTCTCTGGAAGCAGAGTGAATATAAATATCTTAACAAGTTGACAGTAACCTTACCCTGAAATGATCTTTTGAATTACAGTAATGAGTTAGAACATGGACATTTACATAGAAAACCTAAAGCGAAGCATATCATAACACTCAATAGCAATCATTGAGGTGTGAAGTGTCTCTCGAAGTTTCCATTGCAAAAGGTTATTTTTTTCATCATTATGTTAAGAATTTATGCAAGTTTCTATGAGTTCCTTTAGTAGCTAAACTGGCCCTTTGATAGTATTAAGAGGAATTAATTGTGGTAAAGCTACGATTGAGTAATCTTTTGATTCCAATACGTAAATTATGTTGCCAGGTGATGGAGGATTGCAAGGTGACAATGAAGCATATTCTTCGAAGCCACCAAAATCCTGTATCCTTTGTAGCTTGGAGCCCTGATGACACCAAATTGGTCACATGTGGAAATATGGAACTACTCAAGCTATGGGATGTAGAAACAGGCACATGCAAGCATACATTTGAGGGTCATGGCTTCGCTGTCAGCTCGTGTGCCTGGTTTCCCGACTCAAAGCGGTTTGTCTGTGGAAGTCCTGATGCTGTAAAGGGCATTCACATGTGGGACTGTGATGGTAATGAGATAAAAGCATGGAGGGGTTCGAGGATGCCCAAGGTTATAGATCTAGCAATCACGCAAGATGGGCAAAACCTAATCAGCCTGATGAGTGAGAAAGAAATCCGGGTATTAAATTTGGGGACAAATGCTGAGCGCCTCATTTCAGAGGAACACCCAGTCACATCCCTTTCAATCTCAGGAGATGGCAAGTTTTATATAGTCAACCTGAGCAGCCAAGAGATTCATATGTGGGATGTTGCTGGCAAATGGAATAAGCCAGTGAAATATACAGGTCATGTTCAAAACAAGTATGTCATACGTTCATGTTTTGGCGGGTTGAATAGCAAATTTATTGCTAGTGGAAGTGAGAACTCACAGGTACTACCTTTTTTTATCGCCTTCCATACATCAAAATGCAATTGGGTCAGTGTCTATGAACGAAACATTCCATCTTGCTGTTTGAAGTAAATAGGATTTTAAATTTTGTATTGTGAACGAGCAGGTATATATCTGGAACCGGCAAAACTCTAAGCCCATAGATGTATTATCCGGTCATTCGATGACTGTGAACTGTGTAAGCTGGAATCCAAAAAGGCCACAGATGTTGGCATCTGCCAGCGATGACCATACAATCCGCATATGGGGACCGAGCTCATATGCAGTTTGAGGAGCTTGATTTTACATATTAGCTCTTCTCAACCCCTTATGTACAGAATATCTACCTTCTTTTCAGTTCTTTGTTTTGGCCACGGCTTTTGTGAATTTGTTGTTCCCAAATTTTGGTACATTATTTCTCTTGTAAATCCTTATCTTGCATTTATTGGTCTGTATCTGGGACTTTTATGGACGCAATAAACACATCAGACTTGTATATCGTCTTTTCCTATTTATTTTGTGGACATTATAATATGACCTCCTATTCTCTTAGTGTGGTGAAGAATTCCTACGCCCACATACCAGTTTCGATTAACGTCTCTTCCTGTGGTCTATACGCAGCCTGATGTTAAGTCCTTCACCGTCCTCTCTGTTGGCCATCATCGGTGAGTCCCTAGGTTATCTCGACCTCAGAGCTTACCGGCGGTGGCATCCCCGCTCCCCTCTCAGTCCAGATCTCGGGTCCTCTTCGGCCCTCGCTTGTCCCCTCCACCTCCTCTCCCCGTCGCTGCTTTTGACCCTCCCTTCTTCCTTTCCGGTGCGTGTTGGCGGCGATAGGGCTCATATCTGACTGCGGGACGACATTCCTATACCCCTCGGTGAGGATAGTCGCAGATCTGAGCTCTATTGTGGCCTCGGCGGTGTCCTCCTCGGTGTCACAGCGGAGGTTTACCCTCCTCAGCTTCTTGTGTCTTGCTGGCTCCGGTTGTGGGAGGCGCTTCCTGCTCAAGGATCGCCCCGGTTCTTGGTGGCCTTGTTGTTGTTGGGGGTGGATTCTTCTCGGCGGCGCAGTTCACTGTTTCGGCGTCTCCAGATCCACGGCTCCTGGGTTCATTCACGGTTTCTGAGGTTTGGCTTTCTTCCTTCCTTACCTGAGTTTGGATTTTTCGCCCTTCCCTACCCCTGTTCTTGCCGTTAGATCTATTCGACTTCCCGTCCACTAAGTGGTGCGGGCTCGCCGGTATTCGGTGTTGGCCGCCGACGAGAGTTAGGCCTCTCAAGCCTTCGATAGAATCTCGGTTTTAGATCTTGGGTCCAGTGGATTCCGGTGGATTTCCACCGGAAAGTCTCTACCGATTGCGGTATTGGCCGCCGATATTAACAAGACTATATCCCTCTTTTGGGTATTATAGTTCTTTGAGTCGGGTTTGAATTTGCTCAGATTTAGGTAGGGTTGAGGAGGTTGGTCTCTGCTTTTTTGGGCTTATTGGTGGTTAAATTTGGGTATCTTAGACTCCCCTTTTTTTATGAGCTTCATGTTAGGCATATCTTGATTTTAGATCAAAAAATTTAGTCTTTGCTCCCTGTTCTTCGGGTGTAATCCCGATTGTTGGTTTGTGGTGATTTGTGGGTTTCACTTCTTACCCCTGCGTGGGTTTCATTCATACCCCTATGTGGGTTTCATTCTTACCCCTGTGTGGGTTTTATTTCATACCCCTGCGTGGATTTCTTTCATTGGTTTGAGTTCTTGAGGTTCTGATTAGAGAAGAATACTCGTTCTCTGTACTTCACCCCTCCTTGGAGGTTTTATATCATGTCTTTGCTGATATAAAAAAAAAGTAGTATAGGTGAAATTGGATTGAACGCTTGTGACATATTGAAATGGGCGTGTCAAGACTCAATCCATCGGGGATTAGCTATGAGATGGAAGTCAAAGTAAGGTATATGCATAATAACCTTAGCATGGAACACGCCACACGCGCTGACCTATAACCCTACCTCTCTCTTACACAAGGATGCCATTGGAGATTATTGACAAGGGTGTGCCGCGGAGACCCGGGACAGGAAGGGCAGATCTGGCCGGCCACCGAGGGTGTGCCGCGGAGACACGGGATGGGAAGGTCTGATCTGGCCGACCACCGCAACGAGCGCTCTCGGTCCAGAGACTGGCCTTCGAGTCCTGGAGAGGAGGAGGCGTTGTTATGGAGCTTCGCAAACAAGCTCGACCGGATACGTCATCGAAATCAGAGTTGGCAAGCTCGTTGGAAAGGAGTGAAAGCTCGACTGAGACCTTATCTTCGGACTCTCGGGGGGGAAGATTTGTCCCACGATCGTAGGCATGAGCTTCGAGGGTAAAGTGGCTACGAATCGGAATGAACCCACCGTTAGAGATGAAATCATGGCCGGAAATAGCCCTCTCACGACTCCACTACGCCCATCGGTCGATCATCAACGGTTACACCCTCTTTTAACTAGAAACCAGGGCCCTCCCACAAGATTCCGACCACCATCCCTCCTCTCGTAGTGCCTCTTCCATTGTACCTGAGCTTCAGGTGCAAAATGTCTTCGGGGTAGTAAATACTGACTCTAATCTCATTGACCATGTTGCTCCTTGTCCACTTGTTGCTCCAAAAGACTTTTATCTATGTGATTTCACCTGCTTTGCCCGGAACGAGTTTACAGCTGGTGCGGATTGGATTGTTGTTGTTTATAGACAGAAAGAACCAACCGCTCAAACTATCGAGCTACCAAACAAGGAAGATCCCGCCTTTCTAACCAATTTTCCCAACTCCACCATCGTTGAACAGATCAAAACTCTTTGCGTCCCATTTGGAATTGTCACCATATTGACGCTGGTCCTAAACTCGCTTCCAAAGGTCAACAATATGCCTTTGTGTACTTCAAAAAATTTTACGCTTTGGGCCATAATGATGTGCCTCTGAACGACTCATATTTGGGGGTTTGAAAATGAGGGTGGAATTGGGCAAGAAGCGTGTTGGGATGATTGATATGGTTGCTTTGAAGCTTGTTAGGGCACCTACGCTAGACACCGAGAGGGTTTCCCTTTGCACGTCCCCTCCGAAGGACCTTGCTCCTTCTTAGTGCCGACCATACTTGTGTACCATGTCGGTGGACTCTCGCTTTGAGAAAATGCCAGTTCTTTGTGTGATCGGTATTGCTAGCACCTCGATCTCGGTATGTACTATCACTGCGGGTCTCCGGTTATCATGGATCATGGGGTAGACCTTCTCGACTTAGTTTCATGGGATTTTCTTGTGTCTTGTGTGAATCAGATCGTTTGGATAGCTCTTTTTTCCGACGACTGGAGGGTATTGCGCCCCTGATTCCTCTCCTTCTCAGACTGTGTACAACGAGTATTGTTTGGGGATCGGCTTCTCTGGGTTGACATCATTTGTCTCCCTGTTATGTATTGGAATTGGGACTTAATCACTGAAATTGTTGGGAAACTCAATACGCTTGTTGCTATCCATCAATGTTATTTTTCGACATCTCTTTCGTCCAAGGATATGACTCTCGTTCATGTGTTGGATGTTACGACCGATAGACGGTGACTGCCACTCAAGGACCATGTTTCTGTGTCGATGTGCTCGTTGAGCCAGTTCATGTGGATACGCTTCCTTACATCCCCCAATCTGAAATGGTAGAGTCGTGGTCCAAAACTAGCAGAAGGTGTAGACCTCCGGCTCTTGCTTCTGGAGTAAGTCTAATTGGGGTACAATGTGCACTTCCGACAAAGAGATTGTGGGTTTGACGGCGATATCAAAAATTGAACGGAGACAATGGTGTGGGGTGCTTAGAGGGACGACGAGGCCCAAGGTTAGAGCGAACATCTATCTGGTGGAAATTCTAGTGGCGGTGGTTCTGGCTTTGTATTTGGGGTTCGATTTCATGGAAGCTGACCGGAGACGCTGAGATTCCCTTTCCCACCACTAATTGTTCCCTATTTTGTTAGAATCAAAATCCTCATGGAAGCAACTCTAGCTCGAGGGTCGGTGTGGCCTTTTTTGACGCTAATCTGTTTGTTTTGGATGCTTTGAACTGCATATGGAGTTGTCTATAACATTTTAGGAGTAGGGAGTAATATTTAACTCTCTTTTTTGTAGTTGTTTGATTCTATGTTTCTGATTCACCCAAACATGTTTGTTCTGCATTGTGTGATTATGTTAGTTTAATTAGTATTAAAAATTGGATTTGGCTTCGATTATTAGTAGATAATCAAATATAAACTAAAGTTAGTAACTATATTCCATACGGTAGGGTAGATTTGTTGATTGCGGGACATATTTGTGAAGAACCTTAAGTATTTATTGGTTATATACTAGGCCCACTAATTTTTCATTTATAATCTCTATGATATATTGATTTTTAGGAGCCTATTTTTAGTTGAAGCTTTAAGCAAAGCTTACTAATTAATTAGAGCATCCTGAGTTACGGTTGTTTCGTGGGGGTCAATGGTATTGTATTTTGTCATCGTCGACAATAAAATTACTAATCGTGTTACAGAGGAGAGATAAAAGACAAAATAGGCATTGGGGCAAGATGGTAAATTTCTAGTTTCACCCTGCAACTCTTGTCCTTCATTCTTCTTAGCTTCAGAAGTAGCTCTGGGAGCACAATGCTCACCATTTCAGCTCAGGTTTGTTCCTTTCAGACTTTTTTTTCCTCTTTATTTGATTTTCTTACATTTTGCTCTTCATTTTCTTACTTCATCTTCATTTTAGAGATCTCTCCATCTCACCGGCCAATAAGGCATCTCCGGCTGCGAGAATCCGGCGAACTCCGTCCAGCATCTTTCAGGTATAGGCTTTGCTTTGCTTTGTCTTTTTTGGAACGAAATGGGTGCGAATCGTCGTTATTGGGCTGTCGATGAGCTTGGTGTTGAGGTTGACGGCGTTGCCGTGATGGTGAGGAACGTTTGGGGTAGAATGTTCTCTTCTGACAGAGAGATTATGGGTTTGACGACAATGTCGGAAACTGCCCGGAGGCAATGGTGTGGGGTGCTCAGAGGGACGGCGAGGCCCAAGGTTGGAGCGAACATCTATCTGATGGCGGTGGCTCTGACTTTGTATTTGGGGTTCGATTTCAAGGAAGCTGGCCGGAGACGCTGACATTCCCTTTCCCACCACTAATTGTTCCCTATTTTGTTGGAATCAAAATCCCCATGAAAGCAACTCTGGTTCGAGGGTTGGTGTGACATTTTTTGATGCTAATCTTTTTGTTTTGGATGCTTTGAACTGCATATGAAGATGTCTATAACATTTTAGGAGTAGGGAGCAATATTTAACTCTATTTTTTGTAGTTGTTTGATTCCATGTTTCTGATTCACCCATACATGTTTGCTCTGCATTGTGTGATTATGTTAGTTTAATTAGTATTAAAAAATGGATTCGACTTCAATCTAGTAGATAATCGAATATAAACTAAAGTTAGTAACTGTACTTCAAACGGTAGGGTAGATTTAAAACACTAATCTCTAATCGTGTTACAGAGGAGAGATAAAAGACAAAAGAGGCATTGGGGCAAGATGGTAAATTTCTATTTTTCACCCTGCAACTCTTGTCCTTCGTTGTTATTAGCTTCGGACGTAGCTTTAGGAGCACAATGCTCACCATTTCAGCTCAGGTTTGTTCCTTTCAGACTTTCCTTTCCTCTTTATTTGATTTTCTTACATTTTGTTCTTCAATTTCTTACTTCATCTTTATTTTAGAGATCTCTCCATCTCACCGGCCAGTAAGGCATCTCCGGCTGCGAGAATCCGACGAACTCCGACCAGCATCTTTAAGGTATAGGCTATGCTTTGCTTTGTCTTTTTTGGAACAAAATGGGTGCGAATCGTCGTTGTTGGGCTGTCGCTGAGCTTGGTGTTGAGGTTGACGGCGTTGCCGTGATGGTGAGGAACGTTTGGGGTAGAATGTTCTCTTCTGACAGAGAGATTATGGGTTTGACGACAATGTCGGAAACTGCCCGGAGGCAATGGTGTGGGGTGCTCAGAGGGACGGCGAGGCCCAAGGTTGGAGCGAACATCTATCTGATGGCGGTGGCTCTGACTTTGTATTTGGGGTTCGATTTCAAGGAAGCTGACCGGAGACGCTGACATTCCCTTTCCCACCACTAATTGTTCCCTATTTTGTTGGAATCACAATCCCCATGAAAGCAACTCTGGCTCGAGGGTTGGTGTGACATTTTTTGATGCTAATCTGTTTGTTTTGGATGCTTTGAACTGCATATGAAGTTGTCTATAACATTTTAGGAGTAGGGAGCAATATTTAACTCTCTTTTTTGTAGTTGTTTGATACCATGTTTCTGATTCACCCATACATGCTTGCTCTGCATTGTGTGATTATGTTAGTTTAATTAGTATTAAAAATTGGATTCGACTTCAATATAGTAGATAATCGAATGTAAACTAAAGTTAGTAACTGTACTCCATACGGTAGGGTAGATTTAAAACACTAATCACTAATCGTGTTACAGAGGAGAGATAAAAGACAAAAGAGGCATTGGGGTAAGATGGTAAATTTCTATTTTTCACCATGCAACTTTTGTCCTTCGTTGTTATTAGCTTCAGACATAGCTCTGGGAGCACAGTGTTCATCATTTCAGCCCAGGTTTGTCCTTTCAGACTTTCCTTTCCTCTTTATTTGATTTTCTTACATTTTGTTCTTCAATTTCTTACTTCATCTTCATTTTAGAGATCTCTCCATCTCACCGGCTAGTAAGGCATCTCCGGCTGTGAGAATCCGGTGAACTCCTACCATCATCTTTCAGGTATAGGCTATGCTTTGCTTTGTCTTTTTTGGAACGAAATGGGTGTGAATCGTCGTTGTTGGGCTGTCGCTGAGCTTGGTGTTAAGTTTGACGGCATTGCCGTGATGGTGAGGAACGTTTGGGGTAGAATGTTCTCTTCCGACAGAGAGATTGTGGGTTTGACGTCGATGTCGGAAATTGTCCGGAGACGATGGTGTGGGGTGCTCAGGGGGACGGCGAGGCCCAAGGTTGGAGCGAACATCTATCTGATGGCGGTGGCTCTGACTTTGTATTTGGGGTTCGATTTCAAGGAAGCTGACCAGAGACGCTGACATTCCCTTTCCCCCCACTAATTGTTTCCTATTTTGTTGGAATCAAAATCCCTATGAAAGCAACTCTGGCTCGAGGGTTGGTGTGACATTTTTTGATGCTAATCTGTTTGTTTTGGATGCTTTGAACTGCATATGAAGTTGTCTATAACATTTTAGGAGTAGGGAGCAATATTTAACTCTCTCTTTTGTAGTTGTTTGATTCCATGTTCCTGATTCACCCATACATGTTTGCTTTGCATTGTGTGATCATGTTAGTTTAATTAGTATTAAAAATTGGATTCGGCTTCAATCTAGTAGATAATCAAATATAAACTAAAGTTTGTAACTGTATTCCATACGGTAGGGTAGATTTGTTGATTTCGGGACATGTTTGTGAAGAACCTTTAGTATTTGTTGGTTATATACTAGACCCGCTAATTTTTCATATATAATCTGTGCATGGTATATTGATTTTTAGGGGGATATTTTTAGTTGAAGCCTTAAGCAAAGCTTACTAATTAATTAGAGCATCCGGAGTTACGGTTGTTTCGTGGGGGTCAAGGGTATGGTATTTTGTCATCACCGACAATAAAATCAATACTCAACGTCATTTTTATCGGCGGTTTGTGGTGGCATTTTGACATCCGACGATATGTTTAGCGTTGTAAGAAAACGCCAAGGCTAGAAGGTCCACTTGACCAACCATTGGCCAATAAAATTAAACTTCTTTTATCGTAATTAACCATAACATATATATGTATATATATTTATATTAGGAGTATGGTTAACATTAAACATGTCTATAAACTGAGTTTTATCAATTTATTTTTTGAAACTCATATTTTAGTCTACCTACTACACTCAGTCTAAATAGCTTCTGAGTGAAAGAAGAGAGAACTCACCCATTTTGTTTGTTGATAAAAAGAACTTGTTTGAAAACTCATCTTCAATCAATCTTGTACTAATTACTAAGCTATACCTTAATCTACTTTGTGTTAAATTTCTAAGCTAATCCAACTTAACATGTTGCTTATTAGTATTCCATATAATTATTTGGGGTACACATCATATATTCATCATGTTGATTTTGATAATTACCATAGTTTAAAAAAAAAAATATAATTACCCTAGTTACTATAATTAGAATGATTAGCTAATTTTGATTATTCAGTTAGATTAGTTTAATTAATGTTTAGTGAGGGAACTTAAATCGATTAATTTGATTAATAATTGAATCCATTTCTAGTGAATTCGATTAAGTTAGTGAAATGAAAAAAAATCGATTAGGTTACAATATTTTGATAACCGGTATTTTAATTAGGTTACATAAATCACTATTAACCGACCAAATAATCTAATGCATAATTAGCATTGCCGAAGGGGTGGACATTCGATTATTTGATCTAATATTAAAGATTTGTGTAACCTATGTTAGATATCGATTGTCGAAATATACTAATCTAATCGGAATTTTGAATTCCGCTAATCTAACCGAATTAGCAAAAAAGTTTGATTGGATTCGATTATTAATTAAATTAATCTACTTTAGTTCCATAACTAATTATAATATATGATACTTACATCCAATCACTTTACATAATATTATACAATTTTCGCAACAACAAAAAAATGCTTTACACTAGGTACCACTAATAAACATGATTAAAAACAATTCCATTAGTTTGGTTCTCCACCTATGCAAAATCATATTCATTTGATATTTATTAGATTAATTCAAACTACTCAAGTTGTTTCGTAAGATAATCATCTAATTCAAATTAGGTTTGATTTTGATTATAACAATTGTTTGATTCTTTTGATTATTCATTACGTTAGTTTATCTAATATTAAAAACCGAATTTGATTTCGATTACTAGTAGATAATCAAATTAATCTAATATAAACTAAAGTTAGTGTATTTTTATCCTTGTTTTGGTCTTCCTCAATTTTTCATCAGTTTGGTTTTTGATTCCTATCTTGCTATCTTTTTTCTATGTATAGCAGGGCCGTCTCAAGCTTTAAGCGAGTTAAGCAACCGATTAAGGCCTCATATCGAAAAGGCCTCATAAAATTAAATAATAAACCGTTTATGACCTTGGATCAAAAAAGGCGTCATAAAATTAAGGACTTGTTATTATTTGATCAAATCTAATCAAACGAAAATGTTAGATTTTTAATTTTAAAATTAAATTTTATTACTAATTGTGCCAGTTTTGATCTCGTTTCAAATTTGTTCTTTAGGAAAAAAAAACAATTCTCATCCAAAAGAAAGACAAATTTTCTTGATTGTTGAATGTTCTTACAGCTCTATGGGTCTTTATTTAGCAGTGAAAACTATCGTTAACGAAACAAAACATACAAGTTTAATTCACCAGTGATTAGTGAACTAAATATGGATCAAACAAAAAAATGGAACAAAACCAAAGAAAAAAGTGTGAATATCTATATACCACACTATAGTATTTAATTGAGGAATGAGAAATAATTTGTCAGCTTTATTACGGAAATGCTTAAACCAAAATAACATGAGAAAGTAAGTTGTCAAGAGAAAGAGAAACCCTTCCAAATTTATTGCAATAAAATAGGTATTATGAAAGTTTCATTTCATAATTAATCAAATCAATCAAGATAATAAGTAGAGTTGATTTTATATACCTATCACATGAAGTTGTATTGTTCAGACTCTAGGAAAATGATTCACTCATTAGCGAATGGAGATGTTTCCCAGTCGTTGATATGAAGATGCTCAAAAAAGCACAAAGACCAGAGGCCATAAACATGAATGATGATTTATTTCTGGTTCTTGAGTTCAAAATCAAAATAAAAATGAGTTTGTTTATAAGCGTCTTTAATCTTTAGAGAGTAACAACAATTACATGAAGTTGGACATATATCTTGAGGTAACTAGAAGAATGTGTTGGGCTTGTCCTATTTTGTTTTTGTCGGTTAAACGGGGGATTTCAATACCAAATACTCTTAGTTCTTAAAAATTCTTACTTACTTAATTACTTACTACCTTGCAATGTTATTCTAAGTTCTGACGTGTTTCTTATTTTTGGTTATATTTCATTGATCATAGCTAAAACCCATATTTAGTATTTAAAAATTATTTTAAGTGTAAAAAGTTCTAGAAGATAATGACAATAGCTAGCCATACACAACGTCACATATATTCTAGATAATTTAGTGCAATTTTCTAGAATTATCTTGAACCTATCACATCCAAACATGACATGAATATATCTTATTTAGGGATAAATGTGAATCCTTAAATATTTTGATTTTGTATTGAATTCTAGACGGTAAATCTTATCCATCGATGATATCTTGTTAGAAACTAATATTCATCATATATTTTATATTTTTTAGTGTTATAAATAGATGTTGAAGCTCATTTGCTCAATATGATCTAGTATAATCTTTTTATATGAGAAAATTTACTTATTATCCTATTATATTCTTTCATAAGAAAAAAAAGTTATCGATCAAATTCTCGCTTAAGGCCCCAATAATCATTGGGTCGACCCTGATGTATAGAATGAAGACAGGAAGTGCAACGATACATATTTGGATTTTGAGGCTTTCATCCGACTGATAAGAGATAAGCTTAAAGACACGAATGAACCACACACTCTAGATATCATGTGGTTGAAGAAGTACACTGATAATAGCTTCTTTGATATTAGCTTGCACATTGACGACACTGCTAACACTTACCTAGTGGCAAGAATCAGGCTGAGTGATCTGTAACACATTGGTTTTGATAGGTCTAAATTATTTAGGGTTTGGATTCAGTTTTCTTTTATAACTATGCTTAATATTTTGCGTTAATTTTCTATTTTAATCCGGTCTATCTCATTATTCATAAATAATTATTATGATAAATCTATTATGTCCCAAATTTTTGTAGTTTGTGTTGGTTCCTGTCTTGAAACTCATGTTCCAATGTGATCTTCATAAGCAATATAAAGAAAACCTAGTTAAACAAACAAACAATTTTTTATGTACAAAATATTCATAAAATTACCATAACTATCTTAATTTACATCAATTAAACCTAACATAGGCAAGTGTTTAGAACAAATGTTTCGGTTGAAATCTGAGATCCCAATTCATTCCTCATCACTTCCAATTATTTCTGTTCTTCTTCAATTTTGTTGGTGGCCATGGTTTTGATTGAATTTTATGTTTATTGTTAAAAATAAAGAAAAATATTCCTTTGCAATTGACTTTTTTTCTCGTATCACTTAACTATCTTGTCTACATGCGGTTTTCACATGAATACACTTATCTGTCAAATTTTTCTGGAGAAACGACATGTCACCGCACTGTACTGAGATCAATTATCAAATCATAACCCATACGTATGAAAAATGTTATATAATAACAGATTTCACCAATTAATTCTCAAAATGTATAAAAAAATATGTTAAGTGTGACTAACTTCGTGAAATACCAGTCACATGCTTATCACGTGCTCTAAATATTTCCTAAAATGACATGCGAAAACTTGATGTCATAACGTAAACCTTTCGTGTATTCTCAAATCATAACCCTGCTTTATCAACTTAATCTGTTACTCACTTAACGACCGCTAAACTTAAGGACGAAAAATGTAATAGGTTGTGGTCAACGTTACTATGTAATACTTTTCATACGTATGAGCATGGTTGTAAAAGGCCTTATGCGCTAGTCAGGCTGCGAAAATGAAGACCCCTAGGCGTTAGGCGGGGACTAGGCGGGGCCTAAGTGGATTTCTTTTAATTATTATTAAATACATATTACACAAAATGTAATAAAAAATTCAAAATATATACTATATTTGTATAATACAAAAAATATCAAGTATCAAAATGCAAAAAAAAAAACTAAACCAAATAATATTCTCATTTTTATTTTACTCTAAATTTTAATTAAAAAAGGGTAAATTACAAATACATACCCCATACTTTACATGATTAACCGATACCTACCTCAATCTTTTTTTATAACCAATACATACTCAATTGTTATCGAAATATAACAGATAGCCCCTGCCGTCTGATTTTCCATCCATTTTCTGTTAGTTTTTTCAAAAATACCCATAATACCCTTAACCCTAATCCAACTACATCTTTCAAATATTTACGAAAATACCATCACTTATTTACGAAATTACCATTGTTTACAAAAAAAACTTTTGTTATAAATATTTTATTAATTATGTTTTATATATTTAAATAAAATTTGATTTTTTTTAATTTCCTAATTATTTTTTTGATAAATCTGAAATGTTTTGTTTTTATTAATTATTTTTAATACTTCTTTTTCTAATATTTCTTTTTTTTAATACTCATTATTTGTTCTTCTTCTTTATCTGACCTCGGTACCAGATCAAACCAATTAACCATACAAAACTTATAAAAAAACTGCAGCAAGACATTCTCAAATTTCTGATTTCATTCTAATTTTGTCCTTTCCTTTTTATTTTGAATCTTTATTCATCCGGAAAGAACATGGGAAGGAAATGACGAACAAGGGAAAGAACATGGGAAGAACAGTGGACGATGGCATGGTAAGAGACGAACCGTCGTCTTCGTTAATCTCTAAATCTGAAGTTTTCATCTCCATATTGCAAGCTTTCATCCCTATCGCCAGATCTACAAATTTTAGTTTCAAAAAATACAAACATATTTCAAGCTTTCAGATCTGAAAATGGAAGATGAAAGGGTTGCAAATTTTAGATCTGAAAATGATAAATGAGGGATTGAAATCAAAAACTGGAGGAAATCATAGCAAACCCACAAAGCAAGAGTTGCTGGAAATCGGAAATATAGGAAAGACAAGGTGAAAACTGATTTCCACATCGAAAGCAAAAAATTAAACTCAGAAAGCAAAAATAAAAAAATCAGATATGCAACAGAGAAAGTGGTCCTTGTGGTTGTCCCTGCCGCTGGCCTGAAGACGTCGTGGTTCTCACATGAACTAGGTCGTTGAAGGAAGAAGATGATTTCTCAAATACTGTGAGTTTGATTTCTCTCATTTTGTCTCTGGAAACAAATGAAGAAGATGAACAAAAAGAGTAAAGGGATGTGGTCGTATATTGCTTTAGATTTTTTATAATAAATAGTGAATATTAAGAATAATTAATAATAAAGATAAAAAATGGAAATATTAAAAAATATATAAATATTAGGGTTAAGGGTATTATGGGTATTTTTGAAAAAACTAACAGAAAATGGATGGAAAATCAAACGGCAGGGGCTATATGTTATATTTCGATAACAATTGAGTATGTATTGGTTATAAAAAAAGATTGAGGTAGGTATCGGTTAATCGTGTAAAGTATGGGGTATGTATTTGTAATTTACCCTGAAAAAAAACTAAATTATAACGATAAACCACCAAAAAGGGACACGTCCTATATATTTTTTTTATCAAGAAATGCAAGACTATTATGAACGTATTGTGTCTCTCACATTTTCATCTCTGTTTTTAAAGTCTTATTTCACAAATCAAAGTCTCAAATTTCCGACTTATCGGGCTAGACGCCGAGTCAGATGGTTTTCAGATTTTGATGCCTAAGTGAGACGGCGAGTCGGGCGTTTTTACATATTTTGGGGCCTAAGCGAACTAGGCGGGGATTTTTACAACAATACACATGAGTTAGGATTTAGTAATAAACGAAAGATGTGAGCGTAGACAACAATAACCCTTTTTCTTTTTCATTTATGCATAAATGATGAAAAAGTTGGTAGGGGTATTTAAGTAAGTTTCAATTCATATTATCATCTTAAAACAGGTAATTTATTTTGTGACCCTTCTGGGTTTTGGCTTAGCTCTCTCGTTTAGGTTTTTGTCGCCATTTCAAATCCAAATCGAGCTCTCAGACAAAACACAGAAAGAGAGAGAGAGTCAAGCCCTTTCTTCTTCTTCTTCTTCTTCTTCTTCTTCTTCTTCTTCTTCTTCTTCTTCTTCTTCTTCTTCTTCTTCTTCTTCTCCTCTTCCACATACCTCCAGACCCGACCCGCAGGCCTCAACCCTAATTCGCTTTGTTGCCGAATTGTCTCTCAAGACCAGTAACTGAATTAGGTTGACAGAGACGAGACGAGCAATGCCTCTCTCCTTATCAGCTTCCTCCAATTCATCGCCGATTTTGTGAAAGTTGAATCACAGATATGATGGGACCTTCATGCCGGAACGATCCGTCCTCGTTCCCCAATTCGCATCACAGGTACATATCCTCTCAATCTGTTCATCTTTGTTGTTCATAATTGAGATGTAGGGAAGGTAAATTGGATTCTGGATCACGCGTCCTTGTGATGTATTGGGCTGGGGAGGATTGGGAAATTCAGATCAGCTGAGCGGTGTTTTTTCCCTTCATTTTTGATTTGAATCTGATATGTAAGAGTTTATTGGTTTTGTTTTCTGTGTCTTCACCTCTTCTTAGTGACTAATAGGGTTCAATTTCAACAATTTAGGTGGAATTGTTCAAAATTTGAGATTTTGAAGGTTCTTTTTTATGATCTGTTACAGAGGTCCAATTTCTATCGGTTGTTTATGATTTGTAAGTTGTGTTCGTTCATAGCCGGATATGGGTTTATGCTTTATCTCGATTTAGTTTCCTTGAGTGTGGAAAAACGGTTAATATGTTTGCATTTGTTTCCACAGTTAATTTAATTCTATAGGAGGTGTAATCAATATACGGATTTGGTTGAGACTGAAATTCAAGTTTGATTGTGTCATGTATGAGTCCAATTTCACCTCATATGCCAGTTTCATATATGTTGTTCGGGTCTGTAAAAGTTGCAAGCTTTAGCAATTGCGTTCATTCACACTTCAGTCGGATTTCTCTTCCTTGTATTTTGTCAAGGCATAACATGAATACGTTTGTTTCTACAATGTCATCCACTTCAGTATGCTTTGAATGAGTCTAATCAGTTGTGAATTTGATAAAAAATGAAATTAGAATTCAGTTCTGTAAAGTACGTCTCAAGTTTTTCTTTAGACAGCTGTTTGCAAAGGTTGCATGTTTAGGGTGTACACTTATTTGTTAAAAGACATGCATATCTGGGATGACTTATAAATGTATGGGAAACAGAGTATTCTAATTTATTCAAGGAATGTCATGTTTCCATATTTCCATATTTACTTGCTTATTGTGCTTGGACCTGATTCGGTTCTACTTTCCTATTTTCAAGTGGTAGAAATGTTTTCCATTTGTTGGCGCGGAGAGAGGTATCTCCAACAACAAAACATGTTCTAAAAAGGCAGTGGGGAGAAGCTTCTAAGTGGAATGCTAAGTCATCCTGTAGGTCTGGTCCTAAAAATGACGCTGCTACGGATGCAAAACTTGGTCTCATCTCATGGTATACACTTTGTTTCAGTTTCCCTAGCATTTTCTTTGAAGAAAGGATGTCTTTATTAGTTAGGATTTTTGTTTTGCAGTTCATCTTTGTGATAATTTTGTTATTTTTCAGGGTTGAGGCGGAGTCGTTGCGGCATTTATCAGCCAAGTATTGTCCTCTAGTGCCACCTCCAAGGTCGACCATTGCAGCAGCATTTAGTCCAGATGGAAAATCACTTGCCTCAACACAGTAAGTTTTCACTACTGCACAATTTTTTTCATCATTTATGCATTTTGTTTTCTTTGAAATAACTACATATTTGGTTCTCACAGTGGTGACCATACTGTAAAGATAATTGATTGCCGAAGCGGAAGCTGCTTAAAGGTGTTGAGTGGTCATCGGAGAACACCTTGGGTGGTAAGTATTGGTTTTAGAGTTATGCTTCGTGTAATTGTTTTCATTCCCGCCTTCTTACGCTGACCGTAAAATACTAATGGTTGGACATTTTGTGATCTGTTTAATAAATTTGACTGGAAATACAAAATAAATCTTGGCGAGATTTCTTAAAATTAAGTGTCATATGCATCTACTGGATGTCATCCAATTTTTTTTTCTGGCTATGAATCTTGCATATCTCAATTTAGTAAGAATAATGGGGTGTAGCATTCAGTAACTTGTCTTGTTTTCTAGTTGTTATAACATAATGAGCTCAGGATGAGTTCAATATTTCTGACAGTCTTTCCAGGATTGTCTTATTTCTGATTTTTCTATTACTTATTCATGTGTGTATGTTTTAAAGTTCTATGATTCTTGCCCCTGAAAATAATAGCAATTAGTTGTTCAAGTGGGCGTATTACTCAAGGCAATGAACTTTTTCCATTGAAGTGCCTTTCCACTTCTCTTACATATATTTAAGGCTTAATGAAACTTTACAGGTTAGGTTTCACCCGGTGCGTCCGGAAATACTTGCCAGTGGGAGCCTGGATCATGAAGTTCGCTTATGGGATGCTAAGACTTCCGAATGCATAGGATCTCGTGACTTCTGTAATATATTTCTTATTCCTAAGCTACTTATTTTTCCAGTTTCCTAGTTGCAGTTCATTTCACATATGTCATTTTGGTTTATTTGATTATTCTCATGTCATCGAATGTATTTTTGGATTTGTTTTTTTTTTATCACAGTTCGCCCTATTGCTTCTATTGCTTTTCATGCCGAAGGAGAACTCCTTGCTGTCGCATCAGGTCACAAGGTGCTGATTCTTGATCTTGTTTTTTTTTCCTTCTCATCCTGGCCTATCAAATATCCAAGCTGCTAGAGCTACATTATTTTGTTCATCAAACATCAAATTGATTTTTTTTATCCTCTTTCAGTTATACATATGGCATTACAACAGGAAAGGGGAGGCATCCTCACCCACAATTGTATTAAGAACAAGGCGCTCACTTCGTGCAGTGCATTTTCACCCACACGCTGCTCCATTTCTCCTCACTGCTGAGGTGAACTTTCTGAAAGGCATGACTTTGAATAGTTATTCACTCTACCATATAGATTACATTATTAACATGGTATGCAGGTCAATGATCTAGACTCTTCAGACACCTCAATGACACAGGCAACATCGCCGGGTTACCTGCAATACCCCCCTCCTTCTGTTTTTGTGGCAAATGGTCATACTACCGTCTGTCTTAGTTTGGATGCTGAACTACCTTTGATATCTTTACCTATCTTATTCTTACCTTTTTTTCCTATGGATGATACGAGAACAGATATGCATAATGCAAGTGGGGATGCTGGTTCAAGTGGCATGCAAGTTGACACTTCTTCTGCAGTACAAGTGGATTCAAATGCCGTGGAGCAGTATAATAATATGGTGTCTCCTATGGATACATCTCCCATTATTCCTTCCGTCCCATATCCAAGTACTGAAGATCCCGCTACTAATTATTTACCTAATGTTGTGGGAAATGTTATCTATGATCCCTTAATGGATGCCATGGAGACCACTGAATTGCTCAATGTAGGTGGAAGCGAACCTGGAAGCTCTGTTAACCTAGGTAGTGCTGGTGGTACTAATATTCTACCACATGAAATTCTTGTACAAGCGCCCCCTCATCTGGACTCTACAGATCCTGGAAAACAACAATTTGTACCCTGCAGAGACCCTCCTACAGGTTGGGAGCTACCATTTTTGCAAGGATGGTTAATAGGTCAAAGCCAAGCTGGGGTTCCTTCAGTGATGCCCCTTAATGGTGGTAATCGTGAACAGTCAGCTCAGTATGTAGGCTCCCCTTCCATGGCGACTGATATACCAATTCAAAACGTGGAAACATCAGCTCCTACTCCAACACTCCCAAGCAATGTGAACTTATCTGGGGTTTCTGGAAGATCCGGCATGCGGCATCGTGTTTCACTTGCTCGCACTGCTGTAAGTGAATCTGTAGATGGTGCTGCTCCAGTCAATAGTTCTTCTCGAGATGGAAACGATACTCAACCCATTATTAGTAGAATTCAATCTGAACTTGCCACGTCAGTAGCCGCAGCTGCTGCAGAGTTACCTTGTACTGTGAAGTTAAGAGTGTGGTCTCATGATATCAAAAACCCTTCTGCTGTTCTAAATGCTGAAAGATGTCGGTTGATAATACCGCATGCCGTTCTTTGTAGGTATGCAGTAATTTATTGTATTCTGGTAACTTGATTCTGTTGTCATATAGTCTACCAGGGACATGATTCAGTTTGATGATTAAAGACCAGGTCCTGCTTATTTTCATATCTTCTATTACTTTCTATATTTCCCTCCGGCTTTATTGTCTCATATATATCATCTTTGGATACAATCTTGTATGCAGTGAAATGGGTGCACATTTTTCACCTTGTGGGAGATTTTTAGCTGCATGTGTTGCGTGTATGCTTCCCCGTATGGAAGTCGACCCTGGTTTTCAAACAGTTGTTCATCAAGATAATGATGCAGCAACATCCCCAACCCGACATCCTATCTCAGCACACCAAGTTATGTATGAGCTTCGAATATATTCTCTTGAGGAGGCAACGTAAGGTTTCTATCCTTGTCTACATGTTTTACTTTTATGTGCTAAGATCTTTTTTATTATTCAATGGGAAATTTTAAGTTCTAACATCTTCCATTCTGTCTACACAGCTTTGGTTCAGTGCTTGTGTCTCGGGCAATCAGGGCTGCACATTGTTTAACTTCAATTCAGGTTATTTTATTTGTATTAAACTGGATCTATTTTTCTCCTTGTGTCATTTATTGGCTCATCTCTGCGCTATTTTTTGTTGGTCTTCCCCTCTGAATGTTAAGCAATTTGACTTGTGCATAAGTTCAAAAGAAAGTAATGTTGCTGTGCAATTACATAAACATTCTTCATTTGTTATTCTACATGCAGTTCTCACCAACATCTGAGCACATATTACTTGCCTATGGTAGGCGCCATGGTTCTCTCCTTAAGAGCATCGTCATCGACGGAGAGTTGACGCTACCCATTTACACTGTTCTGGAGGTAAAAGTTTATATTATTTCTTGTCACATGCTCACTGTTGGCGAATTTCGTTCCTCTTTGCCAATGTTCTAAAAGTCGCTAGACGCTAGTCGGGCGGCTAGGTCCTTCGAGTATTAATCGGGGACTAGACGGGGATTAATCGGGGATTAATCGGATTTGTATTTTTTTTTATTTTTAATAGATATATTATTATATATGGAAATAAAATATGAATTTCATTATATTAAAATGGTAAAAAATATCTAAAATACCTAAACAATCACACCAAACAACTCAGAAGAACAACACCTAATATCACCAACACCATAACCATCTAATTATTTTTAATTGAGTCAGTATACGACACAAAATTGTTGGAATCGCCTAGTTGGCTAGGCGGGTCGGCTAGGCGTAGGCGGGCGCCTAGGCGGCGTCCAGTCGGCATTCTTATAGTATCTGGTCTCTCATTATGTCACATTTCCTTTTTGCGAAAACTCACTAGTGTAGGAGATTGTTGCTATTACAAGTTTCAAAAGAGAGATCTTCGTTGTTGTTTTCAAGTTACTATTGCACCATCCATACATCAAATAGATTTCTATTACACTCCATGTTGCGATTATTCTACCAATGTATTTCTTTTTCAGTTTATATTAACATGTCATTCTGTAAGTGTACTTCCAGTTTTAATTTGATGTTAGAAAACAAACTAGTATTATTTAAAGTTACTGTGACCCATATCTGAATCTGTTGCCATTCAGGTGTATAGAGTTTCAGATATGGAACTTGTAAGGGTGTTACCTAGTGCAGAAGATGAAGTTAATGTTGCTTGCTTTCATCCTCTTGCTGGTGGAGGTCTTGTTTATGGAACTAAGGTGGTGTTTGTTGTCAGAATCTTTTTTGGACTAGGAATCAATTTTGCCGAATTGTAATACTAATATGTGTTAATTACAGGAAGGAAAACTTAGGGTCCTTCAGTATGATGGTCTTCATGGTGAAAGTTGGACGGGTGCAAATTTCTTCCCCGAGGAAAACTTTACTGAGGTACAAATATTCGTTTTATTCATTTGTTTTGGTTTGGTGATAGTTCCTCAATTAGTCTACAGGACATGCTAATTAATACTTTCAATTCTCATTTTGATGATGAAGCTTGCAACTTGCATAAAAACAAGATCACAAGATTGTAGACTCTTAGCAAAAGCTTCTTTGTGGGATCCTTCACCAAAACCTAAAATAGTTTGTTGTACTCTGCTTAGGACGGAATTGGCATATGAATGTTACGACCTTCATTTTCTAGATGAAGAGATCTTAGCATTTCATTTATCTTTTTAAACTAATTTTAAGAAAAACCAATTTAACTCCCTGTGTCTTCTGTCCATTTCCCCCTGCATTTCATTTCCTTAATTTCCCACGGATGACAATGTGGCCTGAACTTCTGAAGTCAAATGTTTATAGTTTTTCCCTTTTGACAAAAAAAAGTTGTCAGTATGTTTTCAAATGATGTTGGACAACTTTGCTACATTGTTAGATATGATGAATGTGCCTCAAGTTAGTTGATTGGTTTTGCATTTCGTTTGTAATTTTTCATTCTCTTTACTAATCAGTAATCACAGGTTCAAGCTTATGCTTTAGAGTGCTGAAAATCAGCAACCCATCTTTGCATGTGAGGTGGACTACTCAATCTTGGACGGTATGCTCGTAGTTGTCTTTTGTTGTAACATTCATTCAAAAGTAGTTGTTGTTTGTTTATAGCTTCTGTTTCTTGGAGTTTATGCATGCACTTAAGCTACCACTACTTTCCTCTGTTTCCAAGGGATAGTTTGTTACCACATCCGTTCCAAAACAAGTGCTACATTTGATACTTCGCAAAAATTAAGGATAAGTAGAGTCAGTGCTCCACTTTCTCCCCATGTCCTAGTGTGCATACTTGCTAAACTGCATACGGGCGAATCAGCAAAAAAGGTTTTTTTGGGGATTCATCTCCCACCGTAAGGAAAATGATTCATTGCCCCGCTCAATTCACCGGAAAACTCGATTCGCCCACCTTGTGGGTTCTTACCGTGCGACACGTGGCTATTTGCCAATGCACTGGGCTAATACCAGCGAATCAGGGCTAATTGCCCTGCCGGGGATGATTGCATTACAGGTGCTCTTAATATGCCTGTATGGATAATAAACTCATACAAGGGTATTATTAGTAACGTATTATTAGTAACCCCTGTGTAACATCCTCGAAAGAAAAACATGACTTGTAATTTAATGTACTGTATAATGCTTTACACAGGTGGAAATGGTCAAATAGCTGTTGCAGTCTTTAACGTCCACCTGGAAAATCCGAAGAATACGATGTACTGTATAATGCTCGTTCCCAGCAGAAGCTCACTCTTCACGGGCTTACTTTGTTTTTTTCACTGGTGTTTGTTGTTTAGGAAGCTCCACAGAAGATGGAGAGCTTGGGATGCAAACATGCTAACTGAACTGATGGATTGATGTAAATTTTCTAACGTCTGCTTGACTTAAATAATTTCCAGCTTTTCGTTTCTTTCATTTTTATTCGACATATATGTTGGGTTTTGTAAAGAGTTTCTACATTTTATTTTTGTGCAATGCACGAGTTGAAGCGTTTTGGTGTTTGAGTTTTTCTGCACGTATACGTTTCTGGGAATTTGATCGATGGAAGCGTATTATCTAAAAGTTAAGTGTTTTATTTTGTACTCAAACGAGGTCTTACTGTCTATGGCCACCTTGTAAGATGTAGGTAGTACTCTCTTATCTGTCCGGTCTGCTATTCATCTACATACGAGTAGATGGATAGTGGATAGGATTTTATTGATCTGAATCAATGTAGATGTAGTGGGGTATATAGATCCATAAATGATCGTCTTTGCACATGATGTCAAGCCTAATTTAATGTAGAGGTTAATTAATCATACTACAAAATCCACAAATCGGTTACATATGTGAAATCAGTATTTTTGTAATGAAATCAAACGTAATAGTTCTATAAAAAACATATGTTTGAAAACTACTTGAATCCGTGAATAATATTAGTTTTTTTCTAAAATAAATTTCATCTTAGATTTTGGTATACAGTTTATTATCACGCAGATCAGACTCGATCTATCCGCATATGTGTGTGGATGAAATCAACCAAATATTCAATTGTCATGGACGAATTATGGACTACAGAAATTTAAATCCATATTCGTGTGAACGGTGAAAATCTTCTTCCCATGTGCGGATATGAACACCCCTAGTTGTAGGCTTGGCTGACATTTATTCATTTTATAATAAAATAATTTGATGTATACACAACTACAAGGTTGTAAAAAACGTTAGGCACTAGTCGGACGGGAAGGGATCCTAGACGTTAGGCGGGGATTAATCGGACTATTATTTTATTATTTTTTAATTATATATTAGCAAATTTTAGATTATATTATATGATAAAATATATTAATAATATCAAAAATTAAACATATTAAAAAACATAAGCATTCTACTAAACTAAAAGTATCATACAACTCTTAAAAGAAGATCAATAAGTATGACTATATCAACTCAATTAGTACAAACTTATGCACTTTTTATATTTTGAAAATAGTAAACAAAAAAAATAATGTGAATTAAACTCAGGATATAACACTTGAACAAAGTGTGCTCTACTAACTCAACTAGCATAATTTTATTGTCTCACTTAGTTTGTAGAAGATTAGAAACTGTTTTTTTTTAATTACATATCTGCCTTGATGTCTGACCGACCCGCCTAATTAATAGACCAGGTGGCGATTAATCGGTCATATTCCGTCCAAACAACTTGGAGTAACCTAAGAGGATATATCAGATCGGTAGAGCCCATTTCAACGTTTAGGCAGGGCCTAGATGCCTCCAGACGGACATTTTTACAACATTGCTCAACTGACATCTGATACAAGCCAATTAAATATAAGTTGGGCTTAAATGCTGGGCACAACAGGGTAAAGATCTTGATTTGGGCCTACTGGGCTAGTGAATAAAGACAAGGGAGGACAGAGAAACAAAGTGGGCCCTATGAGAGGTGGGTTTTGGCCCACACTCCACTCTTGACTCCATTATTTATCCTCAGTCACTACCTAGATTATCGCCACCACACTCCCTCTGAAATCTTTCTCGTCTTCTTCGACTCGACTCTCAGAGCCACACATGGCTACTCAAGGAAAAGTAATCACCTGCAAAGGTACTGTACCTCTCTCTCTCTCTCGATCATGTGATTTCTGGTCTATCGGTTTGATTTGCATGTGGAATTTGGGTCTGATAGTGATCCTTGTGTTTGTGTGCAGCGGCGGTGGCCTGGGAACCCAATAAGCCATTGGTGATTGAGGACGTGCAGGTGGATCCGCCACAGGCCGGAGAGGTCCGGATCCAGATTCTCTTCACCGCCCTCTGCCACACCGATGCCTACACCTGGGGCGGCAAGGTTTCAACTCTCTCTCTCTCTTTCTGATCTTCGGTATTTTCATTTCGAGTTTCATTTTTCCACTGGGATTTTACTGTGTTGTCATGGCTATGGCTGGGTGATTCTGATTTTGTTCCTGTTCGGGTGATTTGTTTTTTTTTGGGGGGCTTCTTAGTGTTTTTACCCGAAATTGAGTTTTTGTTTGTAATTCGGTGGTTTCCATTTGACATTGTTGGTGTTGAAGAATTGTCTGTGGGAATAGTAAACTGAGCTGAATACTTGGAAAGAGGCACAATTAGTTAAAGGAACCATTATTATGGGACTGATATGATGCTTGTAGAATCTTATTAAGAAAATCCTTCTAAGTTGTGCGTGTATCGCTAGATGCATCGTTGTGTGTTTTTCTGGTCTAGTTTATCTTTATTGGATGATGTCTTAGGTACACTTTTTTTGTTACTTATGTATTATGTGGAATGTACTTTGTCTTGCAGGATCCTGAGGGTCTCTTCCCATGTGTCCTTGGCCATGAAGCAGCTGGGTATTGAACGTGACTGATTTTTTTTCTGTTTGATATTTAACAGTGTATGATGTTGATGGTACTGAAATGAGGAATTTCCTGATTTTCTTGGCACAGGGTTGTTGAAAGTGTTGGTGAAGGTGTTACCGAAGTTCAGCCAGGAGACCATGTCATCCCGTGCTACCAAGCAGAATGTAGAGAGTGCAAGTTTTGTAAATCTGGGAAGACAAACCTTTGTGGCAAGGTTAGGGCAGCTACCGGGGTTGGAGTCATGATGACTGATCGCAAGAGTCGTTTCTCCATAAATGGAAAACCGATCTATCATTTCATGGGAACCTCCACATTTAGCCAGTACACAGTTGTGCATGATGTTAGTGTTGCAAAGATTGACCCACGAGCTCCTTTGGACAAAGTATGCCTGCTTGGTTGTGGTGTTCCTACTGGTAAGGGTTAAGGAACTGATATGCATGACTTTTGTCTGTATGGGGCATGTTTAGCACTGTTGATGATATTTTATACCACGGTTTTGTCTTGTCAAGCCTCAAAACTACTGCTCCCGTGTTCAACTTTCTTCTGAGGTGGTTAATTATTCTTAAAATTTAAATTGTATTCTTCCTATAAGACATTAGCTAGTTACCACACTTTAAGCGAGTTAGGTAGTATGGGATGATATGAGGGTATGGGAGTCAATCCAAAATCCTTAGTATTTGCAAATGTCAAGTAAGACACTCATTTTGGGTGAAAAGAGTAGTTCTTCATATAATCTACTTCTGCTTATGGATATTCATATTGGGTCCATATCAAGTCTAACGCTTGTAGGTTTTATAGAATTCAAGTATACCTTTGATCTTCCTCCCCTTAACAATTGGTAAACTTATGTAAGTATTATCATGTGATTCCAATGTATCTAGTACTAGTCACTTCACTTTATTATATATTCTGTGGGTACAATTCCATCAGACATTTTTCCTCTCATACCTAGAAGTTTGTTCCATGTAACTTCGAAGAATTTTCATCTTTCTAGCTGTCTAATCCACTAGCTTTACAAAGGTATACATTTTGTTGTTCTGTCACCTAATCAATGAGCTTTGTAAAAGTATGCATATTGTTTCTGCTTTCTCACTTGATATGAATTGTAGCTATTGTAACTTAAATATGCTGCATTTCAGGTCTTGGAGCTGTTTGGAACACTGCACAAGTAGAATCAGGGTCTATTGTGGCTATTTTTGGCCTTGGAACTGTTGGCCTTGCGGTAAATTTTTTGTCATGGGGTCACAGTTTTATCTTGCATTGTAAAACTGTTTTAGTATTAAAGTATTCTATTGTAACTTGATAGGTGGCTGAGGGTGCCAAAGCAGCTGGTGCCTCGCGAATAATTGGCATCGATATTGATGCCAAGAAGTTCGATAGAGGTACGTTTTCAGGCCTCTGGTCTAAAAGCATATTAGAAATGAATTCCAAATAGCTAATCAATGATACAAGTTAATTGGTTTATGCTTTGGATTTTCTGTTATTGGCATCGATATTGATGCCAAGAAGTTCGATATAGGTACGTTTTCAGGCCTCTGGTCTAAGAGCATATTAGAAATGAATTCCAAATAGCTAATCAATGATACAAGTTTTATCCAATTGGTTTATGCTTTGGATTCTCTGTTATTACATTTCCCTCTCTAAGTGTACTTATTTTCTGTCTGCAAGTGGGGGAGCTGCAGTTGGTAATTTCAATTAACATATTCAGTTAATTTTATTATTTGCAGCGAAGGAATTTGGGGTCACTGAATTTGTGAACCCAAAGGACCACGATAAGCCAATTCAAGAGGTCCTTGTTAATCTCACTGATGGTGGTGTTGACTACAGTTTTGAGTGCATTGGAAACGTTTCTGTGATGAGGGCTGCTTTGGAGTGTTGTCACAAGGTGAGTTGTGCTTTGAATTGCTGGTGTTCATAGAATGATGTGTAAGTATGAACAATATAACTCACCTGATTTGCTCAAAACATGTAGGGCTGGGGAACATCAGTTATTGTGGGGGTTGCAGCCTCAGGGCAGGAGATTTCAACTCGTCCTTTCCAGTTGGTGACTGGCCGTGTTTGGAAAGGAACAGCCTTTGGTGGGTTCAAAAGCCGTTCACAAGTCCCCTGGCTTGTGGAGAAATACATGAAAAAGGTATAACAAGCTCATCTAATTGAGGCATTTCTTACCAACGTTCGTTTGTCGAACTGGTCAACACTTGAACTTAGGTCTTAGGACCTTGGTTCAAGTCCCAACAAAACAATGGTGTACCTCACTAGTCACTCCTTGTTTATCTCTTCTCAAATTCTGCTGGCATTCTCTCTACTCAGCCCTATGGGCCTCTCTCGTTATTCAGCCCTTGTTGGGCCTCTCTGGTTCTCTTCTACATGCTTGATACATCGATATTAAAAAGCTAAGTAAGAATCAGAAAATGTTTGGTGATCCCTTGCTTCTACGCAGGCAAGGTCTTGAGATCAAATGCTTTGGTACACTTGATTTAGTCTATCCATCAAAAAAAAACATTTATTTGTAAGAGGTTGGTTTGTAATATCCTACTTTTTCTTATCACAGGAAATCAAGGTTGATGAGTATGTGACCCACAATCTGACTCTTGGAGAGATCAACAAGGCATTTGATCTCCTGCACGAAGGGGATTGCCTCCGGTGTGTGCTTAAGATGGACGCATGACTGAGGCCGTCAATGTTGTGACGCAGAGTCTGTGGAGAACCCCAAGTGCTTGCTTAGAAATTGCCTTGTCTTTTGTCAGTGAGCTTTCAAGTTTATTTTATGTCTGTCTAGGTACTTGTAGTGTATCTACTGTCATGGTTGGTGTTGACAGTGAGAGTTGAAGCTTTACCGCCGTATCTTTTATTCTGTAAGAAGGTTCTTATATGGATTCTGTTTCTTGTTATGTTCCTCTCATTTAAATTGTTGGCACTGGAATAACAGAATAAAATCCAGACATTTGTCTATCGTAACGAGATACCTTAGAATGGAGGCTATTGTGCTCAAACAAACCTTCACTGTTGCTGCAGTTCACAATTGGTTCATTTTAGGAAAAATATCAGATTGGTACCCTTAATTATACGTTTTTAACACATTGGTACCCTTAACTAATTTAATCACTAAAAAGATACTTCATGTTTCCAATCAGTAACACTTAAGTGTTTTCCGTCCATTTTTGGACGGAAAATGGTCATGGTGGTGGAGATGAAGGTTGGGGAAAAAACAGAATGAAGGAGACGTATGTATGAAACAAAATGGGGGAGATGAAGGTTGCGTATGAGAAATAAGGTAAAAGAATAATTAGGGTTTGAACTTAGAGGGGTATTTTTGTCATTTTTTGAAAGTTTAAGGTCATGTGCATTGCACATGACCATTTTCCTTCCAAAAATGGACGGAAAACACTAACGTGTTGTTGATTGGAAACTTAAGGTACCTTTTTAGTGATTAAATTAGTTAAGGATACCAATGTGTTAAAAACGTATAGTTAAGGGTACCAATCTGATATTTTCCCTTCATTTTATTGATACCCACGTCAAAACCCAAACAAGCTCTAATTTTAACAAAAAGTAAGGTGAAACTGCAGCCGAAATCTATGAGTGTTTGTTGAGGTGTCGAAGCTGAAGCCTCTAATTTTTTTTTTTGAAACGATAAACAGAGGCGTGTATTAACGCAAAATCAAAAGGTTACAAAATAGGGTCAAAGACCCTAGGCAAAACAGAGTACTCCAAATAATAAACATAACTATAATAAAGTAGTAAATTTTGCACTACACTTCCTTTCTTCCCGAGACGTCCCAGCACCAGGTGCCCCGGGTCTCGGAGGTTAGGCCACCATTGGGCCCCCCTCCCCTTACCCAGGGCTCTCATTGGTCCTGGCGGGGCTGCTGTTGAGCCCTCGCCTGTTGGTCGTCATCCTCTTCCTCATCCCCCAGCTGGCGGGTTGATGGGACCGCTCCCGACATTTCCAACGCCTTCTTCATCTGGTTGGTCCGGGAATAGCATTGCCCGGCCTTCCTTGCCTTTCGCCTTCTGCGCTTTTGTCCTGATGGGACATGTCCCTCCCAACTGGTCCTGTAGGTCCTTCTGCTTCCCCAAACCAGATGCTATCCCACTTGTAGGGACATCAGAGACCACAAATTCCTCACCCAAAAACATGTTAGCCAATTCGCCGGGCTTCGTGCTACCTTCGGCCTCAACTAACAATCTGGGGTGATCCCCTTCCTCGTTAGAGCTACCCATTCCATACTGTCTTTAGCCAAATCGTCGGACTCCGATTTGAGTCCCCTTACCTGTTCAAGACTCGGTAATCCCCCCCCGGGGGGGGGGGGGAGTTGTGAATGGTGGTCTGGCCAACCCCGATCCCGAGTTTCCCGGTCCTGCATTTTACGAGCCTTCCACATAATCCCCGATCGGGTTCAAAGAGAGGGAGGTGAGGAGGTCATTCACCGATGGCCCCCATCTCATCACAGGTGCATGCCATTTCGTCTTTAAAAGACGATCTACATTAAAGCCCATGGGGACCCGGATGGAGTCGTCATATCTAACCTCCATCCGCCCAGTTCCCGGCATATGGATCGTGCACTCCTTAATCCGGTGGGTAAGTCTACCACATCGAGTGCAAAAACTCGAGAGCCTCTCATAATGTAGGCCCACTATGGAGGGATTCAAGTGCCTCGGGAACCAGAGGCGGATGCGTCTTCTCAATGGAATATCCACATCAATACTAACCTCATTCATAAATAATCATCCAACCGTTGTTGGATAGGATTAGGCGCAAATGTTACTTCGGTGCCGATAGTATTATCGATTAGAGTTCTGACCGATGCATTTCGTGCATCCCTCGGAACATTTATGGCCCTCACCCCGATTTCTATGAACCTTAAAGGGATAGAGCTCGGTTGCATGCATGGCTGGAGTCGGACGAAGAGCAGAGGGTACCCTCCAAAACCCCATGGACCCCTATGCCGGATCGATTCCATAATGATGGTGGAGAGAAAGTGGAAGGCCACAACCTCCTTGTTGAGACATTTCACCTCCAAACCCTGCACCCGCCAATTTCTAATCATAATCCCGCAGAGGGGTTTGACGTTGCATGTGCCTTTCCCAGCCACTCTCCCGACGAGCGAGAATTGATACCGGCCATCAGCCGCTGTCGGGATAGCCTCGAGTGGGACCTCCAGAATATCATCCTCATCCTTCCAATCGGGTAGAGGTGTCCAAAATTGGCCCGGAACCCAATCCACCCGGTCAACCCGGCTCACCCGGCCCCAATGGGTTTGTCCCCATGGGTTACGGGGACGGGCCCGGGTTCAGAAATACCAAACCCGGAGTGAGATACATAACCCGGACCACCCGGATATGGTACAAGTTCAATGCCTAAAGCTACACTCTTACAATTTTAATTACTTTTACGTATAAAGATGAAGATTGATTGTTTGAGATTTTAAAGATGATTACCAATTTTGTAATAGAATATGTCATAGTTTTGTGTCGAGTTGAACTCATCTTTTGTAATCATAATCTGTTTTGAGTCAACTTGAACTTCCTGACGTTTTTAATCCTTGAACCTTTGATAAAATTTTAATAAGGTAGATAGTTTTTTCATAATTAAGAAGTGACCAAATTGAGAGCTTCTAAGCACTCTTTGATGACTTTTTAAGGGTTTTTGGATGATGAAAAAATATTTGAAAGTATACGTGCTACTACTTACGGTTAATGTGATCAATTGTTAGCAAATTCGGATGGGTTGGTCCAACCCGGTGAACCGGCCCATAATCCGAACGGGCGGGTTCAAAGGTGTCTTTTTGGGCCTGGGGCCGGGAGCGGGTTAAATTTTTTGAACCCGGTCACTACGGGTCGGTTCAAAAAATTAGCCACGGGGCGGGGACCCGGCCCATGGACACCCCTACAATCGGGTACCGGAGTCCGGGATCCCGAGGAGGATCCAATGGTTGGACAAAACACCCAGTTAGAACATGTGACGAGCGCGATGGAATCCAGCACATCTCGTCGCCGTAGGTGCTCTCGCGGGATAAATATGGGTTTATCTAGCCTTGCATATGGAAACTGGAGATTCGGCCATGCCGGACCCGTGATGTCTCGGGGGGTCAGAGGACGATGGGGAGTGGAGGCCGCTGCCTGCGATGTTTGCGCCACTAACGGGAGGGAGGGGAAGGCCACAACAGTGGGTGGTGGTTGCGATGCTTCCCGAGGGGCCATGGAGGAGACAATCATGGTGGTGGGTGTTGGCTGCGATGAATGTCGAGGTTCTATGGAGGAAATCCATCCTACTGCTATTCTTTCATCAGTGGGAGGAGGAGCCAACAACGAGAGGGTGAGAGAGTTCACGATGGTGGGAGGTGTGTCGGTTATGATGGGCGGCGACAGAGATACTAGGGCTAAGGAGGAGAAAATGAGGCGCATTTGGATGACCTAAATCGTTTTTTAGAGCCTGATATTTTTTTAATTACATGGGAATTCGCAAGATTTTTTTGAAAACCTCTAATTAAATATTATATTTTTGAGATTTGAATTGGAGAATTATGTAGGGGTGAGAAGCCTATAGAAATGTTCAGAATTAAATATAATTAAGTTGATTTGTATTTGAAACAAACAATGATTTTTATTAAGCAGTTAATATCACATAAAGAGAATATATTATGTGAAACACAACATCAAAATAAACACAATTTCATTAGTTAAACATTTATTATAACATATTAATTAGACAATGACCAACATAAATTTGGAAATTGTGAGTCCGAGATCTTTCCGAGTACATGCTAAAATAACGATAAAAATAACTTTACTTTGATTTCACCTGGTCAAGGATCCTCTTGAGATATGTCGTCGATCTTGTCACGCCTCAAATTGGACTATACTCATGGTCGAAATGTCCTGCTCCTCCAAGTCCCACAATATTTTGGCTAGAATGTTACGATACTCAACATCTAACATATGACTCTTGGCTTGTACATACTCTATCAATTGAGGGGTTTGGAGCCTTTCTTCAGGGACCTGCCTCTTTCCTTTGCATGTATGGTTGGGCTTTCTTTGGCGTCGCCCTTGATATGGCCCGATCTCTCGAAGCAGGTACAACGTCGTAGTAATTGAGCGGGGCTATGTACTTACATGGGTCGTAAATATCAGTATCAATGAACATTCGTTGAATCCCTCTCGTTGGTGCACTGGAGAAGTTTGACATCAAGTCGTGTTGCTCATTGTCATTCGACATTTGTTGACCGTGAGGGATTTGTAGGCAAATCTGATAGGGAGAGAAAAATAATGCTCAAGTTTGTGCAAAAATGAAGATGGTATGATCATCTATTTATGGGTTTTTCTAATAAAATTCTTGAGCTTATAAAAAATCTAATTGCAAGTGGAAAAGAAATATTTTTTAACTCTTTATTTTATTCATTATTTTAATTAATTTTTTAAATAAATGAGTAACGGTAATGTTACTGTTGGTGTTCAACGGTAAAAAAAAATCAACCAGCAGGCGCATCACCACGTGAGAGGAGGAGCGAGCCAGGTGCTGGTCCGGAACCCTGACCTCGCGTCAGGATCTTTCGGACCCGACTCTTAAGACTCCTCTTTGCTCCATCCAAGCGCAGCCGAATCCCTCGGCTTTGAGTCTGGGGTTGGCAAAACGGGCACGACTATCAGTGCCCTTAGAGTACTGAACCAACAGATAAGGATGGGCCAAACGAACCAATATTTACGTGAGAAAGTCTCATGTTATAATTGGAAACATCCAGATGACGCAGGATGAACGTGTTCATTATCGATTGAAGGACAATCTCGTCGAACATATTTGGAATAAATTTGGCGACGTTTAATTGTAATTGCATGCTAGTTAGTTTGAGCTCAATGTTAGCATTTCAATTATTTTCGTTCAAAATATCATTGTCATTCAACATCTAATCAATATAAGCTATTTTATCAAACACAATTGAAAAACATAATTTTTTTATTCGAACAGTCAATATCAACAAGAAACTACTGGACCAACAATCGGTACAAACAAACAACGCCAATAGACTAGCGTCGTAAATGCTGTAAGGGCTACAAAGATATCTCCTTAAAAAGTCATCCAAAGAAATGAGACTAAAACCCGTAACCATTATGTAAAAGTCACATCCAGTTGGCTATAATCAAGTGAAATTTTCCCTTAAATGGTATTTCAGGTTATTTACATAGACTGCATAACATAAATACACTCATACCGTTATGCCAATATCCACAGCGGCACACTAAGAAGCCACTTCTCAAAGTCAAAACACATCCACTGCTTTTGACTTTTTGCTTAAATAAAGCATCAAACAGTCATACCAAGACAGCAAGATCTACCGAATCACACGGTCATCACCCATAAGCCACTCCTCGAAGTCCAAATCGAACATTCCTGCATCTATAGGAGCTCCATGGCCGTCTTGGAGGGCGTCATTATCCAAAAACCACCTCTCATAGTCAAAGTCCGGTGAAGTAGGATCACTTCTTGCATAGTTGGACTCACCTGAAAGCGGAAAATAGTCACGTGGAGGCTGTTGGCTTTGTGAATCCGAGAAAGTCCAATCCCTGCCATTTAGACTTTGATGAGGAATAGGTTGACGTTGGACTTGAGACCGGGGAGGCAATGCATTGAGAAACATGTTTCCTTTCCTTTCATGGGTTCTTTGAGAAGGGGCATACCGAGCGCCTGGATTACCAATACTCTCATCTCTTTCCTGTCGCATGAACTCATTACTTCTGGGAGATGCCAAATGATGCTGGTTTTTGTTCCTGTTTCTGGACAAAAAATGTTGAGCCATATAGCCTTTAGCATGACTTCTGACCCTTGGATTGGAGACCTGATTCATTGTAACAGGATTGGATGTTGATGAAGAACAGGCGCGGATCACAGCCAGCCTGGATACCTGACTCTGTATAACGGTGCTTGGCTGAACATTGTTATGGCGTGGAACTGAGTTTATCTGAGAAACGGAGTATGAAGTGTAGGGAAGTTTAGGAGCTGATGGCGGAGCTCTTTTCCTCTTCTTATGATTTTCTCTCTGAACCTTCCATCCTTCTTCTTTCTCAGTAGCATGACAATGGTCATAAATTGAGCTACCCTTGCCCCAATATTTGCACGGTGCAATAGAGTCGCATACATAACAGTGACACTGGATCAAACCAACAAAACAAGTCAGGATATAATTCACAGGAAAACATAACACCCAATAGGATTGAAGTTAAAGCATTAATATATGAACAAGGTCAAATGAGTACCAAGTTACAGTGTTTTTCGGGTGGAGTGGAATTGAAAGGAAATTTAGCACAATGCTGCCTTGAATGAGGGAAGTCCCGGCACGCAACCTGCCAGAAAAGGAGAATTAATGTTGTATTTGCTAATTGTTCTTACATTACGGGTCCAAGAGAGGACGAATGCTGATGAGAAAAAAAATGGGAAAATGGCTTTGCATCAGACAATCCCAGGTAATGAATGTTTCTAATATAAGCCCAAAATCAGATAAAAATGTTATGAATCCCAACTACTACAACATCACTGCTGGACTATCAAATTAAACTTGTCACATTTCTCACCTAACTACAGTTACTTTTAAATTTTCTCATTCAATCAACTATACTACAATTCTATTTTTTCTTACTTGACAAAAAAATACCCCTGTAACAATTTAGGGAGCTCAAATAAGAATGTTGTTATAGTCCCATCTTTGGATCGAGGTATGGGATAGGTGTTGTAGCATTCGTTAGATAGTTAGCAAGATCTCATGTAGCATTCGTTAGAGAGAACGCCAGATCTCATATAACATTCATTAAAGGGAACGCAAGATCTCGATAGATACCTTTCGGCTTTGATTTTTGTTTATAATTCTTGATGTCCTCTTCATTAATTGGCCAGCTTATAATTAGGTTGGACCTCAAAACTAATACAATGATCATGTAGCTTCCCATGATCACAACACCTCAAGTAAACTACCCATAACTAATAACTAACTACCCATGATCATAACACCTCAAGCAACTACCCATAACTAATAAATAACTACCCATGATCACAATAACTAAGAAACTATTAATAGCTACCCATGATCACTACAAAGTAAATAATAATATTAATGCTATCAAGAAACTAATAATGTCATTAGTGAATCTATTGGACTCATAACAAATATCCTTGTACAGACAGTTGATTTCCTTTATTTATTACTGGAAAGAAAGTTATTAAAATTAATTTATCTGTAGGAACCTCTTGATAGAGTGAAAAAACAAGACAAAATTCATTGTTGCAGGGGTATTTTTGTCATTTACTACCAAAATAGAGCAAAGCAAGAAAAATTAGAAGTTCATTGGGTGAGAAATTTAAAAGTCGGTGTAATTAAGTGAAAAATGTGACGTGTTTTAGTGTACTTTCGTGAGATTATTACAAAATACTAATAAGAAGTTGGGACCAAGTCTCTAAAAATTACAGAACCTGGAGATTTCAGCACATACATGGTTAAGAGTGAAACAAAAAGGGTTGGGTGAGAAAGAAAATCATACAATCCTGACTAAGGAAACATCATAAAAATTATGCTAATAGGTGGGCACAGCAATAGTTAGCTATAAAACATTACGATCCTAGTAAAAAAAATGTAACAAATCAAAGCTAGATATGAAGGACGGTAGAGCAAAATCCTACATTCTGACAGAATATAACAAGCTACACTTGACTACCAACGATGAATAAGAATGAACGTCAAAGGAAACTTAGTTTTCAGAAGGAAAACTATTGCTATATCTTGATTAACTGCTGGTCAAATGAATAAAAAGAAGTTGCAACTTGCATGAAAATTATGGTTTCTACATACTCCCTCCATCAGAAAATACGTGGTGTCCAACTAACCTAAAACAAATATCCCAAAATAAGTGTCTCGTCTCCATTTTAGTTAGTTATTTAATTAGCTATGGATCGCCAACTTTATCCCCCAGAAGTTAGTTATAACAGCTTAAGTAGTGAGGACATAAAAGCACTTACTAAAACAATGTAAAATCAAAATATTATCTTTGTTTCAGAACCCCTAATTACTCATCCACCAAGCAAAACATATCATTCAGAAAAATAAGGTTGAAAGCAAACATATACATCTATTCACACACCAAACCACCTGAATTGAACAATGCAATTCACATTAACCAGTTGTTTCTCTACTAATTATCCTCTAAGCCAATGTCACCATCTCTCAAAGTCATAAATCTTTCAGACAATGAAAATGTACAAATCAAACCCCCCCAAAAAAAGAAGTGGAACATAAAGTAGTGAAGTCTATACCTGACCCTTTTCTCCAACAATGAGCAGCTCATCAGACTCAGTTTGAGGCTCGTTCACTGCTCCATCAGCCTTGTCCGGGTCTCCATCCAAAATCACACAATCCTCATCAAAACCCTTCTCCACCTGCTTAGCTCTCTTTCTACGGTTGACTTCACTGAGCACCACCACATCATCGGAGTCATCCTCCTGCGCCGAATTGAGAACCTCCGACAGCCAATCATAGTCCTCCCCATCGCAACAGAGCTCATCGTCATCAGAGCTGATATCCAAAATCACAGGAAGCGAATCCATGGAACATGACAATTCAAAGTTCCCCAGAAACTCAAAATTAAAAATTGAAACTTTTTTTTACAGAAATGATCAAAAATTCCCCAGAAAATCCCCACAAAATATTTGGGGGGAAATCACTGTGTTTTTTTAAAATGGGTTCTCGAGAAAGCTCAGAATCTATATCTGTGCCCAAAAAAAGAGAGTGGATTGCGATAAAATAACGTAAACAAAATAAAAGACAAATCCGGCGAATTTGGAGCAGAATGAGGGTTTGGGATTTCAGAAGAAACAGACTGAGGCTCGGTGACGATGTCGTCGAAATTGTTGGGCCTTGGGAGGCCCAATAGCATTTCTTCTCAATAATAAGGAAATTTGGTGTGTTTCTTTGAATTGATATTTGTATGTAGGTTCAAAACGGGGTAAAATTGTAAATTGGATAGGAGGAGAAAGTCAAAGGCTTCGAGGACTGGGGTGTGGGGCGGGAATCTCCACCTTGAGCGGAGTTGAGGAATCTTAAGGATAAAGATACTATAAAAAAAAAAGAATAAAAAAATAAGATTGGACTTTAATTAGCAAGAAGTCACGTGCAATTTTGTCTGATTTTCGCATCTATTGCTCCTCTCCCGCCTCCACCACCGCCCTCTCTAGCACGTTCACATACGCTTTGTCTAAGTCAAAACTTCTTTCTCGTAATTGGAAGTTATGTTTTACTATTCACTCGTTTTAATTCGTGTTTATTTTTTAAAACGTTAGGCATATGAACTAAATGAAAAGCCAAATTATTCCCTCAAAAAAAAAAATGGAAAGCCAAATTTTCCCTCTCCAAGAAAAATGAAATGGCTAAATTAATCGAACGTGAGTTATAATTTTTTCGTAGAAAAAACTGTGAACTTGTCTCTATGTATAATTTGACAGTCGGTCTTGGGTCTTTTTTCGATCACCTCCACTTCTCCTCCATCCCCATATTTTCACCACAATCACGTTAATCCTCATTGTATTTATTGTTTCTTCCTTTGGATCCATCGTTTCGATTTGTGTATTCTCCTCAGTATATTCCATAATTTTCACAGATGTCCTTCGCCTCAATACACTTGGCAACGACAACCCCTATAACGTGACGATCAGTCCCGATCCACCTGCTACCTTCCATGCGAGCTCTCTCCTCGAGACGCACCGTCCTGTTAAGCCGCCACCAACGTTGTCGCCTCCGCCACGAACCCGTCTACTACCTACGCCACCTCCACCCCCTATAGTGCCTTCAGCGCGAGAGCTTGCTGGTATCTGCATGCGCTACATCCTGCACCGCCTCCATAACTCCGTGCAAGGATGCTCAATCCCTATCACTGGACCGGGACTCTTCTACATGTGTAAACTCGGTGCACCAATCATATTTGTTGGATCGGGGGTCTGAAACCCCTTAGGTGTGTGTGGGACGCACATCTCACCCTACCGAGGTCGGTGTAAACCCGACATTCTGGTTCACCCGTTTCTTGGTGTTCTCTCTGGATGCTCGGTATCCCTTCAACCGCTCCTCATCAAATATACCGAGCATTTTTTGATCGAAAAAGGAAACGAACCTCGTGGCACTCCCGTTAACCACTACAACCGAGGCAATGGCCTCCCACAAACTACCCTGAGTATAACAGGGTATTTTGTTATAGACTTAGCGTTAAATATTTACGAAATAGAACTAGCTCTCACTCTTTTCTTTTCTAGGATTTACCTATATATGTATGTTTAAGTTTCTTATTCAATAAAATTCCTCATGTATGCTCAAAAAATGAAATGGAAAAATTAAGGGAAACAGTTGAGAAACGATCCCAGATTGTTCACAACATCACGATAAATGACGTGTAAAGTAACAATACGAAAACACAAAACAAAAAAGGATCATATCTATTGTAAGTAAAATAAATGAATAGTGGAGAATAAAAATCAGTTCAAACTAACTCTAAGATGCGAAAATGGTAGTGAACTGAGTCACCGATACAACTTTTGGAAAACGGAAAGGCTTGGCTAGTCTTGTGGGTCGTGACTGTGTAAGATCAATAGGAGTGTCCAGACTACCTGAAAACCAGATGTCGTCCCCTATCTGATATTAGTAAGAGTCTTTTAAAGTTGTCCTGGTTTCTGAATCGATCAGAATATGTCACGTTGATACTCGGTGGAATTAGTGCTTCCCTTGGTCGGTAGGTGAGTTACCTTACCCTCATCGACCCCTGTACCACTCATGAAGAGGAGAGATGGTTCTTCCCACCCTTCTTCATTTGAGTTTCGCCCCCTCAAAGGTTGCACCCCTCTTCTTGAGGCCCAACAGATCCACGACACCTAGGGCGCCTCTTTCTTGCGAGTGAATCAATACCCTACATGAGATATTGGTCGTAAAATGTCCCCTCCGACTCGGTTCCCCATAGTGGTACATTTTCCTTATTTGTTGTCGTATATTCCCCCACGATCATTATCGTCGGAAATTAAAGAAAACAAAGTTGTATGATTGTCGGAATCAGGGGGATCCATGGGAGTTCTATCCCTGTCGAACACGTCGACATCGTGAAGGCCATGAGATGTGTCAGACCAAATCTGATAAGGAACCGACCTATGCACTGAACTCTGTCGTACGTTATCGACCCTCACCATCGGAATCTCTGGCATATGCTTTTATTCTTCCATGTCTCCAACCGAACACCCACCCTTTTCAAGAGTGGCTTATGCGATTTGTGAAAGGCAGATGCTTGTACTCATGCCCCACATGCATCTGGTTATCAGCATTATTATTGTCGGAGTACATAGTTGCATTCTCCATGCGATATTGTTGTTGGATATGCGTGTATTAGCCACCAATCGACCTTCTCGTGATGAGAACCCATCGGTCGAAGAGGAAAAACATGTAGCCTGAGACGATGGCCAAACCACCGCCCTCGTGACCATCATTCCTCGCTGAGAGGACAACCTTGTTACCGTGAGATGAGTCTATGGAAGGGGTCCTTGTCGCAAAGAGGGCAAGCGTGCGCCGAAACTCACAAGCTACACCACCAGCCCCCTAACTGTTGTGCAGTTGGGACAACCCAATATCGTCGCTCGTTTGTATGGTTTCGATGGTTGGACTTTTTTCTTCCAGTTTTGTTCCTTTAAAATGCTGGCAAGGAGATGTCTTCAGGTAGTGTCTACGATTCAAAGTAGACTGTTTCCACAAGTCTATGAGAACCGAGTTGACTACGGTTAGACCAGACAATGTTTTGGAGCCCAGAACTTTTACGCCCTATTTTGTATGTTTATGTTTTACAGTAATGAACTTCCCCAGTTTACTCGTTTAAAAAAACTATTTATTTTATTACATTGTCGATTTAATCAAAACTATTAAGGTGCAAGATTTTTGGTTTGTATTTAACTTTCAACAGCTTATGTATAAGTTTTTCTTTAAAAAGAAAAAAGAAACGAGAGCTCATGTTTTTTTTTTCCGTTCTTATTTATGGTATCTATCGAACCAAATCATAGGACAACTTTGGATAACGAAAATCGACCCCTTTCATTGTCATGCTGAAAAATAATAGAAAATTGGCGCAGACAATGAAACTGAGTAGATTTGTAGCCAAATCCGAAACCGCACCAAAGAGACAAAGGCCAAAAATTTATGGAGAAGACTGATGATATTTTTAGAAACTCCATAGGTAACCTCCAACCTCCTCTCCCCATTTTCATTTCATCTACCCGACTTGTCTTTTCCATTTTTAGGAACTCCTAATCTTTCCTCTCGTTTTCTTCTCCCGAAGAACACACAGAATAATCCTTCAGAGACCCATGAAGACCAGGTATTCATTTTTGTATCTTGTTTTCAAATTTCTGCATTTGATGTGATTAATTAGCTTTTAATCTATTGTAGCATTTATTGCTTGTTTATTGGGGTGCCTTATTGTCCGTTATTGTAATCTCCTCCTCACTTTGAAAAACAAAATGGGATTTGGGTCTTTTTATTTCTTCATTGTTATGCCTTTTTATTGTGGATTGAATGTTTCTGCCAACAGGGTGTCCGTTATATGCATTGAAAAAGGACAAAGTTTTGATTTTTTGAGTACTTTGGATGATTTGGTGATTTGGGTATAAAGTGAATTTGGGGATCAAGAATAAATCAGAGGAACCCTTTTCGCAGCTTGTGTTATTTGGTCTCTGGTTGGCTTAAATGGGTTGATATATGTGAAGAATCAGTCCATTTGAGCAAAATGGCATTGCGGTGAATGTTTGAGATCAAGGGCAATTTCTTTTAGCTGATATTAATATAGAGGTGGAGGAGGGTTTGGTTCAAGTAAGATGAGTATCTTTCATATGGATGTACCAGTGGAGGCCAGAAAGAAAGCCGAACCACCAGAAGAAAGGCAAATCCCAAGCTCGCCTTTTGCTCAGGGTGCTTTCGATGCATGTAGAGTGGCTGGTGTGGCTATGAAACCTGAGAACCCAGTTGCCCCTAGTCCCAACATGCCTCCCCGGGGACCTGGGGGGCCAAAGCACAGGCGCTGCATGAGTGACAATTTGATTGCTCGACCTCCTCAGCGCACCAGTAGTTTTCAGAGGTGGAAAAATCAGATGCAGAAGGCTTGGCGCTGGGGAGGCAATGCCCCAGAAGAGGAGGGTGTTCAGTCGAGTTTCAATCCTGAAATCTTAGCAAACCAAAAACGACAGTGGTCTCAGCTCCACTCCAAAACCCCGGTATATGCTACTTTATTTTATTTGAATGATAATCCATTTGACCTTATTTTATTTGAATGATCCATTTGGCCAGTACTTTGTTTCCATAATTTGTATGCTGTAATAATCTGCGCATTTATGGAATTTTTCTATATAGGCAGTAGAATTGATAATTATAGACCACTTTAAATTTCTTTATCCTACTAATTTCTCAGCCTAAAAGCCTAAACTACTAGGTGGAGACCGTGGAGTGTCTCAACTGAGCATTTTGTAACACATTCCAAACAAACATTGTCACTGGTCCTCACACTTAAAAGTGGATCTGATACCATATCTCATCAGCTTCTGTATATTTCTTAGTAAACTTAGACAATGGTTGAAATGCAAATGTCTATAGCCTATCATTTTCTACTCCGTATATGACATAAAATTCTAGTTGTAGAAGTTTCCTTTTTCCATTATGAAATAAATTAAGATGTTAATTCTAGGGATTTTTTTCATGTTGTGTTGGATTTTCTCCATATTCCTTGAAACAGTTGGTTTACTGGTTAGGACTGCTTTCCGTTATTCTCATACTTGATAAAGGGAAGATAACTAAAGGAAATAATTTCACTTTGTTATCTACTTGTCAGATATATGGGGTTTTCTTGGATATCATTCAAAAAAGTTAGATACAAATGTATTCAATAAAAGCCTTGAGATGGTTATTTTGTCAAATGGGAGAGGATCATATACAAACACCCTTAAAAATACAAATACGAACACATGATAGTTACATGTACATCATATGATAATTACAAAAATCAGTACATAACATGATGGTTTGTTGTTTTGTAATTATCATCTGTTGTACTTATGATCATCATGTGTTCGTATTTTAAGGGATTTGTTTTGTTTTAGCTCTAACTTCCACATTGTTGCTTTGTTATTTTGTGTCTCATTTTGTGATTTGACTCATACTGTATCAACCATCATACTGTCCATTCAACAGGAGGAGATCCAATATAAAGAACCTACCTCAATCTTTGAGCACTTTATTGTTGCTGGACTTAGTCCTGATGCCAATCTAGAGGCTGTGGAAGATGCATTTGCAAGGAGAAAGAAGTGGGAGATAGATATGGATAGATCAGAAGCTATGGATTACCCTCCAAGCCGCCTGCCTCCACCATTCCCAGCATTGGAACCTCAGGTTGAATGCCTTGCTAATTTGTAGCCTTGAAGTTTCCACATTATCAACTAGATCATTATGGAGAGACTTAAATCTTTTTTGGTTGACAGATTCTTTTCAAGTATCCTCCTGGGAAGAAGTTAGGTATGCGTATAAAGGATTTAGCCGCCTTCTGCTTTCCTAGTGGTGTTAAGGTCGGACATAGTTGTTTCTCCATAGTACTATGTTGAAATGGAAATCATGCATTGTTCTCAACATGGGTTTTTCATTTTACAGGCCCGGTTACTGGAGAGGAGCCCATCATTAAGTGAACTAAATGAACTTGTTTATGGACAGGTATGCTAAACTAACTTTATCATCTTGTACTATTAAGGACTTGGGTTAACTGTCAAAAACTACCCTAAAGTATTGTCCACAAACGAAAAACCACCTAAATTTTTGTCCACACTTTTAGGCTACACTAAAGTTTTGTCCACCAACTTCCGTTAGAAAAAACATAACAGGGAGAAACTGTGATGAATGTTCAAAACAAATGGTCTGGGCAATTCTTCGTGGATTCAATAGATTTGTGGGCAATACATAATGCATTCTAAAATTGTGTGGTTAATTCATAATGCATTCTATAGTTGTGTGGGCAATACTTTAGGGTAGTTTTTGACAATTAACCTGTTACATTTTTCTAACAGAAGTTGGTGGACAAAACTTTAGGTAGTTTTTCGTTTGTGGACAATACTTTAGGGTAGTTTTTGACAATTAACCCTAAGGACTTTTTTCCCCCTCTGTTGGTACTGAACATTTTTTTTGTGGCTATTTGTTGTAGGAGCACTTAGGCAGAGATGACTTGTCATTTGTTTTCTCACTTAAGGCAAGTGTTTATAGATGACATATCATTTGATTTCTCTCTTAAGGTTAGTGTTTAGCCTCTTTTCCTTTCATCTTTCTCTCATGGTATGGTTGAGCTTAACAGGTAGCAGACAATGCCACTCTTTACGGGGTATGTTTACACATACCAGAAATCGTCCAGAGGTGTCCGGGCATCTTAGGCAACTCATCGCCCCTTTCTCAGTCAGGTGAAGGATGCTGCCGCTTTTTAGTCTCTGCTCCTCGCTGCTATTGTATACTGACCCGAGTTCCCTTCTTCGAGTTACACTACGAGTTGTTGCACAGGTTGGTTTTAATCCTCACATGCCCTGCTTATTGATTTTAGGGTTAATTGCAAGAAAATACCCTGAGGTATTCACTTCTTGCTAATCATAGCCCTCTTCTTTGATAATGGCAAAAGTGCCCTAATCCTGTCTTTTTGATGCACTTCGTATCAATTTGTCTGAAAATGACGATTTTACCCGATTTTTTTGGTAAAAAAAAAATACAGAATTTTCATCTCCCTTAGTTTTCTTCCTCTTTGTACGGTACAAAGAGAAAAAATTGAGGGAGATGAAAATTCTGTATATATTTTTTTGTTTTTTACTTATTATTATTTTAAATTTTTTAAATTTCAGGAGTAAAATCGTCTTCCAATTGGTCTAATTCACTTGTCTACTTACGTGGATGCAGCATCATTGCACAGGAGCGCCTGAACCGGATCACAGACTTCATTAGAGAAATGTCTATCAACGAATACGTCCCTTCGGCGTCAAGATCACGGGATCACTCTCCGGAACGGGGAGTATATCCTGATTGGACGGCCTCTGCAATACCCGTTAACAGTGCCATGGCTCTTACAGCTGCTGCAGCAGGAATGATAACAGATGATGAAATTCCATCTTCGTCTTTGAAGACTTCTGAGCCTCAGTCACCTGAAAGTGTTACTTGTAGCGAGTCCTCGTATTTCAGTCTGGCAAGGGAGAATTCTGTTTCGGATTTTAGCCATGTGAGGGAGGCTTCGGATCTTGGTCATCCGAGGGAGGATTCAGATCCTAGTCACGCAAGGGACATAGATAAGGACAGTACAAAAAATTCACATTTTGATGATTGTGCTTCTGAGGCCTCGGACTCACGCTCTGAAATTTTTGAAAGAATATGTGGAAGCTATGAGAATAATAGCGCTTTTACTTCTCCAGAGGTAGCGCTATGTCCTACTAGAAGCTCCAAGTTGGAGCGCGTAGGAAGTACTGAGTCTCTCATATTCAGGTAGTAGAATAATTATTTATTGTATATTGATTATATTGTTTCTCAATTATCTTGCTATTATCATCTTTATTGCACATATTCATCCATTTATTATTGACTTTGGCAGTCCAGCCAGAAGCTTGGTATCCGATGACGAGGATGAGGGAAATTTTGCAAATACAAGTCCAAATGATTTTGGTGATGAATTCATCATGGAATGGGCGAAGGTCAGTTAATTATATTTTGCATCTTTTTTTCTCAAAAACAAAAGGGTTAATTGCTAAAAACTACACTGAGTTTAGAAGTGACAAAAATACCCTTGTCTCTAATCTCAAAAAATGCCATTTTTTCGTCTTTTTAATAGTTTATCTTTTACAAAGTCTTTTTAAACCTACTCAATCAATTTTTTACATGTAATCAAAATGTTTAGGGTAGTTGGGGAGTCTTTTGAGATGAGGGTCAATGACGTTTTCATCATTTTTGGGCGAAAAAGAGCCGTGTGATCATTTTTCAAACCTAGGGTAGCTGCAAAAAAAATAAATTGAATTGAGGTGCAGTTAGGTGGAAAACGTGTTAACTTAGGTTTAATTAACCCTTAAATAAAAAGCTTAGTGTGGAACGGAGAGTAATATTCTGATTGATCATTTGTTGTGTGTGTGATCGATTATAGGAAACGAAAAACGAGTTACTACAGATGGTTTGCAGCTATCACGCTCAGCCTCTTACACCAAGAGGCTGCGAACTCGTGTTTAAGCCTCTTGAGCATCTACAAGCTATAACGTACAGGCGACCTCCAATTACTGCTCTTGTCTATAATCGAAAGTATTTGGAAACATTTGAACCTTGTGAGGTAGTTCTTGGCTACTGAAAATTCTTATTCTTTGCTCGTTATACTATATGCTTAATGTAACTGAAGTCTTAAAAGGTCAACGCTAAGTTAGCTGCTGCTGAGGAAGCTCTTGCACTATCACTCTGGACAACAGCAACCATCTGTCGATCTCTCTCTCTTCAAAGTGTAATGCTTCTTATTAGCTTTGTACTAATGCTATGATTTTGCTTGCATATTTGATTTGGTAATGTGTTCTGCTTTCAGATTTTGGCGCTGGTCACCGGAGTGTTGTTGGAAAAACAAGTTGTGATAGTGTGCCCGAATTTGGTAAGTTGACTTCTTTTATCGAAAGTGTCAAAACGGGTGATTTGTTAAAATTTGACTTTGACATTTATCTTGACTAATGCAGGGTGTTTTATCAGCTACAGTGTTATCTATTATTCCCATGATTTTACCCTTTCAATGGCAGAGTTTACTCCTCCCGGTAAGTTTGAAGCTAAAACCTAGAGATCACGAAATCCATATCATCTTTACTTTAGCATATCCCAAATCGTTAATGTTAAACTTTAGTTAGTAAAAAAATCCCAAATCTTTAATGTCAAACTTTAGTTGGTAAAAAATGTTCTTGATCTGTTAATCGTGATCGAGAAGTATTTTTAAAGTTACACTTCATGTCCTTGGAATTTGATTTTAAACCTTCAAAACTATATATATTTTTATAGGCAACAATAAAAAAACTTTATTAAGGGCCAGCAGCTCCCGGGGAGGGTACCACCCAGACCAACAAGAAGGAAACAAAAGACTAAGACAAGAAAAAACAGAGACGAAACGAGAGAGCGAACCAATTTTTTTTTAATATTTGTCCTTCGTATCCGTACATAAATGAGATATGATGTATGGAAAATCTGACTCGGCTACCCTTAAGGATGCACGTATCTCAAGTAAGTACCCCCTAAGTTTAAAAGGTTTTTGACAACCCCCAAGTGTTTATAGTTTGGTTTACCCCAATTCCATCAAATTTTGGGTGTGAATTGACAAAAATATCCTTTTATATTTTTACATCAGGGTACTTTCGTCAAAAACTTTATAAACTTAAGGGTAGCTATTTGAGAAAGGTCCATACTTAAGGGTAGCTGTATGAAATACTTGTTAATCATTTACACACCAAATTCTATTTGATAATTTCAGGTCCTGCCACTGAAAATGCTTGAGTTTCTCGAAGCACCCGTTCCTTTCCTAGTGAGTGTCTTATTGTTTGCACCATTTGAAAGTTTCACAGTGAGAAAGATACACGCTTTTCTGATTTTCTTAGTCAACAATACTGATATTGTAATGTTGATTTGTGTTTTTATCAACTTCCAGGTAGGAATACAACATAGCTCTCCCGATTTGAAGCTAAAAGCGTCCAATCTTGTTCACGTTAATGTGCTTAAGGACCAGGTTTGTTAGATTGTGGGTCAAGTTAAATCCATGCTTTCTTAGGAACGACCTTTCACTTAAGCCATTTAATTGACCTATCCAACTAGTACATATTATTGAACGTTACACTGAGCCCAGAACTCAAACTATTAACTTCACATCTTTCATTTATTCATATTAATTTTTTTCTTTTGCAGGTGAAGTCGTGTAACTTGTCAGCTCTTCCTCGATATAAGGAACTTTACTGTGAACTAGGACCGATCCATGCCAGGTTGGCAGCTGAACACCCTGTTGCTAAAAGACATCCTGTAAATAGGTGTAACCAAATACAGGTATTTGAAACATATTATGAACCGAAAATATATTGTTATTCAGTAAGCTGTGTGTTTATATCGGTATCTATACATATGAAGGCTCAAGCCGCTGCTCATTTTTTGACCGTGATGAGGCGCTACTTGGAGTCGATGTGTCAAGATCTGAGGGCTCATACAATAACTAGTGTACAATCAAATAACGACAGGGTTAGAGAAACTAAACCCGTAATCTACCACATTGCTCTTTTTTCTATGTTGAGAAATTGTTTCATTTTCCTCGTCTTTTTCAGGTTTCTATACTTCTCAAAGATAGCTATATCGATTCCTTTCCAGCTTGGGATCGCCCTTTTATTAGGGTAACTTGCAAATCTCATCTTTTTTCATTACAGAGTAAATCATATCCGTTTATACTGAATTCAAAATTTTGGATTCTGCAGCAATTCTTAGATACTCAACTTTTTACTGTTCTATCTGACACTCGTCTGTCGAGCTATGAGAACGGGTACTACTAATATAATCCGTTCCTGACTAATTCAAATTAAGAGCATCAACGGCTATGGGATCTGGGTTCCTGAGGAGGTTGTGGAAGTCCATGTTGATTGGGAAATTAACGTGGATTTAGTATGGCCACGAGTCTCTGAAATGAATAGTTTTTTTTTTGGTAAAATTTCTGCATGAATAATCTTGGAATGTCTCACTGATGAGCCTTTGCTGATCACAAATCTGTCTGGTAATGTTAGGTTTTGAGTTCAGTAATGATTGTAAAGAAAATGTTAGGCCATTCAGTTTCCAGACAACAAGTGTTTTAGCTTAGAATTTGATTACTGTTTACAAGAGAATGTTTCGATAAGTTTATTACATTTTCTGTCTATTAAGTTCCCTAAATATGTGATTTTATTCCGATTTAAGTCTTCGATCTATTTGTAATTGTTACTAGAAATAAAAATCTGGCTAAATCTCAGTTTATCATTGAAAACTTTGTACTAATTGTTCTATTCTGCATAATTGTATTCATAATGGCATAAAGTTACATGATTGGAAGGATGTGAGAATTGAGGCTTTTTAATTTTGATTTGAAAATGGAAGTACGTTGAGCACCAAATGAATCACAAGCCTAATGTTAAACTAAGTTATAATGCGAATATTACAAAATATTTATCAAGCGATCGTTAGAATCACGTTCTTTTAATACTTTGTCCTCACTCGCAACTCTTGCACATTAAACTACGAACACTTAAACGGTAATGAAGCACGAACAAGTCACATATATTTTTATGTCATTTAAAACCCGATCTAGTCCAAAAACTCAAGCAATGGGGTGACAACCTCACATGATGTCAACTCAAAATTTTGACTTGAATCACACTTTAATATACATGATATCAGAATCCGTTTACATAAATATTTTAAACCGAACCCGAACATGAGCTATAGCTTTGAGAAGCAAAGCACAAAAAATTCAGCCCACTGCTGTCTAGTAAACAGTAGAAATTATCCATCTAGACAAACAGATCCAAACTATGTGAACATTACCTAATACAGCTAATCCAAATCAAACCAAAAGACGAACATACTAACTGCCTACACTCGAGCTCGAACTTTCTTGTTAGCCTTCTTTCTCTCGCGGTTCTTCCTCTTCCCCAAAACTTGGACAAGTCCTGTGAACCGTTGTGCTTGAGGTACAAATGCAATGAAAGGCCGCAGCACAAATTCAGTGGTTTCCATAGGCGATGTTTCTTGTTTAGGCACTTTGAACTCATGGTGCGAACTTGTGTGTGCCTGTGGAACTGCACTAACTTGCTGAATTGGAGCAGGCACAGAAGTTGCTTGAGGTTTGATTTCTCGATCTTGAGAATCACTTCCTGCATTTGCATTTACTCCCTCGAGCCCAAAGACGGTATCAGCATGGTTTAAGTCCTTTGCCTTATATAAGGCCTCAAACAGTTTGTCTTTAGACATAATAACCTCAGAAAGAACAGTTTCAAAACCAGAGTTTCCTGCATTATATACACAATTAGTTAGAGCATGCACAAAAAACAGAACTTCTAAGCACTTCAGAGAAATGTACCCATAAGCGAGAGAATAGCAGCCCACGCTGCCAACCATTCCGCCTCTTCCTTATTCTGTCCAGGACCACCAGTATACGTCGTACCATTGAGTACCAAAGAAGATGCAAAAATAGGAATCGAAACTCGTGGCTGGACAGTGTTGTAAGTAGGCCTTGACATATTCATTTTGACTGCAAACTCGTTGAGTATAGACTTGCAAACTACAGTATCTTGCCCACAAATCTAAATAACGAGAATAATAAGACAAATACAAGTACTAATCTGGAATCGAAAGGATATTTTTCGATGAGGATAAAATGAACATACCCTGTTGATTGATGAAGAACCCTCTTGTTTTACGTTTTTGAAAATGCTTTCCATGCTGATTCTTGCAACGTCCTGCTCCGCTGCCTTCCTCCGTGAAAATGCATTGGCAGAAGTGTATTTTCTGCCACCAACAATCACTGAGGATCTGAACCGCGGTGCGTGATGGGGTCCTTCGTTCACAGTTGTGTACTCAGGGAGTGGAAGGGAGCATCTTTGAGCATACTCTTGTAATTTGTTCTTATGCATCAAAGGGCCTAAACAAAAAATTAACCATTTACCAATTAACAAAATCTCCTACCAAAAATTCAATCTTTTTAACACAACCAATACTCAACAACTCATTGATATTCTAATCAGGTCTCTATTGTTTTTGTTTCTCTACCCATGGTATGCTATTCATGTGTTCCCTTAACTAATCCCAACTTTCTAATGTCTCCGCTTCAAAGCCCTTAGCTAAGGGTTAATTTGCAAACTAGCCTCCTTTTAAAAACCTCTTAGAGCACCCACAGTCGTGGGCGAGATGGCGCTGGCGAGGAGAAGTCGCCGGCGAGGAGGAGGCGAGAAGGGCGCCGGCGAGATAGAGAGACGTTGGCGATCTCGCCGGCAGATCTCGCTGGCGAGTAGCAGTTGTGGGTTTGAGTAGCAATTTTTTTTTTATACTTGTTTTTTCCACATCTCGCCAGCACCAGTGCCCCCACTGCAAAGCTCGCTAACGGTGAGATGATTAAAAAGACATATTTTAAACCATCTCGCCGACGCCATCTCGCCGGCTGCCGGCGAGATGGTTGTGGATGCTCTTACAGCATTTGACTCTCATTTTTATTTGTGTGAAGTTACGATTTTACCCTTAATAAGTTCCTCGGTCAACAAACATAAACCCAGATCGAGTAGAATTCAAACTTGAAGTATTTGCAAAATAGCCTCTGTTTTTAGCAGATTCCCTATTTTACCCTTGATAAGGGTATTTAGTTTGAATTTAACAGTTTAAATATAGACTAATCTCATCTCAGTACTCTCCCCCTTCAAACCCAAATACATATATTATTAAGAGGGAACTCCACAAACCCATTTTCATTATCAAAAAAACAGAGCAACAGAAGAATGCAGAAACTTACAGTTAGGATGAGGGTTTGGGGATGATGATGGCAAATCAGTAGCACTTGCGTGAGGCAGAGGCTGAGGAACCTGGTTTGGAGCCGGAGCAGGGAGAGGAGGCAATCTCGGAGCTTGCTGAAGCGTGGAGTGAGGGAAGTTTTGGGTTGGATCTACATTGGAGGAAGAGACGGAGCTTATGGTTCTGGTATCTTCGTCGGTCGGAGGTTGCTGAAGGTGAGAACAAACAGGGCACAGCTGATTAGGTTTGGAGTTTGGTGGCGGAGCAATCTCCATTTCCATTTCCATGGTGAGGTTGATAGAAAGAGAGATAGAGTAAGGAACAAGGAGACATTAATACATAGCATAGCAGCTGAAAGTAAATGATAAATAGTAGAGGATTGTGGTAAGTCTGATGACTCCTCTGCTCCATAGCCACACCTCGCCGATTTGGTGATACACACAAAATGGTTTGCAGACAAGGAGGAGAAAGAGACTTGTCTTTTTCTGTTTTTGGTGAGTGACGTTTATATGGTGATTAATAGGAGAGAGACTTCTTTGTTACTTTTTTTCCATGGTTCGCTATCAACTGGATACGCGCTACTTTTTTGGTTATTCCAACTAGAGACGGTTACAACAACTCTCACACGTTGCATCAACTGTGCTTTCACCGCTATTAGCTTGACGCTTTCGGGCATCTCAAGCCATCCCGGGGTGTGTAAGAGGAGCCACATCCCGGGCTCTGGGAATCATATACATTCTGATTTTCAACCTCCTCTTTTTCCTTGCATACTTTTTAACCGTATGTTACGACACAATAACATCGTTCAAGTTGAGAGGGGAAAGTCTCATGGAACCACAGCGCCAAATGTAGTTGGAATAGGGAACTACCCCCTAAGCATCTCCCTGATCTTAATCGGATTTGTAGATATAAAATCAGTATTTCGAATGTCAACGAAACTATATCTCATCTTGTCATTTCTATATAATAAATTCCTTCCTTACGCTAAAAAAACAAGTTCATAATGTCACTCTACAATCATTTAAAAAAAAGACTATAACTTGAACAAAAAAATGAACACTGGGAAACACTCTTGTGGTTATTCTTACCAACTACGATAAATATAGTTACGTTACGTGGACACGTAGTATTCATATGTTGTCTCGATAAGCGTGAGACTGACCTACCAAAAAGCCCATAACAAGTATTTTGAAAATAACTTTTTGGGCCATAAAGTGCATGGGCCAGCTCTATTCCTTTTGGGCCTCAACTTTTCCCCTAAGCATGTTTTGAGTAGGTCCATTCCACAAAACATGCCTTGACTTTTGCCTTTTCATTTCAATCAAAATACTAAATTGCAATTGGTATCAAATGAATCTCTGCTAGTTTAATCAAAAGTGGCCAAGTTGTTAGACTCTAGTTGTATTATAATTTAGTGATAAAGTTTTGTTGTCATTGTGATTTTCTTTTGGGCATGAAAGAGAGTGAATTATAGTAAATAATTGGTAATAATAAATATGTTCATTTCATGCATTATGTTATGTTCCTTTCTCTTTTCATATAAATAATGTCAATCCTTTTGGGTCCAAAAGAACACTCTTTCGGTTTCTATTATCATGGCTCTACAATAAGAATAACTCAATTCATTAATTGAAGCTAGGCATTGTAACTTGAGAGGCTCCAATTATATGAGTACATATTTGGAATTTGTTTTACATCATCAAAAAGCTTACTTATTATTTGTTATAATTCAAATCCATGGAAATTTGAAAATGACTATTCTTCCCATGAAATCAAAAGAAAATAATAGGTTTGGATATAACACTTGTGTGTTTTAAGAATTTATTATAACCTTTACTGATTGCTGGCTTTTGATATCATCAACACAGCCATGTAGGCGGTCTTCGCTACATCCTATGACCTCTAAATCCGGTGACCCATATCGAAGATCAGAGATGAGTCCCCGCTCTGGAATTGGTCACTTAGGGTGTACCACATGTATCGATTTTTGGGAAAACTACTTGAGCAATAAATCTCGAAATCGATCAAGTAACGATGAATTAGACTCAAGCAACGAGGCTTGATACTCACTTAATGGGAGAAATACTCAACATGATTTCCATATTGGATGACAAGGACAAGTTTTGAATGGTGGCGGACAAACTGGATCATCATTTAAGTAATGCCTTAGGCCAATCTTGATCATGTATGGGATCATCAATTATTAATGCATTGACACTTTTATTATTATTTTGTTAAATGTTAATTGCGTGAATAATCAACTATTTATAAGATTATCAAGTACGTGATTTGATGGTAAAACTTTTAGTTTTATCGATATACTAAAACTAGTATGATGTTGACTGATGATCATGTTTTACTAATCATGAATATGCGATATGAAGTCAAACCATAAATATTATTTGATGAAATAATATTGAATGACCAAATATGAGAATACTACATAGTAATTGTCATGAGTATTTCTCAGTACCGTAGTATGGCTTAAGTTCTTTGACCTTGTAGCCATCATGGATTTTTATGTATGTGATTATGTATCTTGACATAATTCAACATTGTCTTTAATTATTGTTGGGTACATAATCATCTATGTGAGAAATGTGATTGATTGATAAGAAATTCGTTCCTCGTATAAATATGTGATATATATCGTTGACCCTCTTGATAAATGAACTATGGAAATGTATGACCGCACAAATCAATAATGAGTTATCATTCACAGTCTATTTAAGAAAAACTGGTAAGCATTCGTAAACAAGATAATTAATTAACTGATCGATGTTCATCCGTAGGCTTTATTTTACCTACACTTAAAATTTAGGAAAACAATTTTATTTGATTTGATGTGTCAATAATTCTTTCTAAAAAGATGATTGATGAGAAATTATGCACAACCCAAATTATTTTTCCAATAAAATGCAAGAATGATGTAGAAATTGATAGTTCAACTGTTTCTGAGTACCAACTTTATGCAACTTTCACAACAATTTATTTATGGCAATGTCCCCTTGAGCTTGTGAAAGTGGTCCATCAAAGCACCTTCCATTTTCATTCTTAATCACCATTCAGCAAAATATAAAATAGTATAGAAAGCAGCCATCAACCCAAAATTCAAGCAACCCCATTAGTTACCAAATATTAATCAGGGTTCATTAAATTTAAATAATGAGTGTTTTTTAATAGAAATAATGAGCTTTGTAATTTGTAAGAAAATAAAAGAAATATTCACCCATAAATTGGTTCATTTTTTCCTAAAAAAAAAAGTTGGTTCATTTCATTTATCTATTTTTAGCAAGATTTTAAAAATCGTTACGCACTAGTCGGGCGATTAGGGTCTTCGGGGATTAATCGGGGACTAGACAGGATTAATCGAAGATTAATTGGATTTGTATTTTTCTATTTTTTATTTTAATAGATATATTAGAAACAAAATATAAATTTCAATATATTAGAAATGGTAACAAATATGTAAAATGCCTAAAAATAATAACATCAAACAATTCAGAAACACAACTCTTAATATCATCAACACCAAACAACTCTGCATGACCATCTAATTATTTTAATTTAGTCAGTATACTATTTAAAATTATTCTAGACGTCTAAACGGTTAGACATATCGTTTAAGCTTAAGCGGGCGTCTAAACAACACCCAATCGAGATTTTTGAAAGCTTGATTTTTAGGGGTGAAATGGAGAAAACCATGACAAGTCAAGCAAAGTGGCACCTAATGTATTTGACACGTGTCACGCTGACCCACCAAAAATAGAGAATGGATCAGACCAATCACTAATATAGCCTTTAAAATTGAAGTCATACAAATCATAAATACATGCCACAAATTTCAACACTTAAAATTAAAATTCTCCCATTATAACAACAATGGCGATGACTAAATGTGAAAATCATTTATCTAGTGATGAGGTATTTGAAAATTACGTTTGACTTTTATTATCCTATATAAAATTTCATTTTTATTATTATTCATATAGGTGATTAAGTCATTATAACAGGTTAAGATATGACCATCATTAGGCAGAACATATCTATTGAAATTAAGAATGCAAATATTTACTAATAAAGTGGATTATCTCTCATATGAATATCTAAACACATTAATTAAACGAGTCCATTAATGAGCTCTCTGTTCCTTATGGGACAAGAAGTTCAATTTTAATCGGTGTCGACCATGGCTCTTCCTCTACGATTTTTGTTTTCTTGTCTCTCTCTTCTTCCTCTATAATGTTTATTTTCCCTGTCATCCGTTTTAATGGTGGTAGAGTCGAGTTTTAGCGGCTGGTATGATCACATGCTTGAGGGTTTGTTCGCCGATCAACTTGGATGTCAGATGTGACTTTGGGTGACAACAGGGTGGTTCAAATACAATATGGTTCGACTACCAGTATATGCGTGACATGACCTTATAGAGTATGCTTCGTCCTCCTTACAGTTACAGGGAGGGGCAATGTCCCCGACGACTCAAGACGACCGGGCGACAATAACAGAGCGTCCCACTATGTTAGTTACACTTACAGGTTCCCAAAAAGGGACTAACGTTTTCTGCAGACAACCTGATATCACAGACTCTCCTATTTCATGTGTTTGTATTTGCGTCTATTAGTTTTCTTTTAGTTATACGGTACAAAACAGACAAGTTATTATAATTTTAAACGACAATACACTTGTTTGTATGAGGTCCAAGTGTGTACTGTGAATCTTTAAAGATACTTCTCATATTATATACTCAATACTTAATATTAAATTTTATTAATAATCTATTGATTTCGTTTAAAAAATAAAAAGATTTTATTCAAATATGATTGTTTTTAAATATTAAAGAACATGCAGTAATTAGCTACAGAGTTTGGGATGGTCTCTCTCGTTGGTCCCAGTGTCCATTTAGGTGTGTCTTAATTTGGAATTGTCGTTGTATCGTCGCTTGACCTCTTGATGTTCAAACTCCATGTCATCATCGACAGTCGTCCCGAGCTCTTTCCCACTCCTCCTCGCCATGGGTGCGTGTTTTCCCCTCCTCTCGACATCTCCGCCACCCAATCATTGACGACGCCACCTCTATCACACCATACCCTACCACAATCATCACCACTACCGTCCCAGATCCTCCCCTAGAGCCACGACGAGCTTTCCGACGAGTTACCATTTGATCCCTTATATGATAATTCTGTTGAGGAAGCCCTAGGCCCGTATCGGTATTAGCAAGAGTACCTGCATCCATCGTCCCTACGCCGGTTCCCAGCGCCCCTCGTTTAGGGTTGCCACAACCCAAAGGATTCCGCCGCCATCCACGGGTCTACCTCCTCCACATGCGACATAGGCGGAGGAAACCTCTGTCGAGGGCGTGTGCCTGTTGTGGCCTCAAAGGTTCATGATCTGCCCCACCCCCGACACGATCTGAAGACAAAAGCCCTGTTGTCACTGGTACCTGTTAAACCGACCAACTCCATGGATTTTTTCCCCGCTGGGGAGGATGCGAGGACCATCAAGCAGTCTCGCTAGTCTCCATGAGGCCATTAGGGCGCTATAGGGTGCCCTAGAGGAGCGGCACTCTAGCCCATAAGGAACAGACACCACCTGTTTCCCAGCCTCCTCCTTTCTCTAGTTTACTCGTTGCAAGACTGTTAGGACAACACAACTTGTTTACGTCGAGACGGGGAAACTTTTTGGATCTCTTATGTCAAACACCTCTAAAATAGAGAACCACCGTCCACTTTATTCCATGATAATATCGGATCAGTTATTATATGATTAGCATTCGAAAACCCCAAATTTGAATCAAATCTCGCATTTACCCCAAATTTTATATATGTATTTTCATTTAATATCTTATTATCAATAAAATTCGATGTTATAGGTTGATAAAAAATTAGCAATTGCCCCGAGTCCGATCAGAGATACAGTAATTACTAATTACAAAATGCAAAGTTAACTGCTCCTATTAGTGCCAAAGTCAACATTTGTCTCTTCGTGCTGACATGGCAGAGAACGATTGGCTAGGATGTCAGATCTAAGATACCACGTGTCGAAGCCATATAGGATGAGATGTGTGCAGGTAGACCACTGTCATGCACTTTACCAACTTTACCCTCCCCCTTTCTCTTTCCGCCCATCTTCGCTGACAGTGTTACAGAGTCACAATCGAAGAGAATCGGTGACTGAGTCAGCCGGTTCTCTGACTCACGTGACCTCCGTGTTACTGAGTTGACCGCCGGCCCCTATTTTTTCCCGCATGTTTGGACTTTGTATAAATACCAGCCCGTAACCAGCAATTCATTTCCCATTTTTCACCAATCTCTCTCGATTCCTCTCTCTGATTTCGGAGCCCTAGGTGCGGCGATTGATCGGAGATCGGCGATCTTCGGTTCTCTCCGTTGATTTGGATTCTTCTCCACTGTGGTGCGGTCATTGCTGGTTCGCGACGGCGGAGAGATGGTGGTGGACGAAGGAGTGCTGGCGAGGCGGTTCTGGATCAAGTTCAGGAGCGAGTCGCTGCTCGCCTTGTACTCTCCGTTCTTCGTGTCCCTCGCTTCAGGCCGTCTCGACTCAGAGGCCTTTCGCCTCTGCATCTCGCAGGACGTTCACTTCCTCAACGCCTTCGCTGAGGCGTGAGTGCTCTAGATTCTCGATCCTCGTTACAATTCGCCTCATCAACATGTTTGCTATGTTTTTTGTTCGAGAACTTCTAGCATATGTGTGAGATTTTGATTTTGAATTTAGTCGTGGTTGCTGTTGTGGTGGCTGATGTATTGCGGCTGCGATTGGTGTTTTCAGGTACGAATTGGCGGAGGATTGCGCCGGCGACGACGACGACAAACACGCGATACGTAAGCTGAGGAAACGTGTTCTTGAGAAGCTTAAGACGCACGATTCCCTGGTCCAAGTAAGCTTAATGAGATTCGTGATCAGTCGTTAGTTTAATTTTGTTTTCCGCATCCTCGCGGTTACCTTTGATAGTTCCTATTATGATTCGTTTCTTTTCCATATCGTGCCAGACTTGTTGAATTGAACTGACTGAATTAAGACATGGCTTAGCGTCTGTTTGGTTGAGAAAAATAAATAAATCCAGTAGGCAATGACATGATCCCTTAGGAAACGGACAACTTCACACCCTGGCAAACGAAATTTCTGATATGATTTCCACTTTTCTGTTTTTTATTTTGTATTTTGTAATTTAATCTACTATTATATTCCCATCTTGAACAGTAGGAATGCAGAATCTTGAACCTCATCATACAAAAAAATAGTGATGTTAAATGTGCATTTTTCACATTTGATGCCCATTTTTGCATTTGCCTCCTTTTTACTATAAGATTTTTAGTTACCTCATATTTGCTTTCTTGTTTCTTCAATGTCTATCATCTGAATTGGTTGATTGTGTCACTATCAAATACAGTTGTGGAAATGGAAGAAGGTACTGTGTTGAGTTATTTATTTTTACTATTAACTGAGCTAGGGAGATCATCTACCCGCACTATAACTTTCATCAGCAGCAGCATTATGTCTCGTAAACACTGAATACTGACATCTTCAGCACTATCTGCTCAAAGCCAGTGAAATGGATGTCCTGGACATAGTTAGTGGGGCCATGTAGCTTCATATATTAGCACTTGTACCATCACTACTTATCCCAGTTCAGACAGTAGATGGACTGGCTTATGTATGCTGGAGGCCAGTGTTAGATAATCTGGCAAAATCAAACTTACATGATTGGTGGCTATGCCAAATTTGTTTTCTTCATTCTCTTGTATGTAGGTGGTCATTCTCATTATTCAAACACAACTAAAAATGCAGGAATGGGGCTTTGAAGTGTCTCAAGAGAGTACTCCCAGTGATTCTGCAATCAAATTAACTGACTTTTTGGTGGCCACAGCTTCTGGAAGAGTTGAGGGAGAAAAGGTTCCTGGAAATCTTGCAACTCCCTTTGAGAAGACAAAATTAGCTGCATATACTCTTGGTGCTATCGCACCTTGTATGAGGCTCTACGAATTTATCAGTAAGGAGATCTTGGCTAATCTAGACCCTGATGATGACAGTCACACATACAAGAAGTGGGTTGAAAGTTACTCTTCACCACATTTTGAGGTTTGTCTCATTGAGCATTTGGCAAAAGTTTGGTTTGTCCGTTATGCTTTTTGTAAATCCCCTTGTTTTCTTGTCACCTTTTTTGATAAAATAATAATGTCTGTTCGACTCATTTGAAAAAAAATTCATGACATCAACCTATCATTTTCTCCATCCAGGAATCAGCTCTCCAGACAGAGGACTTGTTGGATAGACTAAGTGCTTGTTTGACTGGTGAAGAGCTTGAAGTCATAGAAAAGCTCTACCATCAAGCTATGAAACTTGAAGTAAATTTCTTCTCAGCTCAACCTGCCGTCCAGCACAGTATAGTGCCATTATCTCGGGTTCATGACTCCATGGGGAAGCGTCTTACCATATTTTGTGACTTTGATTTGACATGCACTGCCTTTGATTCCTCTGCTATTTTAGCAGAGATGGCAATTGTCACGGCACCGAGAGTTGATCCAGAAGAATCTGAAACCCATCTTACTCGATTGTCATCATCCGATGTGAGGACAACATGGGGAGATCTTTCCCAACAATTTACTGAAGAATATGAACAATGCATAGAAAGCATCATACCAAGTGAATCAGGTCCGATAGTTCACTAGTTTTGTTTCTTGATTTTTATTTCCAACGTAGATACTAGTCCATGTATGCTCAATGAGTATCTTTTTTTTCTGTAGCGGGGAACTTCGATTATGATGGCTTGAGTAAAGCCCTTGAACAACTTGGGGATTTTGAGAAGAGGGCAAATTCAAGAGTGGTGCAGTCAGGAGTACTAAAGGGCTTAAATCTAGATGACATAAAGCGAGCTGGGCAACTTCTTGTTCTTCAGGATGGCTGCAAAGGTTTCTTTCAAAAGATCTTGGGTTCTGAACACGTGAAGACTGATGTGCACATACTTTCATACTGTTGGTGTGGTGATCTCATTAGGTCAGCCTTTTCATCAGGTACACTTTTTGGAACTTTGATGTGCATTTCATTCATTTGTCAACTAACATGACAATCTCGTAGAATTTTCATCTTCTTCTACAATATCAGATAGTCGTCTTTAAACATTTAAGGAGTGTTAATTTAAGTCACTATTATTTTAATTTTTATACTTTTGTTTGGCTAACTCCAAAATTTTTTCTTCATGGGACAGTATGTATTAATTCTTCATCAATAGTGTTTGAAGCATAGTATTTATAAATTATCCAGTGCTTTGTTTGGACCGACCTGACATCTTTTTTTTGTAGTCCTTACCTTCAAAGGCAGAACTTAGGATCTCATGCAGTACTATCCTTTGGTATTCCAAACTAAAATGAAAATCTCCCAGTTACTAACTTCTTACATATTATCTGAATAGAGGACACTAAGGACCTGAGGTAGTGAATGCATAGTATGATGAGAAAGTCAAATGTATTATCAGGAATGTCATGGTTCAAGGAAAAGCTCAGAGGTATTGGGGATAAGTCGAGCATGAAGGTTTCTGTCTAGTGCGTTTGTTGGATCCTAACAGTTACTACTTGGATAGCATTGAAGTAGATTGACTTTTGAAACTGGACAGTCCTGAATAATTATCGGAGTATTACTTTCTGAATATCATAGATTTTCCTGTGTCTGTTTATGTTGTAGTTTTTTCTCGGCAACATGTTTTTAAAAACCAAGATTTGTTTGCGCTTCATTCATCAGGCGATCTCGACACTCTGGAAGTGCATTCAAATGAGTTGGCTTACGAAGATTCCATATGCACGGGTGAAATCATTGAGAAAGTACAATCTCCTCTGGAGAAACTTGAAACTTTCAATCATGTTTTAAAGGGCCACAGTGACGATGACGATAAATTGACAGTTTACATAGGAGGGTCTGTCGGTGACTTGCTTTGCCTGCTCCAAGCAGATATAGGCATAGTCATCGGGTCAAGTGCAAGCTTGAGGAGACTAGGAGACCAGTTTGGTGTTACTTTCGTGCCGTTGTTTCATGGTTTGGTTAAGAAGCAGAAACAAGTTGCAGTGGAGGGCAATTGTAAATGGAACTCGCTTTCCGGGATTCTTTATACAGTCTCCAGTTGGGCTGAAATCGAAGCTTTCATCGTTGGATCGTAAATTATACAGTCTTCATTCTTTCTGGTAAGTTTGTTTATTTATTTATAGAACAAACCAATCCCCAGGGGAACTGAAATTCATATATTGTTGAAGTAGGTACATATAGATTACAGTACAGATTAGAATGCCAGCCCTTAATTCTTTTTATTTTCGGGTCTGCCATATTCCGATATGTATGGGATCTTTCTTGTACTATGTTGTGATCGAATTGAAATTTGCCAAATATTTATATTTTTAAACTCGTGTTTCTGTTTTTGTTGCTTGATCTGATGAATTTGGATTGTTCTCTCTTTGTTGAGAAACAGAAAGACAGTTTTTGAGGGATTTGCGCAATAAATTGGGAGGAGTTTTTTTGTTGATGACTTCAGTGAGATTATAATATGATCTTTTATTCAGCTTTCAGCAAAATGTTCTCAAGTCTATAAACTTAGTTGCCTTTTGAATTTGTCTTTAAATTTTAGTCCTTCGACTAAGGGAAATAAAATGGATAGTCTAGGAACTATTTAGGTCCAGTAAGAAACAAAGGATTATAAGTTTCAATCATCTTTTTTATTTTTATTTTCATTTTCTAAACTATCCAGATCCTATCTTTGTATTAACTTGACAATTAAAAGAAGACCTACTTGTGATTATAATCAGGATTCAGGGAATTAATAAATGTTTAGGTTCTTAATTGTTAGTTCAAGAATCAGACACCATTGTAGCAGCTATCCAACATTTAGACAGAGAAATAAATATTCAAAGAAAACAGTAAAGCAGGCACTCCAACAATTACAACATCAAAAGAATGCTTGACAGCATGCATGTATATATATAATAACTAATGTTTACACTGAAAATTAAGATGCACCCGCAATGCTCTTAACACAAAATGATAAGAACAAAACGGCACTTAACACAAAATGATAAGAACAAAACGGCACTGAAAAACTCCCGGAGATCGGGTAATGAGAATGAACGGAAAATGTGGTAACAAAGTACCCAAAACGGGCATTAGCTTCTCAAAATGCTGATATAAGCAGTCTCCTGCTGTCTTGTCATGTAAAATGTGTTTAGATGGGCTTGCTTGTTAGTCTATCATGCTCACCTTGTATCCTTGGAGCTGCAAGTCAGTAAATTCAAAGCATTAACACCATGCAAAGGAGCGTAATGAAAATGTCAAAAAGCCAAAAATGGTTATGCACTGCAACATACCAAGCCCGTTAGCTTCTGAAGTCCTCATGATTCTGAGCCTCTTTACACAGTCAACAAACATCCTGGATGCAGATTCATCGGTGATATCAAATGTCATGACACAATGACTAATATACTTGTAACATAAGTCAGATCATATAACCGAACAGTACAAAGAGAAGATCATAAACCACTACTGTCATTCATAAAACCGAAAGGACCTTTGGTAAGAGACGACCTTGTTGATGATCTTTCAAGTGAAAGTATGCATATTATGGTCTATAAGCAATGCTCATAACCTAAAACCCATCAATAATCTGATACTTCTAGACTCGATTATCATATTTATGAGGGAAACATTTGTGTTTGTGCACAGTAACCAATTGAATGAAAATGCATACCTCCATGGAACATCTCCAACAAGCATCCAATCTCCGTCTTTGTCTTCATATGTAAGCACAAACCCAGAAGTTCCATCCAGCAGTTTTGAGTGTCCTGCTGTCCCTACCATCATGCCACGCTCCTCTGCCACAAACCAAGATTACATATTTAATCTCCATTACTCAATGAACAAATAGATCTTTAATATCTTCAACAAACATTGTATCTTATAGACGCTACTTTTATCTCTCAAGTTAGATTTGAAATACTCACGTGTGGAGTTGGAAATTGTCATTGTGGGTCTGAGAAACATATCCTCCAGAGTTTCTGCCAATGTCGTGTAAGAGCCATGGGCACTCAGATCAACCTTCCTCCCTATAGCACTCCCATCCATATTCACCTTCACAAATGAGGACCTCCTGGGGTGTCCTTTCTCCTTGGTGCAGCCATCGATCTCATCACCGTCATTAATCGGCTTCTCTACCATACTGTTCTTGCTTTTATCAGTGGCTTGTGATTTTGCTTGGTTAGACAAGCTGTTCATCCTATAAGCTCTTATTGGAGGCCATCCCACAACTTGACTGCTCAAAAGTAACAGCAATCCATAAGACACAGAGTCATACTTGAAACAGGATCACTTCAAAGCATCACAAACTGAAACTAATTGTATCAACTCTCACACACTAAAACTAGAGAAATGAACCAGATCAGTCTATTGCCAGAACCAGAGCCTCAACTAAACACTTATCAAGTTTCATTTTAGTTTGTATAACTCCAATAGCATAGACATAAGAGCACTATATGATTCAAATGCATTACATTCAATTTGGGAAGAGACCCACCATTTATCATCAAATTCAACAAAGCAGCAATCTTCAGAAAATACAATTTAGGGTTTTGAGGTATTTGCAAGAGAGCAACACAGAATCAGATTAAGAATAAGTAATCAGCATAAACATCATCAAACCAACCAATGGAAGCTAAAAACAGAACTATATCAGATATTTAGAGAATAAAAAACAATTCAGACAGATTACCCGCCACTATTAGCCGCGGCAGCCACAGAATCGGCGCTTCTCTTGGTCCCGGCGGTGACACTAGCCCTACTCAGAGAAGAAGAGGAAGACACGGCCGAAGAAGACGATGAAGAGATCACGGAAGGAAAATCCTTAGCAGTCAAAATCCTGGTGTACTGAGCTCTGGAACCTTGATGGGTCTTCGGAATCGAAGCAGCAGCAGCAGCAGAACCACCGCCGCCGAGGCTCAAGCCGAGACCCAATTCGAGCTCAGACTCGTCCGGACAAGAAGAGTCCTCGGAGGACAAGACCCAGTTGTCGTCTCTCGACACCGTCGACATCGATCCCGACCCAGACCCACCTCCCGGAGCCGCAATACCTTGCATACACAGAATTCGACCCCGACCCAGTGAAATTGATGCCGAATCAGATAGAGAAAATGAGAGAGAAGAGAAATCGGGTCGTATATAAGAGGTGATTTGAGAGGTTGAAGAAGAGAGGAGACAGGAAATGGGACAATGTTGGGTGAAAATTGGGAAAGGTTGGTGTGAGAGAGGTCTCTCTGAATGATGATGATGATGGAGAATTGGTCACTCCTCTTTAATTTTGTGTTTGGTTCTGCAGTAAATTACTATTACTTGTACTCATTGTGGTTCCTGTTCCTGTTCCTTCTCCAACTCACTAATTCTCTTTCCCATTCCTTCTATTTTTAATTATATAATCTAGTAAATATTATATTATTTTTTAATGAAATTATACTTTATATTATTAAGTCATACGACAAAAGGTAACATCAGAAAATAAACCGACATAATCTTAAATAAGTCCGAGATGTTAACCTTGCAATAAAAATATCCGACTATTACAGACTTACAAGTAATAAAGTAGAGGATATATCTTTATTCTTGGGAGGCAACATATCTATCACGTTTCTCAGCTTGGTTTGATCTAACTTGCGTTACCTGAATTACACCTTGGTTTATCGGTATGGACCGGTGGCAATACTTCAAATGACCAAAGAGTTGCTCAAGAGAAAAACGAAAAGAGGGATCAGGCTTTGTAAACTCTAATTATCGTAAAAACCCGTAAATATCGTTTTAATTGGGAGACAGAGCTAAAATTCCCATATGGAGTGAAGATGACAATATCATGAAAGAGTTTAATGGATAAAATAAGGGATTGCAAATATTATAATTTTTTTTGAAATAATATTTAAAATTAAATATATTTTTTTGTAAAAGAAAGTATTTAGAATTGATTCTGTCAAAAAGGTTTTAGAATTAGAAGGTAAGAATATATTTATTTTGAAAAACCCATAGAAAAGTCAGGGGATGCTTTGCTAATTCAACATTTCAACTCGAGTGCGCGGGACCCACATGATATTATCTATGTGCTCTTCCAAACGACAAGCCGACAAAGGTGGGACCCGAAAACACACTGCTCCACACGTCGGATTTAATACCACGTAGACCCCAGCCGCGACACGTCACGACAGTAGTACACACGGCCGCACAGGATACTAATCGCTCGTTGCCTGGTGGACGGCACAGGGCTGCTGTCCTGCGCCAGGGGCGCAGAGTTCACGGTTGACCAATAAATTTATTTATTTTAATTACGCGTTAAAAAAAAGGGAGTAACTAATTTGGTGGGGCCGGTAAGGTGAAAGTAAAAGTGGGTTATGATTAAACACGGACGAATCATTATATGTTTCCACGCCTACCCTGCTCCTTTACTGACACGTCCACAGTTGATGCCGACGCTCGAGATTGTCCCCTTACCAAGTCTTGTGGGCCCACTCATCTCCGCCGTTGATTCTCATCGGACGGTGCATGTCTCTTGCCACTTAGAACATACACAAGCAAGTAATATTGACCCTAAGCTAAGTTTGTCTGCAACTTTGAAAAAGTACTCTTTAGTTGATGTATTAATTTTATCAATTTTTTTAATTGATAAAATATATCATTTTGTATGGAAAATCTATAAAGATATGTTTCATAATAATATATATTTAATTTCTAAAAAATTTAGAAGTATTTTTTTTCATATATTTTAAGACAAAATAACTTTTTTATAATTTAAATAAAATTATTTGTCTCATCTTCCCTCTTTCTCCTCTTCTTTTACATATCTTTTAAAAACAAATTAACATTTAATTAATTTATTCATATATATTTTCGAAATATATTTATTAACATTTTATATAAATAACACAATTATGTAGGATAACTTTCAGGTACTAAACCATTTATTTTAGCATTATCTCTACCTATTATGATAAAAACAAATAAAACGTACAAAAATATGGATCACTATCTTACGGATACTGCTTTTCATTCTAAAAAATAATATATTGTATGTGGGAGACAGTTATGTTATAGGAACCATCAAATTGAAGGGTAATTGTGTAAAAGAGAAAGTAGGAAGGAGACAACAGCAACTTTCTGAAAAAAGTAATGTGGCTAAAGCCAATTCAATTAAAATATATATAACAACAAAGCAATGCCTTTTGAGACCAAACTCCACTTCTTTTTGTGTGGATCTCTCTTTCTTGTTTGGTGAAACGGTTCCATCATTCACTGGTTTCTACCAGTTTTCTAATACACTTATATAGGCTTGCTTTTGTTGCCAACAAAATTACATATGATGGCAATGAAACACAAATGGGCTCCACCTTCCAAGACCATCCACTAGTGTCATGCGGCCCAATTCCAACCCGGCCTAATATGTAATGCACAAAGCAGCTCTTGGCCTAATAGTAGAGGTGTTCAAAATTGGCCCATAACCCAATCCACTACATCAATCCGGCCCACTCGGCCCCACTGGGTTTGCCCCCATGGGTTACACGGACGGGTTCAGAAATACCAAACCGAGAATGAGTCGTTCGGGTGGCACTTCCATGGTCAGGTTTCCTATATAACCAGAACCACGCGGATATGCTACAAGTCCAAGGCCCAAGACTACAAGACCCCAAGCCCAATTAGGCAATAAGGCTCAATTAGTAACCAATTCAATTCAGCAGCAGAGGAGGAAGAGTCGCACGCTGAGTGTCCCTGTCCAACATTTAATGGTTTTTTGACCAATAAAAAAATATCTAAAAGTATATATTTTACTACTTACTCTTAATGTGGTCAATTTTTAATAAACTCGGATGAGTTGGCCCAACACAGTGACCAAGACCATAATCCGAACAGGCCGGTTCAAATGACCCTTTTTGGGCCTGAGGTTGGGAGTGGGTTAAATCACTCCGGGCCGGTTCTAAAATTTGGCTTAGAGCCAGGCCCAGCCCATGGACACCCCTACCCAACAGGGCAAAAAAAAACTACACCTAGGACACCAGACCGATGAGAGTTGCTGTATATGCATAATACAACCAAGGAGACATGGTGCTAAGGTCCACCAGGATTACTGGGGCCATCTCAAAGAACACAAAGAAATGAAATCCATAATATCGATATCCAGTACAGAATCTCATAATCACAATTCTTTGATTCAAGAAATTACGTAATGAAGTCAAGTTTTTGGATCTATTTCTAGTCTTATTGCACTCTCCGAGTGATACAGATATTTTCATGAGATTTTATCCCAATAAACACATTGAATGATGAGGTTTCTCTAACTAGCTACTTCATCTTGATAACATCAAGATGAAAAATTAAGCGAAGGAAAATCAAAGTTCAGGAAAACGTATCTTCTCATTTCTTTTCTGTTGGAGTCTTCTCTGGTTCCTGAGGCTTGCATTGAGTTTGAGAGCATGCCTTACTGGCTGTAGCTGGTTCCTGAGGCTTGCATTGAGTGCATGCGTCACTAGCTGGAGCAGGGAAGCTGTCTGAGAGACTGATTCTGATGGTTTTCTGTTTGTCCTCATTTGTGGGAACATGGAGCAATGCCTCCAAGATTAGGATTTCCCAGTCACGGGACTGGATAAATGATTTCCATGAATTATCTGCGCAAAACATCAAACAAATCAGTATATGAAGATCAAGTTGGAGATGATATACAACAATATAAACAAAACACCCCTTGTTCTATATGTTATGATGATGCTACATCACTACATGTTCAAGACCAGAGGTTCTGCACATCATGTCAATAGAGGTGCTTAAAAAGAAATTCAAGGGGATTTTTGTGAACATAGTGCAAACCTTCATTAGAGACAGCCTTCAGCCGGAAGATCCCAGTTCCCTGGGGTCCAGACACGGGGAATGTGCAAGATACTGAATGCCTTTTGTGAGCTACGGCTAGTGATGCATTGTACCATGGACCTCTGACAATAGGCTCTCCAATGGCATCTTTGAGGGCCTGATTTTCACTGGCTTTCTCCATTGCCTTGCTGCGATTTTAATGTAAATGCTACGATCATTAGAGTTATAGACATTATAGACACTGCAATACAATATACAATGCAATTTGTGTAACATTGACTTTCTGTCCGACTATAATATGTCATATCCCTATAAGATTGAAAACTCTTTGGAAAAGCATTGACAAGCTTTAGAATTCATCTGTCCCCAACACCTCGAGGTTGGCTGTATTCATAAGACATATTTGAAGTACAGTTTTGTTTAACCCAAACCCATTTTTGCAACATATCATCCCAACAACACTTGAGCAAATAAGTGCTTCAGAAATGGTATGAAATCTTAATCCTACAAAAAATTGCTCCAGTTTTCAATCACTTCAATTTTAAATTATTGGCTATACTATTTGCCCACTATGGCTGGTCTAGTTGGTGAAGGCGAAGACTATCTCTTATGAGGTCCAGTGTTCAAATATTAGTGGGTCACTAGCTTCGGAGTAGAAGTGGCATACAGGGTGGGGGTTAGGTTAGCACCTATGGTAAAGTTAGGGTAGAAATTAGATTAGGAATTGCTGATAAAAAAAAAAGAGCTACCAAAAACGGTATATATGAGAAGAAACACAAGTAGTAAGTAGTCTAGACTTTCTCCATAGTGAAACCATTACAAACATTTGAATTATCATGTTTCACTACAAGCGTTTGTGTTAAGAGTCATTCAAAAGCTTCAAATGATTTACAATTTGAGGGTCTCAAAAACAAATTACTTCTTGTTTTAGATGCAACCTGTATGTTTGATGGTTCATGACAACATCAAGCACACAACACACAAGCAAATAACAAGCACTACAATATTCTTATGGAAACATCTTGAGCATCAAATCAGTCACTTCAGCACTACAATATTCATATGCTCATGATATCTGAGCATATGACCGAACATACCTCGGTGCCTAACTACAAAAATTTCAACATAGTATGTATCATACCTACTACAGCCACGATAAATCAGAAGATCATCAAGAGCGCTCAAAGCAACACTACCGGTAGCTGTAAGCAACATCAAAGACACTGCCTTTTGAGCCAATAACTTGCCTTTCGCTTCTTTCCCTTCTTCTGCAGATTTCGAGTAGCTGCAAGAAAACTAACCATTTGTGAGAGATATAATCAAATTCAAACTTCCCTAAATGGGACATCATCTATAATGAATGGTAGACTTGAGACTAATAGAACAAACAATTTATCAACAATCTAAAATTTGCACAACCTCAAGCTCCCCCAAATGCATCATCACCCAATTAAAACCAAAATTCTTAATAGCTCCATTTGATTACTGACCAAATTTACATTAGCATTTAGGCTAAAGAGAAAAACAAACAACAGTAGCTCAAGACCCCCAAATTACGGTAATTCACACAGTGGATTTGGCTAAACAAATAGCGTCTAAAACTGAAACGAAGAAACAAAAAATCGATAAACCCAGATGACACAATGGTTATACAAAGAGGTTTCGCTGCAGTAAAACCCTAATACGAAGATAAAAACCCATTGGTAGCAGAAGCAGCAAGCAAATTGAATCAGGTACATGAAATTCTGAAGGAAAAGAGAAAGGGCTCGCAAGAAAATGGCGTACCCAGAAACCTGGAGCTTAGGAGAGCTCTTGAAGAAGGAACAAGCCCTTCTCGCCAACATCTCTGCTTTGCGCGTATCTCCTTCTTCCTTTTCGTTCAGGCTGAAGCTTTTTCTCAAGTATTGATCTGAAATCTTGCGCCGCCGAGTCTACGTTTGAGTCCCAACTCGAGTTCCCGAATTTTTTATTTATTAATACAACATAATTTTTAAAAATTCATAATCGATAAATTAATAAATTCTTAAGTTTTATTTTTCTTTTCAGATTTTAATTGAGTCACTACTCTCTCCCTTCCGACATGGTGACTAGGACAAACAAAGGGCAACGAAATTTAAGGCTCAGGCTTTTGGTGATTGTGCACTTAACATACGACATACTATCTGTTGCGGTGGTACGACTTTGCAACGCCGTGGTGTACGGCCGCTAATAGTTTTGGTAACGTGGTTCCTCGTGGTTGTGTTGGTGTGACTTTTCGTTGTTGCGACGATACGAGTATTTGTTACCAGATGAATATATCTTGATACGCTCCGAATCCAAGGAAGAAATCGCTATGTTTCGAGGATTAGGCGTTGGATTTCGCTAGAAAGGGACAACACGCCCGACATGATCGGTGAAGATGCGATTTTATAGGCATGCTCTACAGTAAAGCGATTGGAGCTGAAGCCATCAACTCTGAGCCTCACAGCTCCACCACAACGATTAATGGATAAGTTTGCGGTTTTGAAGCAACACGCGAGAGGCTGGACACACCCTCACATATATGAATAATAGTTACAAAAACGGATGATTGGGTTTATAACTCTAAACCACCATATCATGGGTGACACTAACCCCATAAGGTATTCATTCGGCTCCTGTCAAGTCGGTCAATTTACAACATATAAACATTCTACGAGGTCCTCACACTTATTCGAGAGGGGACGTCAGATGCAATAAATCAGGGCGGAAGAAAAGTATAATTGCACCACACCAGTTCGGTACGTAGCAGCCAACCAGACCTCTTGCTCGATCACCCATTAAATATCCCTAGAGTGGTTGTTACTCACCAGATAACGTTCGAATACTAAATGATCTCCGATAGTCCAATTGCACCTTTCCGACTTTCAGTAGAAGAGAAAACCAAGCCTCCGTTAGGATCACCTGCAAGTATCCCCAAAGTGGATGTCTCTCTTTCGGCAATACTCGTACCAAGGTTGATCTTCTGATTTTTGTTGCAAAGAATATTTTTGTTGCAAATGGGTTAGGGGACCGCAACTCAATTTACTTCTACCATGTTGTACTGGTCTGCACGTTGCGGAACGATATCTACTAGGTGATAAAGAATGATATCAAGTATTCTGACCCAACTAGGGTTAAACACCAATCATCCCTTCACTTTGGAGCTCGTTTTTCCTTTCTCATATTAGACAATCCGCCATCAACTTCTAAACTTGCCTGTTACTAAACTGTCAATTGTGGATTCAAATGGTTTAGAGCAAGAGTTCACTAAGGACAATGTCATTCATGCTATATCTTCTTGCTCAAAGATACAAAGGTCCGAGAGTTAGATATGCATAATTTGGTCTTTTTCCACGCGACTTGCCATATCATCAAGGCTAACTTCATACGCGTCATCCACTATTTATATGCATCTGGTATGCGGGAGATATGGGTGAACTCAAGTTCATCGTTCTCATCCCGAAGATCCCATCTCCTTGGATCTTTTCTTAGTATCACCCAATGCTCATAAAATAAGGTACTAGTCGGACGACGAGGAAAAAGATTATTCAAGGAATAATCATATTTTTATTTTCACATTTTCAATCATTAATAAATAGATATTACACAATGATATATTAATAACACATTATCATATTTAAATTTTCAATTTTTAATAATAAAACTATAAAACAATAATCAATATTAATATGTTTATTAATCCTTGATTAATCCTCATTTAACACATTTTCCCCTCTACAATGCTTTTCTCTCCCGTTTCCTCCATATCCCCATTTCCAAATGACGCCACCCCAACACCCAATCACTTCCCGTCAACTACGACCACCAACCACGTGGTTGTGATGTCCTTGGCCCTCCCTACAACTCCTAACGATCTTGTGATCGAGGAGCCTCTAGAGATGCCACCAAAGCCACATGTGGGATTTATAAAATCGGTCAGGCCGAGGAGAAAGTCATCCCAACCCTCTCTAATCCCCCTGCCACCGCTACACGTTGTTACCTCGGCCACAACCGTCCTTGAATCGGTACCATTTTACCCCCCCCCCCCCCTTCTTCCCTGAATGATTCCATCTTGCTTGCAGGTGCGACCGCGCCGAAAACCCTCTCTTTGATGGAGGGTTTTCTCACCCTACAATAGGGTTTCGATTCTCTCTCGATAGATGCGGAGGAAGGACAGATAGTGCTTAAGTTGAGAAGCGCGAGGCCCGGGCGGAGTTCATCCTGGTTGTCGCATATTCACTTCCCGGCAGACCATGGAAGGCCTCGTAATGAAGGCATGGAATCACGACGGATTTGTTATCGAGTACTTAGGGTGGGAGATATCCATTATCCGGATTCTTCTTTACCTTACAGGTGGAGAAGGATCGGACCCGACGTAGAGAGTCGCGGTCTTTCAAATACACGCCCCTCATCTTGGAGGACATTCACCCCAGGTCAACCCAACTACTCTTCCTTTCTCCCGTCTTCAAATGTGGGTGAGGTTGTTCAAACTCCCCCTGGACGGGATCACCGCCACCACAAGATTTCAGATAGGAGAAGCCCTTGAAGGCTATGTGGATGTTCAGGCAGATGACTCGGGCATGGTCTGAGGTGGCACCTTCCGGATGCGTCTGGAAGGATCAGGCTACTCCGCTATGCCGCCCATTTTCTTGTGCCTATCAGGTGATACCGCACCGATTAGGGCTCAACAGCAATACGAGCGTCTCCCATATTTCTGCTTTAGTTTCGGATGCATAGGGCACCTTAATGTTGCTTTCCCAGGGAGAGAAGATGCCCCCCCCCCCCCCTCCTTTCGACTTATCCTTGATAGTTGCGGAGGCCCTAAATTTACGCACGGGAGTCCATCAAGAATGGTCGGAACCTATCCGGCCCCAAGTCCCCCTAGCCCGATACGCTTGGAATGCCCATCGGGTTTTAGGCCGTTATGCCCATGCTCGCCCAGTTTAACAAAGGATCTCCTGCCTAATGAACCAACATGCCCTCAGAGCTGGAAGCTCGCGCCCCTTTTGCCTCGCCCACCACTCATAGAGACGAAGGAGGCATGGACAATAGAAGACGAGGTAACACATGATCTCCTGCCTAACCAGGAGGTTATCCTGCATACCTCTTGGAACCTGCAAGCCTCTCTAGAACAAGCTCTGATCCCGATGGTAGGGATAGAAAGCGGGGTAAGATCAAGGCCCGCCCCACTGACTTAGATCCTAAGGTGCTCTCCCCGACCTAGAAGAAGAGGGGTATGGACAACTGTCCCCTCTCGGTAGAGATGGAGAACCCGTGGAGGAGAGAAGCGAGGTCTGCAAAGAAGCCTTGCCAGACGAATGAGCGCATGGGCAACACGCAGGGTGCTGCAAAAGAGGCACACCCTGCATATTTGGGATCTGGCACAACTCAATCTCAAACCTCCTCCTTTTTCTGGCGACCTCCTTGTATGTCTGACATCATCGTCACCTCTCCCAAGGGTCTCTACCGTGGGACCAGCGTATTCACCCGATAAAATAGGTCTATCCGAGGCAAGCCAGGAAAAGCATAAGTAGTGATAACAGTGCGCCTCCATTGGAAAAGGGATCCAGCCCGTCAGAAGTCGGTTGGAGTGGAGCTATGTCTCACCCTTCATTCATCTTTCATTAATAAAGTTTTCCGGAAAAAAATCCCCGTCTATTGCTTAAGACCCCTTGTCATCCGATTAACGGACGACATTTTTCACAACCTTGACATTTCTGTAGGCATCCTACTGTGCAGACTTTAAAAACAAAACATCCTCAGCATTGATTCGTCAACTACATGCATCTCAAAGAAAGGTATCGACATCGGTATGCCAACAGTACGTACATATGTTCTCAGACTCCAGACATATACTCAAATAGAAATATCTGAAAATAAAATTAAGTCTGGTACAGAACAATTTAGGATAATCAGAGCCCATACATCCTTAAAACAGTTCATAGCTCTCAACCCATCAAAATGGTGCAACAGCAACCAAGGGAAAGCCATATCTTCCTCACCCTCCCCAACAATCATTACTTGCAATACAAGAAACTACCCAATCTCTCCCTTCCTCTCCGATTACTGAGTACAATACAATTACAGAAGCAAGTAACAAATGAGCAATACTGGGAAGAATTAAACCCACATATAAGAAGAGATAGTAATTAATAAACACTATCCTCTCTCGTCTCCACGCCACATGTTCTTCTCTTTTGGCCCAGTAGGACCTTCTTCCCCGTAAAGCTCCCCCGGAAACTTAGCAAACATGCCGCGCAATGATTCACCCACTTTTACGGGCAATCGCCGGACTATCTTGTCCAGCTCCGACCTCGAATCGTAGATAATCGTGGGCCCCCACAGCCTCATGTACTGCAGCCACGGTGGCTCCACAACAACCCCTTCTCCAAGGTACTCAGCAGACACGATTTCATATTGGACACTTGAATCAACAATGTACCTACTTCCCGCAGCATCATTCCTCGGCCCAACCCCGATTTTCGGAGATCCCTGAATGTAGGTTCCAGGATGTGGGAAGCTCGCGTGTCCACTCTTCGAAGAGTACACTACGGATTTGTTCTCAGACACGTACTCCAGATCACGTGCTTCGACCCATTCCCCACCACTGTGCTGTGAGAAGTACACGCTGTGAAGCGCTCCGCTGAAGTTGCAGATCCGGAGTGTGAAGTGCTCCCAATCACCCACGTGCTGCCCGGTCCAGCTCAGAGCAATGGTCACGAACCCTACCTTGAGAGTGGCTGGTCCATTGAAAGGGCAGAAGATCCACATCGCTATATCGGTGTAGGCCCCGCCAAGAGCCGGCTTCACATGAACATACAGTTTCGTGCTCTCCAAGTTTCCACGTTTCAGCTTTTTTCTCCGGCCGTCCTTTGGCAAGTCTATCCAGAACTCGTGATCGTTCGTACCACCAGCTGGCAAATTCGATCCATCTAGTTCAATGGCTTTGCCCACCGACTCACCCGTTTTGAATAACAGAGCTCCGTTCTCAAAAAACCAAGAGACAGAAGACGGGAAATAAACCTCCAGAGGATGGAAATATACAACTGGCCCGTAGTGTCTGATCAGGGCGTGAATCTGATCAAGGTTTGGCATCGCGTGTAACGTAGGGTCGACATTCTTTAAGCAAGCAATGTACAGCTCTTCCCCTAAGCCCCAGTAGGTACTGCAGAAAAATGTTCCTACAGAGACTCCTCTTCCCATAATGCCCCTATCGCTGGGCCTCATGCTGCAAACCCGAAAGGGCAAGTTTGGGTACTTAGAGCTGATATCAAGAACCTGGCGATAGGTTTCACAACTATGAGTAAGGTCAGCTCGGACACATCTCACTTCATCTACATCGGGCTTACCGGGTTTGTTGGTGACCAGAAATCCCATGGGTATGTAACCTTCAGTTGCCACAGGTAGCCAAAAGTAACCAAAATCTCCATCTTCATCATTGTTTCCATCATCTAGACTCCAAACTAACATAAAATCAGAGGGTCTTTGAAGAGCCTCAGGCGTAGAAGAAGCTACTTCGCGTGCCACAAGGACATAATCTTGTAGGTTGCCGTTGTTTTGTTGGCAGTAGTGACCGAGGGAACAATACCCATAGGGGATATCCACCGGCTTATAAAACCCAATATCTTTTTTCTTGTCTGATGATAGAGCTGCAGACCATATATGCTCAAAAGTGGTGATTTTGGTCACTTCAATTTCTCCTAGGTTTATCCTTCCAGATCCGAATCCCTGTCCTGAAAAAAAGTTAGCTTTTCATTAGAACATGTATAATAGAAATAAAAGGTAAAATCCAAAACCAGCCATACTTGAAGGGCTGAGCACAACTGGGAGATAGGACATGTTAACTGAAATTCCTTTAATATAATCATGGTTTGGAAGGTCCATTACCAACCTCTACAATATTTTGTTTTGCAGAACAGGCACCAAAACTCCAATAACATACCCACGTTGACCTTCCATTTGTAAGAAATTGCCACGTGGCCCTTTTTTGTCATAAACTAACCCTGATCTTTTCACAATCTACAAAAAAAATACAAACCATTATGACGCTGTCAGTTTTTTTGCAAAAACTAACTGTAAGTTTTTGCAAAAACAAAAAAGGTTGTCCACAGTTAGTTATTGCAAAACCGGGACAGTGGGTGTGGTTTTAAAGAAAAACTCTAGCGCCATAACGGTAGTTTTTCGTAGATTATGCAAAGTTCAGGGTTAGTTTACGACAAAAAATAGGTCACATGATAATTTCTTGCAAATGGAAGGTCAAAGTGGGTGTATTATTGGGGTTTTCCCTTCATTAATAAGCAACTTGTTTGTGTATGGCAAATCTTAATCTACAGAAACCAACTAAGCAAACCAATATGATAGAGAAGGGCCAACAAATAAGGTTGTCCGTTACTCTGTTATAGTAGAACTAAACGATCTATTTTCCCCCAAACTAGAGTACACAAACTCCGTCCAAGTATGCAACTACAGATCGAGAAAGAAAAATGCATATTGTTTGTGTATGGCACATCTCCATCTACACAAACCAATGAATAAGGTCCTTCTGTTACAGTATAACAAAGCTTAGAGCCCAAGCCATGATTAAGCTTCAAGGTATTAATAATCTTAAGCACATAGTGATTTAGCTATGCAAAATGCATACACAGAATCAATATCAGAGGTGAAAAAAAAAACTGTTGGAACCAAATGAACAAACAGCACAGCATCATTCCAAAATAAAAAAAACCCAGAAACACCCACACCTCAAAAAGATGCAAAACGAGCTTGTCAATCTCCTCAGACAGAACCCAGAAACCCATCAAACAGATAATCAAAAAAATCCAGAACATCGAAATAATGAAGAATCCAATTATCATTACGAAGGTAATGCAACGAAACAGATATTTAAGGAAAAATCGAGAGCTTGACGATCCGAAATCGTCATACCTTGGGGCCACTGGGGAATTGAAGCAGGGAGCGAGTAGGGTTCTAGCTTGGGTGGCACGAAATGGGAGCCTTTTTTCCTATATAACCAATCGCGCCCAAACATCTTCTCCTGGAATTCTCTCAAAACATCGAAACCCCATAAATTGTTAATGAGGTTTCATCGATTTGCTTCGTGTCTCCACGCCCATATTCTCAAATTCCATGAAATGTCGGTTAGGTTTTGATTATCTCGTCCATTTGTGTCTATTTTGGGGGGCTCGAATACGAATTGATTCGTGAAATTATTACTCGTATAGTTTATTTATTTTATTAATTGTTTTAAGACAAAAATGTGTAATTACAAAATCTAATAAAATTCTTGGTATCTTTTTTTGTGCACGAAAACTCTATGGATTATAAAAGTGGAAGGGGAGTTTCTGTAAAAGCTCTAGAGAGATTTTATTCTTATTATATATATTTTTGAATTGTAAGTGTAATCTTATATAGAAATCAAAATAAATCTCGAACCCAATGCGGGGATAGCCAACGGTCATGAATAAAAAGTATGAAATGGACAATGAGTTCGAAAAATAAAAACTCACTTGTCGAAACGCTCCACTGAGATGTTCGAAGATCGATACTGTGATAACGTTTGAGGAAACCGGTACAACGACTCCAATCGGGAAGTTATGGCAGAGTAGCCCCTTTCCGGATAATTGGTGTCGAGGCGGACTGGATATTCCTCCAAGGATCCAGCGTGCGTCGCCCTCCCTTGATTGATAGTGTAGGGCTCCATGCAGTGGCGGAGCCACATGGGCCCTAGGGGGGCACGTGCCCCCCCTCAATTTTTTTTTTGAAAAATTCTTGTATGTTTTTTGATTTTTTTTTTTCAAAAATATCTCTTAATTCCTTCTAATTTCGTAGTTGTGCCCCATTCAAATTTTTTTACAGGCACGTATTGACACTGAAAAATTTCAGTGCCCCCGTCACTAAAAAAGCTAGCTCCGCCACTGGCTTCATGAACGCACGAGTGTTAGCTCCCGAAATGACATAAGAGTACTTGCCAAATACCAATACTTGTTGGGGCCACTGTCACCATATGTCCAGTTAGACGGTGTTATCGACCGATCCCCACTGATCAACTGGACTACGAATTTCTCATTGTTTGAAGCGAGGGTACTTGTTATCTTCCGTTGTAGCTCGTGTCCTAGCATGGGGATCCAACTTAATATAGTTGCAAAAGTATTGGTTGCACTTATATTGAATAATGAATGAATAATATAATGTACGAAAAAATTTATAGTGCCTTTCAGAAATATGTATTAGTCTAATATATAGTTGGTTATTATACATTATAATGATGAGTATATTAAGATGATAAGGATAGGTTTGCCAATAAAAAATGCAGTTCATAAATAGGGAATCTCATCCAAACTTACGTTGTAGAAAACTTCAATGTCAACTAAGTTGAAACTTAACTACAATCAGTAAGTTATGACCCTCAAAACATTTTTTTTGATAAGCAAATTATTATTATAATATCTAAATCTTTGAAGTAAAAGACAATGATAAGGATAAATCTTTCAAACCGAACATGCAATCAAACCTCAAACATTCAAATTAGGATGGGTCTAACAATCTTATTCCCATATTTTACAGAGTTGAAGCAAACATAAACAGTACAAGCCCGAACACTGCCAATAGTACGCAGCCTCAACACCAACCCAACAAGAGGCGGAAAAAACAGATAAAAGGTCGAAGAACCAAATATTACAAACTTAAGCATGAAACAAAGTCAATTAGGGCTAAAAAGAGGTCTAAAACCTGGATTTTTCAACCGTGAAGCACAAAAAACGTACAACCTAAATCTGAGCCTGTATTTGTAGAGCACATGTCTCATTAGTACTATAATTCTATCAAAAAGCAGGTGACGGTCACTAACCAATCGACGGCCAACACCGCAAACGACTAAGACAGTTCCAGTGGACAAAACCACCAGAACACACTACGCCTTCAGTCGAAACTGGTGGAATCCAACAAAGGGCATGAAAGCCCAAAATAACTCGCCGACGACTAACACCTACAAACCGACGAGCCCTTATCACCATAGTGGAAGGAAACCTTTGAAATCCAAGAAGAGACAATTCAAGACCAACACAAGTATCTACAAGCATAAGCATCAAAGAAGTGCTACGGAAAAACCTTCGACGAGCTGGGGCCAACACCACAATAGGAAACGAGGAGGCACAACTCGTGTCGATCCACACGACCAATAAACAAGGGGTCGTGAAATACGTCCCATGCTAGATCGCAAATGAGACGTCGGAGATACACCGGAAATAGAGAGGCAGAGCCGGTGAACAGCAGACAGGAGCACCGAGAGCGAGTCGTCCAAATCCGCAATAATCTACAACACAAAGGTCAAGAAACTTGTCCCACGCCGAAATTTAAACAAGACGTCGTGAACAACGGCGACGACGATACTTGTAACACAGCTCCAGATTCGTCCACCGGCACCCCTGAAGAGTGCAATTGTCCTCATCCAAGGCCACCGAGAGTAGAAAACGAGACTTGGAGAACAGCAAAGACACTGGAAACCTGACAATCACGGGATGGTCGTCGGAAACACGGACCGAGGACCCACTATCACAGTAAGGAGTAGAATCCGACCACTTTGGACCGAAATCGACACCTAGAGAGACCTTTCCACCACCACGGCCCCTTACATAACTCTCGAAATCAGCCTGAACCGGCGACCACGTCAAGGAGCTGGGAGAAGCTGCCATCGAAACCATCTGAGACGCCAAACAAGATTCACGCCGATCTACAAAAGAAACGGCTTCCCACGCCCAAACTTTTGAATAGTCCATACCAAACTGGAGGAGAACCAACCGAGTTAGAGGAATAAACAAGGGAGAGAGAAACAAATACGAGAAAGGAGGGAGGAGGGAAGAAGAGGAACTAACCACCACCTACATCAGTTGTGGCCACGACTTTCGCCGGTGGTGGATCTGAAAAGGGAGGCGGCAGCTGTGAGAAATAGGAGCTAGGGTTGGTTCAGAAAAGAGAGGTTTTTAACCGGACTTGTGTTGCTTACGAAGTTTTATGACCATCAAACGTAAACGGCTTTATACCACACTTGCTTCTCGTTGAAATCAAAATGCCAAAACTTCTCACTTGAATTGCATGCAAAAATCGATTCAAGGGGAAAAAAATAAGTGACAAATCTGTAAACAACGATACAAAAACAGATCTCCCAGAAACTTCGTTCATGTAGAATCACAACTATCAAAATGTTTCAACCAGGAATAAGCAACCCTAAAATGCCTCGAACAAAAAGCCCAAGTTCAGGCCTAAACAACTTTGCTTCCATCAATACCGGGGCCTTTTTATCGGGAAACACGTTGGTAATATCCATTGCCTCTCGTGCTGTTGTAATCACTCCCATCTCCCCTGCCGCCGGAGGCTCGACCACCGCCATAACGTCCTCTCGGGGTTTCTGTTTGGTAACTGCCTCTACCTCTACCTCTTCCTGTCAGCAAATTTGGTCTCATTATCACCATTGCAGAGAAAATTAAATAGTATATGAAAAGACACTGAAGCATGATGTTTTTAGAACTAAATGATGACAGCCACATAGAACCAACCATGTTTTTGTGACCAAAGGATCCAAGATAAATGAGCAGTACAGATATACGCTACTATATTAAGAATTTTTAGAGCAGAATGCAAGCTCATCAACTCTAGTGTACCTACACACAATCAATTGGCTATGACCTAAATGTACAGATGCCAGCGAGAGTTCATGTCGAGCTTCCAGATAACAGAGCCATGTATTGTCTACCACTTGACAACGTATGAAACAATTCACTCCATAAAGTTCGAAGATTCAGGGTAAGCGTTCATGGGTACAAATACCATATGGGTAGAAGAGAGTTAGGAATTTACTTAATTTAGAAATATTACTTGGACCATATTGACATTGTAAAATATGAGATCAGATACATACTTCCTCCACTTCCTCCTCGAGAAGCACCACTGCTGTTTGCTCTCCGTTCCTCTATGTAAATTTGCCGTCCAGCCAACTGTATCGGAGATGCCTACCAGAAAGAGAGAAGGTATAGTATTAAGCAACGTCCATGCTTATAAGATACATATTGAAATAAAAGAGTTCTTTTTAGGCAAACACGTGTTTCTAAAAACTGTGTTTATCATCTAAGCCTCAATACTATACCATTATCATCCACAAAGATATGTGCAGTTCAAATAAGCCAAACAATGTCAAACATTAAAAAGTTTGAACATAGAAGTAAAATCATCAGGATACATATAATCTAAAGAATTCAAACCTGGATTGAATTTTGAACACCAGTAAGGTCTTCAAACTCAACAAAAGCATAGCAGGCACCAATTTCCTGCATTCACTGATCTATCTTAGTTTCCATCTAGATAAGTACACCAGATTAAGTTGAAAGAAAAGAGCCCATTACCTTCCGGAACCTAATGAACACACCATCTGGCCTGATTCTACCAAAGTGCATGAATTCCTGCTCAATTTCAGCAGCAGTAACAGTAGAAGGTAGGTTTCTCACGTACACAGATTTTAACTCGCCTGAAAAGAATCATGTTCATTAATCAATAGTAATGGTTGAATTTAATGCCATTGAGGCATAGTTCTCACAACATTAGTCATGTTGTGCCCATGAAATAAAACTAGGAATGCTGACCATATAGTTCTCAGAAACCAACCTTCTTCTAGCGATAAGCTTTCCTCTGCTGATTCAGGCACAGATGAGTAGGTAACATTTGACTGCTGAGTGGTTGGTTGTTGTGGTGGATAATCCCACTCAGAATGACTAGGCGCACTCTTCTGAGAAGATGATTGAGTTGTAACAGATGGTGTAGATTGGCCTCTAGCAACTCGCAACTACCATGTTTTGATATATAAAAAAAGGTAATGAGTCCACCAAATAGCAACTCAAGCTTCCGGGAATTATACAATAGGAATGAAAGATGGATATTAAGACCACTCAAACACAAATAGACCAGTACTATGACTAACAGCAAGAGAGGGAAAACATACAATGGACGCGTAAGTTTTTTTTGGAGGCTCTCCCACAGGTTCCTCCACAGCAGCTGCTGGTGGGTCAAACACAGTGTTGACCACATGTTCAACAGGAGCAGATACCTCCTCTGCAGGAGCTTCCTCCACCACAGTTTCTTCTTCAAAGTCCTGTTGCTGCTGATGTTCTGGCAGACTGTAATGCTGATGCTCTGAGACATTGTAATGTTGTTCCTCTGGGAGACTATACTTGTCCACTGGATCATCTTCAAGATGAACTGAGTCCACATACTCCCTAGCCTCTTCCTCCAAATCATAGTTAGAAGCTGCCAAAGCTAACTAAGTTATACGAGGAAAACGAAAATACAACAATACTCAGTGATCCTATTAAGATACTAGATGGTTTGGACAAAGTAGGATCCAAGGAAAAGCAATATTCAGAAAATTAATGGGATTGCTAAATTATTATCGAATTACATATTATCCACGTTTCTGGATATCATGAGGGCATAAAGATGGAACACCCTATCCTACTACAAACCATAATTCTTTAAAGACAAAATTGAGGCAATTATGCTTTGTTGGATGGATATACAGTAATCTTATACAAAGGTAATTTACAACTTATCATGTAACACTTTCACACTACCTGGATGTTCTGGAAGAGGGCTAGATGCATCAAGTTGGGTGTCATATTTGTTTTCTGATGATACAGGAGCTGGAGGCTGGTAAACCGGTTCCTCATCAATAAATTGAAAAATATCATTCAGCACAAAAAAGCCCTTCTCTTGAGGGGCAAGGAAAAAGCTCTGCACGAACTTCCTCCTAGCAACGAAGTCCTTCGTCTTGACAGAACCAGAAACCATCACCAGAACACCATTGCTCCAAGAATCAATGGAATTTATTGTTTTAATCTCGACTGCAGTGAGGTTCAGTGACATGACGAGGCTATGAATTTGCTGCAGAGAATAACAGGAAAGAGATGTCTAAAAATTTCAATGTCACCGATATTAAAAAAGTCCAATCTTGGAAAGACGGGAATAAAGCAAGACAAATAAGAGTGTCTACATGGATCAAAAACTGAAAGATATTCATGATAAAAACAAATTTACATATGACACGACAGACCAATTTCAAATACAATATCAACAAGTAGATAACTATGAGCAAAAGGGATAGAAAATCAAGGATTTTTTTTTGATAGAATTCATAACCAATGTAAAACAGAATATTGCACATGGAAAATAGCAAAGGTAATAAGTTGGGTAGCATTGACATCAAGGGGTCATGATAAAGCCGAGCAAATCTGCCTTTAAAACTCATCCAATCAACTAATATCCTAACACTTTCAAATTCGCAAATTGGAATAGAGGTTTCACTACCAACACTACTTAATGTCACAACATAATCTTGCAAGTATTAAGCAAAACACGCGTCTCTACATACAGTAGAAGTCAACTTCCTAGTGACCCCCTACAGAAACTCATCCTACCTACCTATCCTTCACTTGTATATATCATAACACAAATTGGCATACAAATTAAAAAAAATTAATACCATAAAGTTACAGATAACAATACAAACAAATATATAAACATGTGACTTTACAACCCAAAAGTAGAAAACTCTCAATTGAGACGTGCAAGTCCACAACCAAAATGACCATATATTTTAAGATACACATATAATTGCTTCAAACCAGCTCCGATTCATAGTTCACCACCCCAAAACAATGAACCAACCCAGACATTTACAACCTCACTCCGGCCAAAAATAAGCGATAGATGAACAAATTTACCAGCATAGTAGAAGCGGTTTCGCTGGATTCGCCATCGACCCGGATCATGGTGCTGGATTCTTTGTAGAACTGGTGAACATATTCGGGCTGCTGCTGAAGAACCTGGTAGTACTGTCCCACGAAGTACGAACCAACCTGAAACAATCCCAAAAACAAAATCACAAATCGAAAAACACAAAACAAACGAAATAGAAGATTGAAAATTCTCGATAACATATGAAATAATCACCTGAGCAGCTCCGGGGTACGAGGTCGCCATTATCAGTAGCTAGCTATAAACAGCCTCCGTATCCAGAAAAAGCATGCACGACAATGAGAAGAAATCCCCTTTGGGGAGACGAAACCACTGATCTCAGATCCAAAACCCGAAATCCAAACTAGGGTTTAGAGAGCGAGAGAGACGAAGATGGAGAGGAAAGGTTTAAGATAGATCTGTAAACGGAAGAGAAAAGAGAAGGAAAAAAACAGAGTGGAAGCGAAGAGGCTTAACATCGCATCAGTGAATCACGACCGTCGGATTTGACAGTGGTTATTATCCCAAATAACGCAAAGTCTGGGCCCTTTTGTGAAAATATAAATAAGGAAAGTCGCTAGTTGTAGTCAACTCTGATTGGATCTCCTGGGATGAGATCAGATCAAAAGGTAGTGAGGTGTGAATTACAGTACCCGCACACAGTTTCTATTTCTGTATGCTATATTTCAGATTCTATAACCAGAAAAACATATTAATATATTTATTAAATTGTATGTATAAGGGGAGCCAAAACAAATCAGAAAATAAAAAAAATTAAAACGAGTGATCAAGAGGAGAGGTCTGTTAGGGTTTGCGTCTCCAATAAAGGACAAACCTAGGTTTTCGGCCTTTTTTCGTTGCGTCTCACCCCGGTAGGTTCGGTTTCTCCTCTCCGTGGTCATGGTATTCTCGGTTCTGGGTTACTTCCACCCCAAGCAACGGCCATGTCCCTCTCCCTCTAAACCCCAATCAAACCAAACACTCTCATTTATATATTTTAAAATTAAAAATATATGCTTTTCGTAATTTTTGGGACAAATATACCCTTATTGGAATTTAACCAAACACTTCTCGATCTTTTTTATTCTCTCTTCATCTCCCGTAGATGTGTCCATAACCAATAGTTAAGAGTAAATTTCAATATTTAACCCTTAAGTAAAATATCTAGATATATTTTTGTAAAAAAAAAGCACAAGATTGTTTGAGAATGCATTAGTGCGATTTTTCTTATTCTAATTTATATTTTTAGCAAATCAATATCAATTTTATTGATAACGAGAGGACGGAGTACCGAGTAATAAAACTTGGGAGATATCCCCTAAGATCCATATTATAGTTTAGGACCCTGTATATAGGTGTATCGGCGCCCAGGATCTTAATAACACTGGGTTTTTTCTTCGCAGTTGAAAAATTCAATAATACACATAAAAGGACCATACTAATGACAATTATTCCATGTGTACTCTTAGGGGATATGACCATATTCTCATGAGTATACGCATCTATCACTTCTCATGGCTCAACTTCGAGTAGAATTGTGATAATTAAAATACTCGCAAGCCCTGCGAAGGAGGCCCTTAAGGAAGAGGAACGCTAGGTAACCCAGGAGGTCCATGGGAGAAGGGGAGTGGGAGCAGGGAACGGGAGGTTCCTATTTGCGTCCTGTGATCATCAATACCCATGTCCGTCTCTTCTAGGCATTGTATCATTTATGTTGATTCCCAAGAAAAAGTAGATGTAAGCCATCATATGGCCACCCACCAACACGTCTAAGCTCCTCATAGAAGCACCGATCTTGATGTTAGGTGTGTCCATCACATGTGAGTCAAGAGTCCCACATCGGATACTTAAGGAATAAAGAAAGACTTAATATACACCTTGGACCCATGACTTGATAGGCTAGTCTTTTGGGTCAAGTGTGGTGGTCAATGTGTATACTATGGACTTCTTGGTGTATGTTCCTCCTTGATAGGCCTGGTTCTCCCCCAACAAGTGGTATCAGAGCCTGACTCCGTGGACTCTCCTAGAAAGCGGGTCGGGGTAAATCTCCTAGGGCCAGAAACACCAGGATACCATGATCGTTGCTCTCATGGTGGTGGGCCCAGATAGGATGAAGTGGGCCTATTTCTAGGCATTGTCTCATTTATGTTGATTCCCAAGAAAAGGTAGATGTAAGCCATCATATGGCCACCCACCAACACGTCTAACCTCCACAACTCATCGGAGAGAAAATCCATAGAAGCACCGACCCTGAGTATTGATAAAAAAAATCGAATATGATGACTCGATATTGGGAGATAGGTCTTGTCTTGATTAATGCTAACATAGACGCAACTTTCTCCGATTGAGGACCTCACTGTCCTCTAAGAGGGGTATGATGCCCTGTCTATGGACGTGGAGGAGGACTGGGTCATCATGGTTCCCCGGGACCCTCTGGCAGACCACCATGAAGCCAATATGCCCTTCGACCTGATCGGTCGTTTGTTCACTTCATGGTATTTTGACCGATCGACTATGGAGGGCCTCATGATGAAGGTCTGAACCATGAATGCCTTGTCACCAAGGACATCTGATGGGGGATATTAGGTTTCTTCTTTACCTCACAGGAGGAGAAGGATCGGATTCGTCGAGAGGAACCGTGGTCCTTCAAACGGTGGCCCCTCATCCTGGAGGCATCTACCCACAAGTCAACCGGCTACTCTCATGTTCTCCCGTTTACAATGTGGGTGAATTTGTTTGATTTCCCCGGCGAGGCCCTTGGAGACTTCATGGATATCCAAACGGACGACTCAAGCCTAACATAAGGAAGTACCTTCCTAGTGTAGTTCTAGAAGGCTTTAGCCTCCCCGCTCTATTGGACCATATGCATACAACCCTCGGGCTACATGTTGTTGGTTATGGTTTGGTTGTAGTATGAGCGTCTTCTCCGATCTGTTTCATGTACGGCTGCATCGGGTACCTCGACGTTGAATACCCCCGGAGACACCAGACGGACGCTCCTATGGTCCCCAATTTCGACCTGCTCTTAATGACTGAGGAGGCCCCCATTTTGTTCCAGGGGGTCCATCGGGAATGGTCGGACCTTATCCGACCCCGGGTTCCCCTTATAACCTGATCTGTCTCAACATTCTGTCGGTTTTTGGGTCGTTCCGCCTTAGACCTCTCACCTTGACAAAAGAAATCCTGTATAATGCATCAACGTATCCTTGGAGGTGGAGGCTCACGCCCCCTGTCTAATCCACCACCCCTAGAGGTGTTGGAGGTTCGGACATTAGAGGACGGGATAACACATGATCTTCTACCTAACCAGGAGGTCTTCTTAGTTGCGTCAAAGAGCTTGCAAGCCTCTACGAAGGAGGCCCCAGCCCAGGGAATGAGGATGGGAGAAGGGGCAGGATTGAGGATCGGCTCCCCGACACGACTCCGCTTACGCTCCCCTAGACCTAGAAGAAGAGGGGTCTGGATGCCTTTCCCCTTCCGGCAGTGATGATGAACCCGTATGGAACAGAGGCGAGGTCTGCAAAGCAACCTCTCCAGGTCCAATCAGTAGTTGGATGAGCTGTGGGGTGAGTCATAGGAGGCACACCCCGCCAAATCGGGATCAAACATAACTCGACCCAAAGCCTCCTCATTTTCCAAGGGACCTGCTTAGATGTCTGACATCATCCTCGCCTCTCTCCAAGAGTCTCCACAGAGAGACCAGCGTGTTCGTTAGACAAAACGGGTCTTTTTGAGTCAAGGTAGGAAAAATGCAAGTTGAGACACTAGCGCGCCACCATTTCCAGAAGGATCAACCCCCTCATAAGTCACTTGGAATAGCCGCCCACCATAGTCTCATGGTTAGCGTCCCGATTTTTTTGTTCGGGACTATGTTTCTCCCTTCCTTTTTTTGTTCCCACTATCTTTTAATCAATAAAGTTATGTATTTATGCTTAAAAACGAATGAAATAGTAATTATTTACCTATATATTTGTGTATTTGTAAACGTTTTATCTCTGACCTAATGTGCGATTCGTGGATGAGGCTCAAATTGAAATTTTCGTATAGGTTTTGAGTATATAATTTGTTTATGCAATCTTATTTGCAAAGATATAATAATTTGTGAGCTAATATACAATTCTTGAAATCCTATCCATACCTCGTTTTACTTCAAGAACTAACGATATGAAATAAGTCTACACTTTCTAAAGGGTTTATTGGAACTTGCGGTGTAAAAGTAGAGTGTGGCTTGACACTTCTAATACCTTTATATAGAGTGATACTTAGTAGCTAGACATGCCACCCCGAAAAAAGGTTTCCCTGACGCATTCTCTCCTATTATCTTCATGTAGCAATGGTCTTTCGGACGAAATTTGTCTTGATATCTCCCTTATGCCCAATATTCCAGACATCCCTAAAGATATCAATACATTTTCAGATTGTTAAGAATCGGTATAGACCTTCCCATCATTGTCTAGGCTAGCGAAGATTAGGATGTGGGTGTGAGAAATATGGAGGGCGAGAAACAACTTTGTTTGTAACGCCTGAATGGCACCACGGCCACAACCAATGGCCACTTCGGGGCCTTGATAAAAGCTAACTCCCACCCTTCCTCGACAGCGAACCCGACGGCATGGAGCCAACCAGTAGAAAGATGGTTGGAAGGCCCAAACCGCGCGGGGTTTTATATGTTCTGGCGCTAGTGGAAAAGTTAGGGGTCCCAGAACCAACTCCTCCTAAATCGAAGCGCAGGTCATCTAGGTCGCTTTCTTATGGATCTGAACGATAAGCCTCACCCAGAATTCTGGTTCGTAATGATACTCAGCTTCTGATCAACGAGGAATATACTCTCATATCACCGTTATGAGTTATCCTAACCGGACTGCCAGGCCATCATTGGTATTCACGAGGACATCGAAGTCGAACTTGTTACACGTTCAACGAACGATGCCTCCCATTAAATAGCCAGGAAAATGTATGTTCCTTCTGAACATGATTTATCGTGCCTGATGCACTTACTTAATAGGGGTAAAATGAGACCATGTATAGAAATATTTATCGTTACTATTTAATGTGTATTTAGAGCATCCGTAATCTTTGAATCGGGTTGAGGCTGAAAGGAGGAAAACATTTTTTCTCCTCTTCCAGCTTGATTGAAACAATTTTATTTGCAGTCCTTCGATCCGACTGAGCCTAAAAGATGAAAATAATACAAAAAAAACTTCATTAATAATTTATAAAATCCAAAAATGTAAAAGATATGTATAAATAAAAAATTAATTAAATTTTTATAAAATAATAAATACAATCAATTTATAAAATCTAATTTTTAGGTTCTAATTTTTTTTAGAAGAACTTATACTATTATTACTGAAATGTAAAGTAGATCGATGAGCACATATTTGTACTCATCTTACAGGCCATATACCAAGAAACTAACATAATGCAGTAACATGAAAATAAACTTTGCTCCAGACATAGGGGCGGTCGAAGGGGACATCTGCGGTAGCATCCTGAGATACCGATACAACATACTTCTACCAAATGGCACTGGTCGAGCCAACCAAGTGAGAGGGGAATAATGGTGGACTGACATCTCCCCCGGTAAGTCAGCCTGCGTCGTCCTCCCTGGAATGATACTTTTAGGGCTCCTGAACGCGGGATTGCTAACTCCGGACTGGTAGGGGAGACTCTTGTCGGCTGGTGATGGAACCAACGCCATCTATTAGCCAGGAAGGAGGTACAACCGACCAACCCCTTCCTGGGCCTCCTCAGACTCATTCCTGGAGGCGGGGGTGCTTGTGGCCCCCCGTCGCCGCTACATATGACCCACCATCTGACGCCGTCGAACCCTCGGATTCTTCCGGCTCCTCTTCTCTCTCCAGTCGTTTCTTCCCAGACAAGGATGGGCCGGTCTCCTTTCCCAGCCACGCAGAAGGAATATCCTCAGTCTTAGTCTCGGAGGACCTAGCTCTCCCATTTCCATGCTCCTACCGAGGAGGTGGCGTGCGTGGGTCCCAGGTACCCCCTTGCTCCCCTTCCAGGTAAGCCCAATTGGTCCCTGGAGCCGTCTTCCCATGTTTTGCTTTCTCAAGAGCGGACCTCGGATCTCCAGGGGCACGTAATGAGTGTCCCCTGATTCCTCCAGCTATAGGGCATGCCGGAAACAAATGTCTCGCGCAGCTGCATCCAAAACAATGGTCTGGAAGATGTTCATATGATACCTAGAGAGAGTGTTCGTACATGTGATTCCGATAACCGGAACCATATCTGACTCTGGAGAGGGACTCGAATGTCGGCCCGAATCTGGATTTTCATGAAGTCTCCCCAATAGTAGCCTGAACTATCCACATCGACCGCCTGGCAGACCCCTAGAGCATTCCCCACTCGGAAGCCCACCTCCTTGTTCCACGCTCCCACCGGCAGGTTAGATACTCTAGCCCAAACCGAGAAGTGATGGAAGCTAAGATCTCCCACCTGCATGTGGGCCCTGAGATCTGTGAACAACACTATAGACTCCCAGAATGCCCATGGCTCTCCTGCCAAAACTATCGCCATTTCCCTTGCTGACCTGAAAAAGAATGCCACTACACCCCCTTCTTGAGGCTTCGCTTCTACTTTCATACCCCACAGGTCCTCCATTCCAGCCACAAGCGACTTCCAAAAGAATTTCTTCGATGTTAGTACCTTTGCTGCCATTGCAAACTGGAATTGACCCCCGCTTTGACAATATCCCCCGTAGGTACCACCACCTCCTTGATACATAGTGACGACAATCTGGACCCTAGATCCCCCACTCAAGCCTCCGCTCTCCGAAAGCCCCTTGGTTCCGAGTCCGCCGGGTCCCCAGACCCGACTTGCCGCCACAACACCCGACCCGACTCCACTGGATCTCCCGTCAGGTGGGTCCGATCCAACTCGCCCCGCTCCCTCGGTCCATCAAATCCACCCCGACTCTACAGCCCAGCTCGGGTCCGCTCCACACCCGCCCCATAACGGGCCGCCCATGTGGCCACATCTCTCGGCCCGCCTCGAGTCCAACCTGGGTGGCCCACTTGTCCATGCTTAGCCCGACCCGCTCCTGCCCGAGGCACCCATCCCTCTGCACCTCTCCCGGCCCGTCTAGCATCCAGAAGCAGCCCAGAATCTCGGCCCACAGCAACATTTCCCCGACCTAGACCACCCTCAGAAACCCTAGGGTTCTCCCGCGCAACCCCCTTACCCTTGCTTCTCCTCCACGCCTGCGCCACCGGTGACTCCACCGGCGTCACATCCGTGTCCGATGACACTACCACGGGGACCAATCCCTTATCCCCCATGGCCGGCCCCCCGTCCACATCCTGCGCCTGCAGCACCGAAGGCCCCGCAGCTCTCTCCATCGCCGACGGCCTCCCCGACTCCCGTGCCACGCTCGGTCGTGGTCCCCTCGCCGGCGTCCAGCGCACCCGACTCGCCGCCGAGTGATACCATCCCCGCCTCCCTGATTCCCCTCCTCCGATCTCTGAGCCGAGAACCTCATAGGGGAAGATCCACCTTCCCTCGGCGATAGTGAAACTGGATCCGTGAGCGACTCCCCGTCCCCCGTCGCCCCTTTCGTCGCCTTCTCCTGCAACTCCTCTTCCGACCCCATCTCTTGTTGCTCGAGAGACACATCACCCTCCACGCAAGTATCCGATCCTCCCTCTCCGTTCACCCCCCTGTTACCCCCGACATCCTCCATGTCCGGCTCCATAAGCCACACGGAAACGTCGCCGGAAATACTAGACAACTTGGCCGCCGATGTTGCCATTGTTTGCCCAGAAAACACAAAACCTAACCCTAGCAGAGAGAGACGGCTGTGACCGAAAAAGTATTTCTAATTAAATTAAAGGTAGAATTTTTATCTTAAAATAAAAATTGAATAAACTAATATGTAATAGATAAAAATATTTTAAAAAAATGAAAACCCTCTTTCTCTTTTCAATCGGTTGAAACCAGCGACAGTAACCTTATCGCCATATGTATTCGCCAACGGTTATCAACCTCCTTTTCGTCTGCATTTTCTCTCTTTCAACCAACGGTTTCTTGTCACCGACGCAATTCAGCCTCTTTTTTGCAGCCAACTACAGGTACTCTTGTATGTTTTCATTACGGAAGTGAAAAGATCTTGTGTTTATCTGCATCCCATCATGGACAGAGGTTGTCGTGGCTGACTGGCTGTCACGGGAAAGAAGTTGGCCTCCAAATCCCCAACAACCGACCTCCTACAGCGTTGTGCGCCTACGCTTCAAACGGAGACTTGGGTTTTTGGTAGATCCGATAGGTGCAGACGGCGCTTGGCGGATACTCTCATTGACACATTCAACATGAGTAAATTCGCTACCCATATCATTAATGGGTTAACTCGTAAACCCCAAACCATTGTTTGGTAACACAAACCCATTCGTGGCAAAACCAATTATGGAAAAGAATTAGCTCACAATTAACCGTGCTTAAACCGGCCTTCACTTAAGAGTGAAGTTAAGTTAAAGTAGATAAAAAGATGCCAAACCATACATGCTTCCTATAAGGTTCCTCGTGTACCTAAAACACAATTTGCCACTGTCAAGCTCAACGTTAGTTCAATCATGTCTCCCGCCTCAAAGAAAACGAAAGGTACAGGCCAACTTCAATAAGGAAATTACAGACACTAAGCTAGAAATGGCAAAATTTTGATTAGCTATTGACCATTGATTTGCCGATTCAGTAGTAATTCCCGTAGTAGGCCTGAGGAACCGGTGCAGGTTGCTGAGTTGGGGCCATCGCTGCCACAGTCGGTGCTGCTACTGCAGCTGGTTGCACGTAACTTTGTTGTGGATATGGCTGCTGCTGAAAATCACACAACCGGAGAATTAGTTATGGGAATCAAGCACTCCCTTCACTCCAAAATCATTGCCCCTCTTACTGAACTCAGATGTCTCAAAGTAAAGTCACATTTCTTATTTTTGAAGTTATTTAGATATGAATGACAGATAATATATGTGGTTTACTACTTTACTTGGTTACATCCATTTAGTGTATAACACGTGGAGATCATGGGGTGGAAAAATGAGGCACTAACTGTCCTAATCCTTGCTAAAGAGTATATGGGACACTTGCTTTAGGTTGGAAGGAGTACAGTAAAGATAAGACTCCAAGAAAACTAATACTACCGTCAAAGTGGCATGTTTGACTTAGCAAAGATTGAGAATTACTGAATTAGTAGAGTTAACATTTGACTTTGCACCGCAGACCTATCTCCCCTGAGGTAACCACTAAGGGGCTAATAAAGGACTCAAATAATTGATAGTATGGATACTTCCAACATAAATAACAGGAACAGCCCGGAACACATAAATGAGCACATTATAGTACCTGGGCCGGATATGTAGGAGGATAAGCACCATATGCAACGTTTTGTGGCATGGTCGTGGGAGCTTGAGGAGTGGCATAACTTGCTCCATAAGCACCATACGCAGTCTAACGTGCAGAATTGACGAAAACAAATAGATTTAGTGCACACAATCAGCAAATAGACGTAATCAGAGGAATTAGCAACACCATAGAGACTGGGAGGTTCACCTGTTGGGTGTAGCCAGGGGTCCACTGCTGTCCCTGTGCTTGAGCAGTTTGCGGCCAAGCTTGAGTTGTAGGGGCATAATTAGCCGGCCACTGAGTTTGCGCACTTGGATATGCACCAACCAAAGGCTGAGCGGGTGAAGGAACATGAGACCTGGTCATCTTTGATCTGTCTGAAGCTAAATAATCTTCTGCATGGCGCTTTCTAAACTCTGAGGTACTCCGATGGCGTAAGAACATTTTGGAATGCCGATCATCAGCCTTCTTAATAGCCTCAGAATCTCCAAATGTATCCAAGAACTGCATAACAAATTAGACACTCATGAAACTTCCATCAAAATATGAATAAATGCATCCAAGTAGGTACAATAAGTAAAGATAAGATGCTATGGAATTGAGAGTATAACCGGTTAAAATGATACTGGATGGAAATCCCACCAAAGATCTAAATGTTATATTTAAACATACTGTCATGTAGGTATTTTCTTCAACCTTCATGTGCGGGTTACTAAGGAGGTGGATCACCAATAACAAGTACATGAGTAATAAACAAACTACCGACAAACTTTCCTTTTCTTATCGTTATCATGCATAGATACCAAATTATGTAAGCAGAACCACACAAATATTACAAGTCGTATTTTGGAAACAAAAAAGTTACCTCCAAATAAATGCTAGATAGTTCTTCCCGTTCACCAGGACTTGCATGATTGGGATATTCTGGGTTCGGGAGTAAGAACCTATTCACCAATGAATCCAAGAAATCAAATTGCTTTGGAAGTGACTGAATTGACTCTAGATGGATCAGGCCCTGCATATGTTTTGCAATAAAGACAATGAGTAACTAGAAAATACATTATGATATTCGAAAGGGTAAACTGCATGTGCAAGCATGCAAGGTAAGAGAACCTCAAGAAAAGGTTTGGTTAATTGGACACGCTCAGCTGCTTCAGCAAGGATTCCTCTTGCTTTCTCGGCATTGCCAGAAACCTACCAAGCAAAGCAAAAATATCACCAATTACATACAAAACAAGCATACGCCATAACACCAGACATTTATCAAAATATGCAAATGAACATATATTGGATAGTTAAAATTCAAGAAAGCGTGTGCAATGGCAAGAGATGTTAAACTTTACACATCATTACAATTTAAACAATAACGACAACAGTATCTAATTTCAGTATCATACTTAGTGTCAAAACATGAACAGGACGAGAGGTAAATGACAATATATAAATCTAGAAACTCTCTAACACTAACATGAACATTTAAGCATGAACATTTAAATAATCCAACCTACCAGGTAAATAAATCGAGAGTACTGAGCATACAGCATCGGTAATACTTGTGAATGTTCCTTTTCTTTTTCAATTGCAATGGCATGCTCATAAACTTTAAATCCATCTTCTAGATTGCCCTGCAGAAATATGTCAAACTAAAGTAAGAAAATAATAGTTTATAAAGTTATAACTAAGTATCATTAACAAAGAGGATGATCAATCTTACTAGTCTACGTTCCATGTTGGCATGCTTGATAATTGCTTCAAGAAGCCCAGGTGAAACCTCGGAATGAACAAGTTGGAAGGCAGCTCTAGCCCCAACTATGTCCCCATTCTTTTCTTTAAACCGAGCTGCAAAAAGATGAATCTCCGGCTGCCTCTGTTCAATAAATTGGAATACAGCAAACAGGAGTTATGTAGGGGAGAAATGCGAGAAAATAGGGGAACAATAGACAAGTAGTATGCACTATTGTGCTAGGATAGACACTTGTGTAGCAACATGAGTTGAAACTTGTTGGAGTAATTATTCATCAAAAGTAACCCTTGCTGGGCATTGGTAGGCATTAGGCAGCCTCACTTTATCATAATTCATACATGAGGCTATGTGACATAAACTCACTATATCAAGGGTAAGAATGCACGCGAGAGAGTAGCCTAACACTATTGGCTAGTTAAACTAAAAAGAAATGAGTGCGTAATTATTTAAACATTCTTCTTCCAGGCCTATTTTAGGGATCTACTTGTTGAAAAACCTCTATAATTTTAATACAAATGCACTTGAATGATTATTTCATAGCTGACTCAACAAAAGAGAATGTCCCTACCTTGACAAAGATTTGGGAAGCGCGGGCAAGTGCATTATCGGCGAGATCCATACTTCCATTGGCTTCCATGCATAGGATATATCGTATCCAATATTCAGGATAGTTAGCGCATGCAATTAGGCATCTTTCATATAACTTTACCACCTACAGAAAAAAGGAACCCACATCAACGACTAAACCAAACATATTAAAAAATAATCTTGAAGTTGAACATTTAATAAAAAAAGGGAGATGCGCATAAGAAATACTCCATTGGTGGAACAGAGAAGCCCCTCAATACAAGGGGCTCCCATTGCCTGACAGATAGATGGTTAAGAACATAAGAAGAGACCTGCATGCATAACACTGCAACTTTAAAAGAATGAAAATCACTAAACACATCATGAACCTCCACTGACAAATGAGAGTTTGAAGTACTTAGCCTTAAAGAAACCAAATCGAAGCCCCATGCTTTAGTCTCATTTCCCGATTAAAAGTTGCTTCATCCAACGTTTAGCCAATAAAGCATACGGTACAGCAGATATTACTTAACTGTGAGTCAGTGTATAATAAGGACAACTAAGAACTACAAAGCACAATACAGAAGGAACAAATAAAAAACAAATTCTAATACCTTGTTCAAGTCTTCTTCCCTTTCCATACAATCCAGATAGTGATGCCAATTTTCAAGTTCAGCAGGATTGAGGGGTCGCACATGAAAGTAAGGTCTTTTAATAGCTGATTCAAAATTAATGATCTTAGCATCAAACTCTTTAGCTTTCTTGTACATCTCTTCTCTACTGCTGATATACTTCTGCAGCTCATCCGCTTCTGTTAAGCCACTGCTTACAATTTTGTGAGATTGTTCTACAGCATCAGTATTAACTTCTCCATCTTTTACTTCATCACCAGCCTCTGTACAGAGACTTGCTGCAGCAGTATCAGCTTCCTCAGCAGTCCTTAACTCCGACAAAGGCCGGCTTCCAGCTAACTCTTTAAAGCTACAACATCAATGACAGACGGAATGTTAAAAACTCTCCACAAAATAACATGAGCTCAAACCCACTATATAAGTCTATGAATGTGCGAAACCATGAATGTGTTTGCGCATACAATGGCCCGGCTTCATTTTTCAAAGCAGCAAACCACAAAAATGAGCTATTACATAAACAATCCACTCGGTTATAATAGCTACAAGTATAAACGAAAAATAATTCAACATGCTGACATTTAAAAATAGGCCTTCATAAACTTACTCAAGGCTACTATAGAGCAAGAGCACTTTATGAATTATCTCTGTAAAAAATATCATCACAAACACAGTTTGGACAAATGGGTTCGCAAAAAGAATTGGCAATCCATGCAGAAAGCAGTCAACTTTGGGGTAATAGTTTTAATCAAATGCCTTAAATGCTTTCTTAGTATATAGTTTCAAATATTTAATAACTTGGTTAATAATGATGAAATTCCTTGTTTTATTTTTGACAACCCTAACCAAATAAAATGCACCCTGTAAAGACAAATGAGTAAAACCACATTTCAAATCTCACATACATGAACTTGAATCCCATAGAATCGAGAAATCACCTGTTCAGATAACGGTCGAGTTGTTGATTTGGATTCTCTAAGATCCTTGTATATATCATAGCAAGCCGCCCCCACTCCTGCTGCATGTACTCATATTCTATATATTTATCCCATAGAGTGTAAGACAAATAATCTGTTCCAACGTAAGCTAATCCTCGTTCAAATAGCCTGAAAACACGAAAAGTACCACTATTGAATGACTGTTAACATAAAATAAGCCAACACAAACAGGTTCACAAATGGAAAATAGTGGCACAAATGAAGAAGTCACTCTAACAGCAATTGACACATCCAAATGATGCATTTACATCCTGGAAATAACCTTTTACGTCTGTGAAATAGAACAGAGATAAATACCATCTTAGACCTTAACTGGACAAGATGTTTCCCACAGCATTTTGTTCATTGATGCCCCTCAGAGTCAGTTTAATAAAACATATTTCATGGATAACTACAAGACTATGACACAAGCCTCCAGATATAACAAAACACGGGTATAATCAAGCCAGAAAAAAAAAACTGAATTAGATTATAAAAGCATTTCAAAATCAAGGATCCGCACATCAAAAAATTAATTTCTAAAGTGCGACCCACCAAACCTTATATATGTGAAGAAACACTGTTTAAGGCATGTCAAACTCAGGCCAGAGAGCAAAACAGGTTATTGCAGATTCATGTGACTAAGAAAAACACTCTCAATATAAGTCCTTGCTATAAAAAACAAGAATGGAAGGATAAAAGGCCATTACCTTCTTACAGTGTCAGGGTCTCCATATGTGCTGATGGCAAATATACAATAATGCAACCAAATGTCAACTGAATAGGTAACACCCAGAACAGCCCGTTCATAAACTTCCACAACCTTTTCGTTTGACCCAAATCTTGCTTCATGGTCTGCATACTTCTTCCAATAACCATAACACAATGGAAACTCTGCCAAGAAGGCATCATAAACTTTCCGAATTTTCAATATGTTGTCCTGTAGATGAATACATGTGATCTTTAAGCTTTAGGGAGAAAACAAGGCAATCAGATTAAAAAATCATCTGATTCTGAAGGAATAAGAATGCCAACTAAATGCTGTGAGGATAACTACTGCATGCACAGAACCAGGAACAATTTATGCCTACAGTAAACTGCTTTAAATGGAAAAGGAGGTAATTGCTAAAAACACCCTAATGGATCAGGTACAAACAGATGACACCAACAAATTGCTTTGAATGGAAAAACGGAGGCAGAACAGGACCATGAGCAATAGTAAGATGATGTCAAATTTTTGAACTCTACAAAAATGACATTTCTTATTTGAGAGTTCTTTGATTTGAATTTATATTACAGCAGATGGTGGACACCCAAGGAAACAATAAACATAAACCGGTAGCAATTCAGATATAAAGCAAATTAGCATACGCATATGTAATACAAAAAATGGACGACTTATCAGACACATGGCTTACTCAAATAAAGTACAAAAGCTCAAAAGCCTTCTTTAAAGTAGCATCGAGTTCATAAAACAATCACCCACATGAAACTGAAAAATCCATTCTGGCAAGAGAAGCATGCTGACATACCTCTGCTACCTTCTCTGTTTCATCAATCAGCTCAGTCCATGCACTAAAATCCAAAGAACTGACCCTCACGATGTTCCATAGTCGTTCTTCTTCAGCAGACATAGCAGGGGCTACATATTATTGATAAGAAGAGAAGTGAATAAAGTTGCCTAGAAATTGTTTGGTACTAAAATTGATAAAGTTCTGACATATAGATTTTGTCTCTCTTAAAGTTAATCAATTTCTAAAAACATACCGGATCCATCTGTAAATTGCTGTTCAGCTGCTGCAGAAACCACATTATCTAAGGCATTTCCGTTTGCGACTGATGCCACAATGTCAGCTTCACTAGCAACACCACCATTAACAGAAGTACTGTAAGGGGTGGAATCGTTCACTCCAGCAGCATGGGCGCTCTCTCCACCGGTATATGTATGATCTTCTTGCATAGCAGAACCAGGATCTGTGTCATTTTTATGCCCATCATCTAAACCGGAACCAGTAACTATGGTATCAGCTCCTTCTGCCGGAGCAGCAGCAGAAGCATAGCCTTCTGTAGCCTCAGGAGCAACAGTAGAGGTAGGTTCGGCATACCCACTTGAGGTATATCCAGTAGACGAATAACCCATAACTTCAGATGTTTGTGCAACTACTGTTTCACTATCTCCCATACTCAACTAACACGTCTTCCTCGAGGGCACAAACTGCAAAACTATAAACACCTCTAAATTGGGTCCTACAAAATTCAGCCAAAAAAATCATTATTGGTTGGATATATCTATCATTTGCTTCATACGAGAACATTAAAAATCATAGGAGCCACTCAAAAAAATATAAACCATCATTACATTTGACACTACATATTAGAAAACAATCAAAATCCTAATTCCAAATATAATTTGATAAGACCCAGTTCCAAAAACAGTTGAAAATTCATTAGCGAACTATCACACCATCCATAGAAAAAGCCAAACTTAAAACCTGGCTAAAACAAAACCTTGAGCAAACTAGCAGCCTCCATACACAATACAAACAAGCCATATTTTAACATAATAATGGTGTCAAAAATCGTTAACGAAGCATTCGGATCCATTGTCACAGAAATTAAGCACCAAAACACAAAACCCTAGCGAGACGTCTAGAACAGGGTCTCGTAGCTCTAAACCCTAAACGATACAAAATGCAACTTCGAGGAACCGAACCATTGAAATATGATGGAACTCACCGGACGGCGGAGAAACGGCGTCGCTCGCAGGAAGGGGAGCTCTGTGAGTTTGTATAGACTTTTGGTCCGGAACCGAACGCTCGTAAGGAGAGGAAGAGAGAGTGTGTGTGGTACTTGTGCTCGCGGTTCCATAGTAATTGTGATGATGTGGAATTCATACCGTTAGATTGGTCGTGAGGGATTGGATCTTGGCCGTCCAGAAGGATGACTTCTGGAGGCGGATAATTCACTGACCTCTGTTGCGATGTCATCACTTCGGCCCATTATAAAGCAATGAACCCATGTTAGCCTTTTCGATGGTCGGGCCGAGACTTCACTTGTTGTTTATTGGGCTAAATTACATATGTGAAATGGAAAGAGTAACGAGACAGTAGAGTCCTGGACATATCGTCTAAGGGCATCCACAGTTGTGGGTTGAGAGCGGACGGGGAGATACTGGCGGGAAGAAATTGTCGGCGAGGAACAGGCGTGGAGAAGGCGTTGAGTTGGCGGAGAGCAATTACTGGAAGCTCAACGCCGGCTGGGAAGAAAATTAGTATTTTAAAGCAGAGTTTGGTGGCTCCCCGCCGGCAACCACTGGGAGCTCCTCTCTTGTAACGTTTCATAGTTGATTTCGCCCTCGTCACCACTCAAAGAATTCATGACCAAACGAAAAGTGAAAACTATTTAAGAGGACAACGAAACAACGAAACAATTGATGGTGTAAGAATGCATTGAACTGAAAAGTGTATTTATAGGGAAGATTCGTCAGATTTGGGAAATTTTTTCCCTCAAGCCTAATCGGTTGAGTCAGCACCACGTGGCGGATTCTCCTTGTTGAAACCGCCCACGTGTCTCTCGCTGAACTAGTTAGTCAAAGTCATCACTATAAAAACGTTGTATCGACGATGTACAGAATCGTAAACTGCCTAAAACTGCACAATCCATTCATCGTTGAATTGGACCAAAATTTAACAGTTCGACGTAGAAATTTAACTTTACAATAAAATTTAACGCACGAATCGTTAAAGATAAGACCCCGCTACGGTGCTCTTATAAGTAGCTTACATTATTAGTCCTAACCAAAAAAATATATGCAACAAGATTGCTTCAATTAGTCTCACTTTTCTCAAGAGAAAAACCCCAACTAATTGGATTGTGGAATAATATTTTTGTGTAAAAAAACTAAAACCTCATCCGCACGGCCACAATACCACAAAACCCTCGGCCAAACATCCGATCCCCTCTCGTCTTCGCCCTTCCGTCGCCGCAACACAGAGCACTAGACATGGCTGCAGCGCAAGCACGCAGGGGAGGAGTGTCTCTCCCGGACAGGCCGAGCAAGTCGGAGTCGAGCATCGTCTCCAAGATCTCCAACTCCTCCATCGTCTCCAAGGGCATGCAAGTGGCGTCGGACGCTTCGTTTGTGTCGAAGAAGCTCCTCAAGAGCACCGGAAAGGCCGCCTGGATCGCCGGAACTACTTGTCTGGTTCTGTTCGTGCCTCTCATCATCGCCATGGACCGCGAGCAGCAGTTGACGGAGATGGAGCAGCAGCAGCAGACCCTCCTCGGCGCTCCCCCGTCTGGAAAAATCTGAGATAGGACGAAATTGAGGTATTTTCTATCGTGGAATGGGTCTGTACCATTAGGGCTTAGGTTCAATTTGGCTCCTTAGGGTTGAATTGAATGGTGACATTTGCTTAGTATATGCAATTCTAGGGTTTTGGGGATTGGAACAATGCTATATGACTCATTGCAGTTCTAATAAATAGAGAATTCGAATACTTATTTTGTGTTTGATCCATATGGATTTGGAATATTATTGTGTTTCTGTGAAGTATGTTGTTTCCTCTTTGATAGTATATTTGCTTGGATTGATTAGAATACATGAGCTGTGGAAAGAACAAAAAGTCTCGCAACTTTAACAATGAGGGCACTAACGATCTGCATACATTAGAATTGGTATGGTCTTTATGGTCCATATATGCTACAACAGCAAGGTTCTGGTTTCAAATTTTGGTAACACTGCGTGTTTCATTGAACTTCCATATTATGGCATGACCTTTTTTTTCCTTTCCAAATGGCTTATTGAGGTGCTCTTTAGTTACTTTCCTCTGGTATTTGTGATATTTAGCTCTCTCGGTCCAGAATGAAAATAGTAGATGGCAAGTGTAGACAAATCCTTTTTACATTTTTTCTTACTTTAGAGCTTTTACATGTGAAGTGCCTAGGTTTGATAGTTGAAAAATGATTACAGATCCTAGGGGGAATGGAGAAGTAGCAATGTTGTGGGAAACCCGTACCGGACATTTTTATTCCAGGAAGATGATGGACAAAAAACTTTGTTGAAGAACAAGGATACTTATTTTTCTATAAGCATGTAGCTTGAAGGCAAGTAGAAAGATTTTGTGTTTCATGTATAGAACATTAGTTGACCCTCGTACTACAAGTTCATGGTCTTGTTTGTTCTTGTAGTTTCACCGTCATATTGACTTAACTAAGGGTGGTTTCTGACTTAGATGTTAAAATAAGTCTAGCTTGCCGTCATGTTCAATGCATGCAACTACTTCCTAAGTAATATAAGTGCCTACAGGAGGGACCGTTTCTATTTTTGGACTGAGTGATACCTCAGGAAACCGACAGGTGACCACTGTGTTATGGCGAGCGAATATTTCGTTAATCAAATCACTTGTCAGTCAGCTTAGCATATGTTGTGAAATGGCATTCTGGTACTATTTCTGTTAAGGTTAAATTGGTCAGTCGGTAATACTGTGTAGAATACTATACGACATTGTATGACTGTGAAATGTAGATTCTTATGGTAATACTATCTACTTACTGTTATATCAAATTATATGTTTACTAGCCAATAGTTCAATCACATTCCCATGAGGCTCTCTTTGATTTCATTATTGAGAATCAAATCAGGCATGTTGAGAAATAATATGATAGGTTCATCATCTTTGCAACACTATCCCTCCTCCCTTAAATGTGTTTTGTCTAATTTTCCCATTATGGTGGTTCTGACTTATGTTTCACACATTCAATGTTGATATAGTAGTCCTTCCTAAGTTAAGGAGAAAGTTTAGTGATTGTATCTGAAGATTTCTTTTTGTTCGAAAATAATGTCCAAAATGTTCTTTCAGATTCGGTAATCGTAGTGTCAGTATGTTCGGTTTAGACCATACGAGTGTCCTCAACTCTTCAATGATGTTGTTTGGAGGTATTAAGAGCACCCGTAGTGGGACGGTGTTTCAACGGCGAGATGGTGCGACATTTCTACTTTTAGATTCCTTCATCACTCTCTCCTCTTCCGGCGCAAGTTTTAACGCCCCTATATGCATTAGCTTTAACGTAAAAGTTGGTTAGGAAGTGTGAATTTACACACAAACGTTGACGCAAACATCGTGTACGCTACAAAAAAGCTGGCGTTTTGATCGGCGAAATAGTCTTTTAACGTCGAAGATCGACGTTTACCCCTACGGATGCTCCAAGGCAATGTGCAACCATGGGGTGCTCGTTGAGGGGCCGAAGCTAACGCCTCTAATAAAATATTGTATTTGTGAGGCTTCGAATTTAGAGCTTTGAAGCTAAATTGAGAAATTCTGTAATAGTGAGATGTCTGTAGAGATGTCCGAAGAGATGCATAGAGTTAAAATATTAATTTTATAACTTGTATATTAAAAACTCGTTATTTTTCTATTAAATTCTTAAATCATAATCAAAGTTAATTTTAAAAACATATAAGAAAATTTTCAAAAATTAGGAAAAAAATTAATGAAAATTAACAAAATTAGTAAAAGAGTTTTATAATACTTAGAAAATTACAAAACTATACTAACAAAAGAATTAAAAATAAAAGGAACTAACAAAAAATAAATATTTGTTTATTAAAAACTGAAAATATAGAAAAAAGATTAACGAAAATTAACAAAATTAGTAAAAGAGTTTTAAAATACTTAGAAAATTACAAAAATATACTAAAAAAATTTAAAATGTATATGAAGTTAATAAACGAATTTATTTAAAAAGTATTAACTATAATTATTAAAAATAAAAAATAAGTTAAAGCAAATTATACAAATGTATTCAAAATTAATAAAATAATTTATAAAAGAAAAGGATTAAAAATGAAAAAGAAATAAGAAAAGGTATAAGAAAATAAGTGATAAACAAAAAAAAAATGTAAAGGATTTTTATAAGTATAATGCGCAGAGCTCCTTAAACCCTAGGTGAGTTTTTTGCGATTCCTTCTTCCATAGCAACTTGCGACGTGTCCTCCTTCCAAGCAAGGACGATGGCATCGACAAAAGATCTGGACGGGGGCGAGGCAATCTTTGACGCTGAACTTTTCAGGGAGCCAAGTAGCCCAAGGGAGGAGACGGCGGCGCTGGGGATCGGGGTTCAGCCGCGATCGATCGGAGCTGCTGAAGACTCGTTCACGTCGGAGGAGGATCTGTCGTCGCGCGGGGAGGAGAGTCAACATATGACGTTCTCGGCGCAGAACACGAGCGCGGAGGGTAGAACGCCATGAGGAACGAGTAGGTTCCATGGGGCGGCGAGGGGGGTGACCCGTTGTGTGCAGGTGGCGGGGCCGCGTCCGAGGAAGGGGCGTGGGGTGTTGCAGCGACCGGAGAATGGGGAGTTCGCATGGAATCCGTCGCCGGGGATGGAGGGAGAACCGGTGGAGTCTATACATGAGGGAGAGGAGCTGGTACCGATTGTGGTATCGTCGGATACGGGATCACAAGCGACATAGTCGTCGGAGGCGCTGGCGTGGCGACGAAGGAAGGGGAAGGCATCGGCGCGCGAACCCCGTAGGGTTTCGGACGATGGGTCGGGGCGGGTGCAAGGTGAGCTGGGTGTGGGCCAGGGCCTACTTGCGGATGCCAGGTGGGGGTAGAGATCTGGGCCAGGTGAGGATAATGGGCCGGGTGGAAAAAAGGGCTCGGGTTGGCAACCAAGAATGGGTTCTGGGCCAGTGAGTCGGAATGGTGGACCGACGGTAGGGTGGACCCGGGGCGGACTGGGGGACATTGCCCGGTGGGCTGCTCGGTATGGAGCCGGGTCGGGTCAAGACCCGCGGGTGAATCCGACTGGACCAGAGTGGAGAGACGGGTTGGATCCTACTCGAAACCCGGTTCGTGCGGGTCATCCGAACCCGGGAAGTGGATTTAACCCGTTTGGAGTACGGGAATGTCGGTAGAGCGACTTGCGTAGTCCGAGGGAACAAGTTGGGGACTTGGGTTCACAAATGGGCTCGATGAGGATCAAGGAGGTCGTTGTGCCAGTACAAGAGGTCACAGGTCGCGGTGCCCAGTACCGGTTTGCGTTGGCAGCTAAGGTGTTGACGTCTAAAAAGGTCATCTGGAAGTCCGTGGTGGCTCGGATGGAGGATTTGTGGGGTATGAAGGTCGAGGCGAAACCATTGGAGGGGGGTCTGGTCGCTTTCTTTTTTAGGACGACAAAGGAAAGGGAGAGGGTTCTTCTGGGGGAACCGTGGTCCTTCTGGGATTCGCTCGTGCTATTTACGAATCTGCGAGCTCATATGCAGGCCAGGGACCTTGAGTTCCACCACTTTTCAGTTTGGGCGCGTGTTTCCAACTTGCCGGTGGGTGCATGGACTAGGGATGCGGGGTTCAGGGTGGGGAACGCATTCGGTGTTTGCCAGGGGGTGGATGTGGATAAGGCAAGACTTTGCTGGGGGATTTCATGAAGATCAAGATTAGGGCGGACATCAGGGTACCATTGCAATGTCAACTATGGTTTCGGTTATCGGAATCACAGGTACGAACCCGTCTTTATGTATCTTACGAACACCTTCCAGATCACTGTTTTGGGTGTTGTTGTGCGGGCCATTTGTTTCTGGTCTGTCCGGTGGCCGTAGGTGTACGGGGTACATCGCTGAAGGCACCGGCGGATCCGAGATCTGCATTGGAGAAGGCGAAACATGGGAAGGATACCCCGGGGATGAATTGGACGTATATGAGAAGTCTGGGGGGAGGGACACCCAAACCGGCTATACCACAGACGCCCCCCTGAATCAGGAAAGAGAGAAGTATTGGGGGCAAGCGGGCTGTCATGAGGAGGTACCGGTAGGATGGCTGTCGAGGGATCCTTCACCGTCGTTATCTTGGAAGAAAATGGCGGATAGGGACGAGGAATATGAGGAAGAGGAGGGGTCGTCGGCATCAGATGGGGCGTCATAAGTAGCGGCGGGGGGCTTCAAGCACCCCCGCCTCCAAGAATGAGTCACTGGGGGCCCAAGGAGGGGTTGGTCGACTGTACCACCTCCCTGGCAGATTAGTGGCAACAGTTCTGCGAACAGTCGACAAGATTCTCCCCTACCAGTTCGGGGTCAGCAATCCCGCGTTCAGGAGCCCTACATTTATCAGTCAAGGGAGGACGACGCACGCTGACTTCCCGGGGGAGATATCGGTCCACCACTATAAAGTTTCCACTTGGTCTGCTCGATCAATGTCTTATGGTTGGAGCATGCTGTATCGGTTTCCTTGGATGCTACCGCAGTTTCCCCCCTCTGACCGTCTCTATGCCCATGAGCAACATTTACTATTTAACAATTGATTTCCAGTTTTATGTTAGATTCTTGGTTTGTATGATGGTAGCTGTTTTGCGACCACTAGAATGCTTTAATTAATAATAGGGGTTACTCCATGTCCTAACGCCCAACTTTCAGAAATTGTTAAATCCAAACCCTGTACAATTGAAATTGCCATGTAGTAACGGTCAATTAAATGAAATTGCCAACAGTTTCTAATTTTAAACGGACGTTAACTTGGCCAAGTGAAAAGTCGAGTTTACCCTCAAATATGTTCTTCCTACGGATGTTAACTTGGCCTAACTTCATCTCTTTGTGACCTAATCTCTTCATCTCAGCTCTTCGAACACCATCTCTTTATGTCCAAGATTCGAATCTCATCTCTTCGTGACCTCAGCTCGCGCAAGCTCCATTATAAAATGAGTCACGCGGGCAGCACGTGATTCACTATTCACGGAAAAAGTCAATTTAAACAGTACTTTTTTATTTTTAATAATTCAGTTTTGAAATTCGTTACTATTTGACAATTTTCCAAAGCTTGGGTGCGGATTTGACAATTAAGTGTAGTACGAGGTTAGGACATGGAGTAAACCCTTAATAATATTTTCATTTCGTCTCAAAAAAAAATATTGCTATGTTTTTTATATTGTAGGGACATGTGTTGCGTAGGGGCTGGAGGAGCGAGCCGGGTGCGGGTCCGGAACCCTAACCACGCGTTAGGGTCCGACTACAAGTGGGCAGCTCCCGGCTCCGACTCTTGACCTACGCCCTCCAGTGGCGCGCAACCAAATCCCGCGACTTCGGGTCCGGGTGCGGGTTTGCTAAGTCCGCGTGGCCTTGCATGCCCTAAGGTTGCTTGGAGTATTGTTTGTTGCACTCTCGTACCGTAATGGTTAAGACAATCATTTTAAGCCGAGAATTGTTGTACACTTTCGTACCAGTGGTTAAGACAAGTGTGAAAATTGTTTATTGTGTTGACGTGGTTGCCACCACCTAGTTAAGTAGATTTCACGAGACCACCACCTAGTTAAGTAGATTACAGGAGACCTGACGTGGTTGTCACCACCTAGTTAAGTAGATTATATTGACAAGTCTTCTTTAGAGCATCTCCAATCGTAGGCGGAAGGGAAACGTCAGCAAAAAGAAGCGAAACGTCAGTGGATAGCTGGCGGATAGGCGCGTTGGTGAGCTTACCGACGACTCTATTCGCCAACGAATACGAAAAGTGAAGAAAAAGCCCTTTCAGTCTCTCCTTTCAGCATCGTGACTGCAAAAAAAATCGTATCAGTCGACTGATACAAAAATTTATTAATTTTTTATTCTTTCAACCATGAACAATGTTTTTTTTACAAGCGAAAAATTTATTGAACCTTTGCTTTCCTAAGATAGGAAAAACAAGGCAGAGGATCAACCTCAGAGAGGGATCAACCCGAAGACTGAAACAGGCTCCAAAGAGCAACAAGACCTACATGCCTCAAGAACAAAAAAACATGAAACAAAAGTAAACAACCAGCCTCCTATCCTACTTCCTACTCGGAACCATGAACAATGTTAATGATTGGATATGCTCTTAATAGAAGGGGTAGTTGTAAAAAAATGTTATGAGTTATTTACTATTTGTCCTTAATTTTTTTGAACGAAAAATTGAAGCAATATTATTACTCTCTTATACTAATAGCAGACTTCCATATTTGAAAAAAAATAAACGAGTCAAGTAAATGTCTAGGCAGATTTAGCGCTTAAATTCGATAACAAGAACGTTTGTATAAGGATGCCCAAATTAGACTACCAGTGAAATAATTGTAAAGATAGAAAGTAAATCCAAACACAACCACCCATGTCTCGACTCATATTTTAGATTTCCTAAATACATGTTGATCTTGTACGGAGGTCTCTTAAGGTGTTGAGGTGAGTATGCTAGTTGTCCAAGGAGTAACCCATGGGTTGGCGGTGGAAAGAGGTTGAATCTAGTCGATCATGATGGGAGGAGGATAATGCTTCTCTCCGATATCCCACTTCCCTATGTGTGCCTCATTTGATCTGGCGACACCGCGGAGCAGCCCTCGTCTTTTTACTTTGGACCAAAGCTTCTCGGGAAGAAATTAGTACCAGAGGCCACAGAGCAACTAGAGAGAAGGTCATCGAGGTCTTGTCTAGCCAGATGGGACCACGACCATCAAATTCCCAGAGAAACAACCGAGACATCAAGGTTTCTGTAATCCTATCCGAGAATTACAGTGTTGACGAGTTGTCACCAGTCGTGCACTCGTCCTTGACTGCTACGGTAGGAAGGACTAACACGAAGAAGAGGAGGAGAACTGTCACGCCCCAATTTCAGTAAACCGAACTCGGGACGCGAACATTTAAAATCATAAAACAATTGAAACCTGTTTTGAATAAACACTTTGAAATTTCCATTTAGTTAATCAAAATAATATTTAAAACTCAAAATAAGTCCCAACAAGTGGACAAAGTACAAGGTATCCGTCACTAGACTCAAAAGATAAAAACCGGACTCCGCTCCTAGCTCCACAAGCTTCGAGAGCTCATCTAGTCCGTCCTGTAAAAAGTACCTGTAGGAAAAGCAGCTAGGGGTGAGCGTTCGCTCACCACCACGGATAACAGACTGACTACGGCATAATTAGCAGACAATGCCGATAACACCACAACAAACTCAACACCGGGGAACACTATCCCCAACCCAAGTACTCCGACTGACACACGCCCACTGTTACCTTCCTCGACCGACTCAACACTCAGACACGTAAAGTAGACCCGACACAACGATTGACGACCTCCTCCAAAGACTCAAGACCACCACGCAACACCCAAGATCACAAAGGATCGCACACCAAACAAGATCACAAATGATCGCATACCAGCTGCTCAGTAACCTCCCTCATGCCCTTTACCGATCTCATCAGGTCAGGCGGTCGACCTGTCGCATATCCTCGACACAAAGTCGGATCAGGTTATCACACTGACAACCCCGAACCACACACACGCGGCCAGGACCCCTTTACTGACGGGCGGGCCCCCTACCCCGTCTTAACATGCAGACGCGTGTGATCGAGGACCCCCGTTTCATGAAGCGGGCCCACAACCTCAGGTAACCACAATCACAATCACAAACAAAGTTCAACAAACAGCAACAACACAAGTTCAGCACTCCACATGCACTCATGGCCACCCAAGACACCAACCGTAAAACACGGACTCAACAACCCCACAGGCACTCACGGCCTCCCAAGATACACCAACAGTAACTCACGGGCTCAACAACCCCACGGGCACTCACGGCCACTCAAAACCACCAACAGTAACTCACGAGCTCAACAACCCCACAGACACTCACGACCTCTCAAAACCACCAACAGCTCACGGGCTCAACAACCCCACGGGCACTCACGGCCTCCCAAGACACACCAACAGTGGAGACACGGGTTCAACAACCCCACGGGCCCTCACGGCCTCCCAAGACACACCGACAATAAAGACACGGGTTCAAAAACCCCATGGGCACTCATGGCCACCCAAGACACACCAACAGTGGAGACACGGGTTCAACAACCCCACGGGCACTCACGGCCTCCCAAGACACACCGACAATAAAGACACGGGTTCAACAACCCCACGGGCACTCATGGCCACCCAAGACACACCAACAGTAAAGACACGGGTTCAACAACCCCACGGGCACTCATGGCCACCCAAGACACCAACAGTAAAACACGGGCTCTCATGGCCACCCAAGACACAACAGTAAAACACGGGCTCTCATGGCCACCCAAGACACAACAGTAAAACACGGGCTCTCATGGCCACCCAAGACAGAATATACACAATCAACCTCCGGCATAACCAATGCCTCCAACAGTCCTAATATCAACAGTTTCACAATCAACCTCCGGGCATGGTCATATGCCTCCAGTACTCCTAATATCGATAAGTTCACAATCAACCTCCGGGCATGGTCATATGCCTCCAGTAATTCTAACATCGATAAGTTCTCTGCTCCTACGACACTACTAAGTGTCACATGCTTTTCTAATATTCGCTACGTTCCCGTATCATGCCTTTCTAATATTCGATAAACCTACTTAACCCACGACACCCCGGTGTCACATGCAATTCTACTGTTAACTTTCCCTAGTCAGGGTCGAGATCCGGCTACTTTTCCCTACCTCGTATGCTTTCTCCAAAGCGCACAAAATAAGCTCCGGCGTGATCTCGGTCACTTGCCTAGCTTTCCCTTCCCTCTGTCTGCAGCACGATCTAAAAGAACACAGTTTTTAAGGCACTTTTAAACTTGCAGAAATAAACTGAAATTCAACAAACTTGACGCCCAAAAGTAACCCCGACAATGTCGATCACTCCCAAACTCCCCAATTACTCGACATTGTCGATATTGGACCAGGAAAGGCTCGATTCGCCCGACATGGCGAATCTGCCCGGGTTTTGAAAACGCCCTTCTAGGGCTCCGAAAATTCCCGTTTTCGTTTCTATGGTATTAGAATAATTCAAGGGTTCCTAGGCACTCGACGGAATCGAATTCCGACTTCCAACTCATTTAATTAGCGTTTAAAGTTTCTAAACCCGTCAATTATAACTTTCACAATTTAATTCCAGATTTCGATCCGGGTGTGGATTAATGACTTGGAGAACGTCCTAAACCACCCGAACACGAAAACCCGATACCCGGGCATGTGGGCCCCACACGGCCATAATGGGAAAATTCCCTTTTCGCCCCAAAACGTTCCTAACGAACTCCAAACCTCAACCATTCATCTTTAAACCAAACTTAAACAAAACCCAACCTTAATCAACCTATTTAAACTCAAACCCTAAAATTCAAACGTTCCGAAACGAAAATCGGTTAGATGCTCACTGTAGAGAATGACGGTGTGAACTCGATTCTTCTATCTTTCAGATGATCCAACGGTTGTATTGTCGGGAAATCACAAAACTCCAATACTTTCTCTTTTTTTTCTCTCTTTTCTTCTGTCTCCTCTTTCTCTCTCTACAAACCTCATTTTTGTCAATATGGCCGAACACACCTTTTCTTTCCCTTTTAAGAATTGTTTTAAAACAACACAACTTTACCATAATTACAAAACTAACACCAAAGTCTCATCTTTTGTTTTGTCCAATAAACATAACACCACCACATTGGTGACATGTGGCAAGTGGGTCCAATCCCTTTTTGGACAATATCTTCAGATTCGCGAAATTCGGACGTTTCGGGCCCCAAACGGGCACTTTTTCCAAGAAATTACGAAACTTCGCGGGCTACAAGGAAACGGCCCAACTAAGACCGCTGCGACGACGACCAAGCTTTTTGGATCCAAAACGGTCCTCGAATGGACCAAAACGTCGCTCGGTTGACTTTTCCAGCGAAAAGTCAACATTTCCCAAATTGATTAGAAAGATGCCCTGAGTCCCCTGGAACTCACTTTGGTCAATATCGGGGTCAACTTAAGTCCGGTATGACCCTCGGGGTCAAATTTAGGCTCAAACAAGTGTCTGCTGAATTTTTTTAAATTTTCCTTTTTTTCGCAGATTTGACTGGCGTTGACCGGGAGTGGTTATTACAAGAACCATAGCTACAGAGCGTTGTAGATTGTCGCGGAAAATACTCAATCCCTGAACCATGACGACGACTAGGGTCGAGAGCAAAAGAAAGAGCATTATGTTCCCAAACGAATAATTGTTTGTAGTGAATTACTGGCATCTTTCCGTAATTTATAGTCATATCTTGATTTTTTTTGTTACAATTTGTATAAAAGGAGTTTACTTTTAGGGCTTATATTCGATAAACAAAAAGTAAAAAAATACAAATTTTGATATTTTTATTCTTTAAAAGTGATTTTTTTTTGTTTTTTAATTATTTTTTTAAGTTTAGAATTTTCAGGATATAATCGTTATTCCAAAATAAATTTACGTACAATTAAAAGACAAGTAATAATATAAAGGTGATTGTGTCCAAAACAATGTGAGAAGCATATGTATCAAATCTAAAGTATGGAAGGAGAGTCAAAACTTTAGGAAGGGTTCTCTACCGTCGCACCCAAAAAGTTATGGTTATGACCATGGTTTTTACCATGACTTATGTCATGGTTATGATTTTCTCTTCTATACATCATCTCCCATGCACCTCTCTTACGGATCATACGATAGTTTTTCCTGTTAGGGTTGCTTTCTAGCCGCCCTTAGCCACCGCAACGTTGGTCTTCTCCCGTCACCAACGAAGCATCTCCTGACCTTTTTCGATCCCTCCTTTGTAACTTCGGGAGTTTCTGTCTCTGAGGCCGTCGTCCCTGATGATGCTGTCGTTGCCGCCGTCTTTGAAGCCGCCGCCGTCTCTAATGTTGTCACTGTCTCTGATGGCACCGCCGTCTCTGATGACGCTGCTGTCTCTAGAGTCATTCCTGAAGCCGCATCCACCATCTCTGCAGCCGCCACCGGCACGTCCTTCTCTGTGGCCTCCACCACCGCAACCGCCTCGAACCCTTTCACAATTATGGTTCTGGCTAATCGAGAGGGTCCCTTTTATTTTATCTTTGTTTGTCTTTTTAGGATCAATGCCTAGTGAGCAGAGGATCAGAGATTTTTCAGGGAGGGAACTCTGATTCATGTATTGCCTCCTCCTACTAATGCAGTCTTTGGCCAGGTTTCGGAGCAAAACTTTCAATACCGTTTTCTCATCCCCACTACTACCGTTGAAGTCCTTGGCCAGTTTTCAGAGCAAGAATTCCAGTATCACCTTCTCATCCCTCGCCTTCTTTCTTTGCCTATATGTCGCCCCCTAATACCGTCTATGACGGTTCTAGTAATATGAGGATAAGTGAACCCTTTGTTCTTTTTCTGTCTAGTGATCTAGGAGAATGTTCTTTGATGCACATCGATTTAGTTGAATCTTATTTATAAAATTGCACCTTTTGATTATAAAAAAAAAAAAGACAAGTAATAAACATTTGTAGAACTACCAAATAAGAGAGTTACATTTAAGGGAGGAGAAATCTAATAGAAACCCCTCTTATCCTAAAAACTGTGTGAACCAATCCTAGCCACACACCCTTTAGATTCAACATTCACCATAATGCCACATCATCACCCCAATTCTACCAAAACTCACACCACTTTCTTCATTTCTCACACAAGGAAGAGCATAATTGTAATAGCATAGTGCCATGTGGACAAGTGTCCATTTTTTGTTCAAAAATTCACTAATTTAATCATTTCCGCTTCGTTTCAACTCCGATTAGCTTTAACTTTGCACCAATATTTTTCTTTTTCCAAGAGCTTTAAATTAAGATCAGTCATGGATATATTTTGAAGCACGAAAATAAAAATTTATATTGGGTTATAAAAACAATGTTGAGTGTTGATAAATCTTCACTAATAAATTTTTTATATCGGGGTATCAAACTAGTGCTAAATGCTGATAAAAAACATGTACTGGGGTGATAAAAAAACAGATAATGAGGTGATAAAAATCATGTTCAATTAAAAATAAGGGTGATAAACTAGAGTTTAGTGTTGATAAAAAAAACATGTGATGGGATGATAAAAACACATGTAATTTAATGATAAACATAGTGTTTAGTGTTGATAAAACTAGTGCTTAGTGTTCATAAAAAAACATGTGATGATGTGATAAAAATCATGTTCGATTTTGGAAAATGAGGTGATAAAACTAGTGTTCAGTGTTGATAAACCCAGTGTATAGTGTTGATAAACCCAGTGTATAGTGTTGATAAAAATTACCCATACTTAACTATTTTTAAAAATCAGCCCTGAAAAAAAAATCGTGCTTCAAAAAAACTAATGTCGCAAGTTTGAAGCCAATTAGAATTCAAACAAAGAGGGAAAAATTAAATTGGTGAATTGATAAAAAAATGATGGTTTTACTAAAAAGCCCTTACCACTTACTAAAAAGTGTTGTGTTTTTTTTGCAGTCAACAACTCAATTGCATCTCATCCACCCATTCTTAAAATGAATGGCTTGGATTGGTTCACACGGTTTTTACGTTAAGGAGTGGTTTCTATTTGATTTTTCCTCACATTTAGGGTTAATTACGCTGACCCATTCTAATTAATACACTAAATTCATGCTAATGTTTGGAAATCACATATGCACGTGCTAATCTATACATTAAATATGACGCAGCCGCCCTCCTCTAAACCCTAGAGAGAAAGTTGTTGTGAGAAGTTTAGAGAATAACATCAATGGAGATCCTTGTGACCGCCGATCAGCAATCACAAGCGGGAGAGACCAAGTGGGTAGAGTCTGTCCACTCGGTATCAGATCCGTCATCGGATTCGGAAGCAACCATGCCGCTCCTTGGGGGAAGGAGGATGGTTTCGGGGCGGAGCAGCCGATCACCTTCTCGGCAAGTAGAGAAGACAAGGACTGGCGGCGAGCGGGGGAGTCGGGTGGTCGATATAATCAGGGCCACCTTATGGCGTATCGACGGGGCCTGTTACGTAGGACGCTGGCGACGAAACCTCGATCTAGAGCGGGACGAGGTGACGTCCTGGGTCTCAGGCACGCCGGGCCGCTGGGGACATCGGCCTTCTATTGGGGAACGAAGATGATCACCCGTTTGAGGCCGGAGTTCGTGGCCGAAGGAGAAGGACTAATTCTGCCGGGTGTGGAGGTGCATCAACAACTTCAGCCGGTCGGAGATAAGTCCACACCGAACGAGCGTGAATAGGCGGCCTGGACACGCATGCTAGGGAAAAAGGTGGCTAGGGCGCCACTAAAGCATGGTCGTGGGCTGCTGGGCGGGCCTGAGGCCCAAGGAGAAGAGGACCAAGGCCTGTTAGCGGATGTGAGACGAACGGGCCAGCGTATAGGCCTAAAAGGCCTCGTCTACCGGCCTCGGGATGACATGAGCCCAACCCAAGGCCATGGGCCAAGTCTAGGAGCAAAAGATTGTCGGACTGAGGGCCGGGTCAGGCTGCACCGCGGGTCGGCTTCATATGGGGGTGGGCTCGGGCCGGCTCCAATTGGTTACCGAATCGGGTCAGGCGACTGGATCGGGCCAGGGGCCAGTACAGACCCGATTTTATACCCGTTTCAAGAAGATCCGAACGTGGGGGGTCCTGGGTGATCAGATGCGATCAATGAAAATAAAATAAAATAAATAGTAGTGTCCTCATCGGAAGTGGGGTATGTGGGCCAAACTTCAAATTCGCTCTGGCAGCTAAGGTTCTCATCAATCGAACCTTCTATTGGCGTAACATGGCCAATCGAATGGAGGACTTGTGGGGACTACGAAATGTGGAGGCCTAACCATTAGAAGACGGGGTGGTGGCATTCTTCTTCAGGTCGACAAAAGAACGTTCAAGAGTGTTGGCGGGAGAACTGTGTGCTTTTTGGGATTCCTTAGTAATCCTAACCAACCTACGGGCTCATATGCGGGAGAGGGACATGAGTTTCACACACTTCTCGGTATGGGAAATGGTGTCAAACCTTACGATAGGAGCATGGAATACGGAGGTTGCGTTTCCGATAGGAAATGCTGTGGGATCCTTTCAGGCAGTGGATAGTGATGTTGAGGGGAGATGCTGGGGGGAATGCATAAGTAGAAGGAGGTATGACCTATACCAGGGACCCCTCCAAAACCGGTCCCTGAGGTCCTTGGTGTATAACATTCCTCTTAGCGAGGCTGTTTACCAGTCATCGCATGATCATTCTAAGGCACGTCCACAGCAGGTCGCTTGATCCTAGCAATAGGAGGGACACTAATATCTTTCAAGCCATCAGCACCGGGCTCCCCCCTCTCGGATATGGTGATGGAGGCGTCAGACCCTAATCACCCAAAAGTTGGCCTAATGCAAACTTCTTCCAGCCTGGGTCAACACCCTAAACCCCCCAAGGTTCCTCCAAGGCCAGGTTCGGTTTCCCTCGCACCACCCCTTTCGGGATTGTCAGACAGGCCAGGATGAGAGGGATCCTATCCCAATTAGGGAAACGCCTCCTCGATCCCAACACGAGGCTTTCTGGGTTAGGAAGATCCGATGGCAGCTTCGCCCGTGGCTCGACCCCAGAACCCATCATCGGGGCTTTGCCTTTAGCAGGGTCACAGTAGAATGGAGGGATCGACTCAGAGGGTGGAAGTATTAAAGCAATGAGGAAATGGGTTGTATCCGGCGAGAGGACCGAAACCCTATACAACGCCTTAGTACCTAGGGTTGGCACTGTCACCTTACATTTTGGCGGCGCCACTCGAGCCTTAAGCGAACGGCCCCGATGCAGCTTTGTTGGGGGAATATGTGCCAAACCAACAACGAACAGTACCACCGCGAAGGAAAGCAGATGTGGTGAGGTTATAAAGGCCGGCTTGGTTAGGGTTTCGCGTAGAGGCGACGAGGTTGCAAAGGCCGGCTTGGCTGGGGTGTCACTCGGTTCCGTGGTAGTGAGAAGGCCAGGGAGACCAGTCACGATCGAGGCATGTTTAGGTCTCCTTCGTTGGCGGGTCTTAGGCACCATAGAGGGTTCTACGGCTGCTCGTTCCAAGGACGTCTTGTGCATGGTTGCTAAGGGGCTCAGGCCGGCTGGGGCAATAGCAGCAGGAGCCAAGACAGAGGCACGGATCAGAATTGTGAGGGTAGAAGGTGGAGACGCCATTTACATAAAGCACAAACGTAGCTAGGGTTTCTCAAAATCTCGAGAGGAAACTAGAGGAGCTTGTAAAATATTCGTCAAATTGATAGGTATGCATGCATCATTTTTTTAGCGAAAGGTGCAAATTTCATTAATCAAATTGTGTAAGGACAATAAAGTGCATCAGAGACTCTCTGACCACAAATAACAGGGCAAGAACATTTAAGAATGTTCGCTATTCTTTTCACAGTAGAATCGCCTCGACGGTTTTGAATTGATGCCCCATGGGAAAGGACAGAATATGGGTGGGGGAACAGGGTACCGAAGATCCTGAGGGACTTCGACGGTAATGGTGATGGTGGGAGGCAAAGCATCGTCTGGGGACCCCTACCAGGGCCAGTCCCCGATGGTCCGACGATGCCTCATTCCTCCTAGCGGGGCTTCTTCCCCGCAACTGATGAGTCGTCCCACTCAGCGCCAGATGCAACCATCTTCAGATTTCCAGCAGTTGTTCCCTCACGGACCACGGGATCTGCAACTTCAAAATTCGCTTGGCTAGCTGGGCGCATCCCCCACCTCCAAACCCACCCTGCTAGAGGGGTAGAGGGTCAGCAGTCCAGTCAGCAAGCTGACCAAATCCCGACCCCCTGATCTTCCCGTGTACAAAAGAACACGGGAGGGGTGGCCTTATACGAGCAATGGGCTAGTATCCCAACTGGGCATTTGGGGACCCAAATTAGGTATCAGATCTAATGTTATGCCGACTCCTCCATGGCGAGATAATCTAGCAGTAGGTATCGGGTCCAATGTCATTGATCGCGGTGTGGTGTCCACCGATTATCCACCCCAATCAATGTATGCTCCATCTTGGGCCTTTAATAGACGTATGCGTTTTCGAGGTCGAGGTCCTCACACCAGGACAACCTGTAGTAGGTCCTTCCGGTATGCTGGGAGATGACATTGCGGGTAACGTCTCGAGGGAATCGACCTAACCGACCTTTTAACCATATCCAATGCTGGTATCACAACCGTCTCCATCACAGCCTGGGGTGGAGAATCGTCGAGTCGTTGAACAGAGCCGTCGAGTCGTTTAACAGCTCCAGATGTAGTCCCACCGGAGGGAAGCCATGCTCTTGGCCATCTCCACATCCAGCGCCGGGTGGTCCATTGGGACGAGGTCCCCACCATGCTCCAACGTACCCCGTAGCCGTCACGAATCCATCCCCATGATTGGGCCTTCATCGTCATGAGCGTAAAAGACGCCGAGTACTCCATCACGTCCCTCACCACTCTTACCGGAAGACGAGAAGATAGGGACCTCAGCGGGACCAACGTTGGTTGAACCCTAGACCGGCCGGTAGACAACTCAAATGCTAGAGCAAGGTCGTGACAGGCCCTGTCCGAAAGACCCCGGTTCAAGGGAGGAGGGATCCCATGGCCTGGGGTATAGGCTGGATCCCTAAATCTGACGTCAGACCTCCCAGACACCATAGAAAGGTCGTGGTGATGATGGGCGTGGTACTGATGGTGGTGAGCCCTGAGAGGCGGATTAGGGTTCGGTCCACGTGGAGAGGACCTGTAGCTTGAAGCAAAAGTCTTTGAGCTCCGCCGCTCCCAACACCGACTCTCTCAACGCTGTCGACAAATAGCTGTAACAGGGGGGTTAGGGGTAACCCTTGCGGACCAAAGGACCCTGTCGGTCCCAAAGAATCCAATGAAGCCTCTAGTAGAGGAGGCAAGGCCGAGGCATATGGGAGGGGAGAATAGGATGGTAATGGGAATTGTATACCACCCGGAGTGGAGAAGGCAGATAGCACCGTCATAGAGGGGGGAGGGTTCATGGTGATCAGACAAGAAATCGACGAAGTCACCAAGGGGACGGGAAAGGGGAGAGGGACCTAGGGTTGTGGAATAGTCATCCACTTCCATCCTTATTTGAACCCTGCACCAGGTGTGGTTTAGGAGGAGGTCAACGGGATGGGACAGTCGAACACGGAGACGACAAAACCGACAATCCCAGGCGGTGCAGCAACGACAACGACAGAAGGAAGCTCCATAGCGGCGAGGACATGCTAGGGTAGGCTCTCAAAACGAGAGAGATTCGTGTATGGTGATTTTTGAGTTAGTGACAAGGCTTTTAGAAAACTTTATGCATGCATCATAGTTGTATGCATGCGGACATGTTTTTTTATTAATATTTTTAAGTAGGTATGTAGATAAAAGATCCCGTTATATCTTTCATTACGAAATAATAATCATCATTGCCATGTGTTTGTCAGCAATTATGATTATTCTTTTCATTTGTTTGATTAGACAATTCCCTAACATTACATAAGTTTACCATATCTGAGGAGAAATCTAATACACATTATGTCTTAACCTAAGAACCGTGAGAACCAATCTAAGCCATCTATTTTAAGAATGAAGGGATGAGATACAATTATGTTGTTGACTGTAAAAAAAACAACACTTTTTAGTAAGTGGGAAGAGCTTTTTAGTAAAACTATCATATTACTTTTTTTACCAATTAACTAATTTAATTTTTCCCGTTTCGTTTGAACTCCGATTGACTTCAAACTTGCGCCATTAGTTTTTTTTCAAGGGATTTCTATCAAGATTACTCATGAATATATTTTGAAGCACGAAAAAAAAATTGGGGCTGATTTAAAAAAAATATGGGTAATTTTTATCAACACTTTGCTCTGGTTTTATCAACACTTTTACACTGGTTTTATCAACACTTTACACTGGTTTTATCAACACTTTACACTAGTTTTATCACCTCATTTCCAAAACTGATCATGATTTTTATCACCCCATCACATGTTTTTATGAACACTAAACACTATGTTTATCATTAAATTACATGTGTTTTTATCACCTCATCACATGTTTTTTTATCAACGCTAAACTCTAGTTTATCACACTTATTATCAACATTGAACATGATTTTTATCACTTCAGTACATGTTTTTATCAACATTTAGCACTAGTTTGATACCTCCGATATAAAACATTTATTAGTCAAGATTTATCAACAGTCAACATTATTTTTATCACCCCGATATAACTTTTTATTTTCGTGCTTCAAAATATATTCATGATTGATCATGATTTAAAGCAAGTTTGAAGCTAAGCGGAGTTCAAACAAATCGGGAAATATTAAATTAGTGAATTGGTGAAGAAAAAAATGGACACTTGTCCACATGGCACCATGCTATTACAATTATACCCTTGCTTGTGTGAGAAATGATGAAAGTGGCGTGAATTTGAGTGGAATTGGGGTGATGATGTGGCATCATGGTGAATGTTGGATCTTAGGTGTGTGTGGGTAGGATTGGTTCTCACGGTTCTTAGGTTAAGAGTGGTTTGTAGCCGATTTCACCTCTACCATATCTTTTTTTTTTTACAGTTGATGTAATAGAAACCAGTACAGACGAAGTAACACGAGTATCTCATGTAGTTAGTCTATTTCCATCAGTCGGTCGGTGGGAGCGAGAAGTTTGGGATATGTTTGGTGTTTCTTCCATTAATTATCCGGATCTACGCCGAATATCCACAAATTATGGTTTCGAGGGTCATCCATTACGAAAAGACTTTCCTCTGAGTGGGTATGTGGAAGTACGCTATGATGATCCAGAGAAACGTGAGGGTTCTGGACCCATTGAGATGTTTCGTTATTTTGGAAATAAATAATTGTTCCGACGGAACCTTTTCTTCTATCGAGGATTGGTTGTTGATACACGATTCAAGCCATTCATTTCTATTATCAAATCACCGCCCCATACCATACATAGTGAAAAGGATGAATTTGTCTGTTCTTAGGAATCATTAATTCCTGTAAACGATTCTTCTGATGTATCATGGAAGTTCTTTGAACTACAAGAATAAGAATCAAACCATTCTCTATGATAGAAAAAAAAAATTATTTCTTTTTCTTCGAATAAATTCTTCTTTTTGGTTTCCAGAGAAAAAGTCTTATGTTGCCTTGAAGGGTGTACTAATCATTTGAATTCAGTCCCAACGGGGATCATCTCCCCTATAACAACGTTCTCTTTTAGGCCTTTCAACCAATCGATACAACCTTGGAGAGCGGCTTTTGCTAAAACCCGAGCTTTGAAACGAGTAACTGGAGTATTACGTTACTGTGAAACTTAAACCATACAAGGTAAGGCGTAAAAGCCATGGGTTTCAGATATATGTATTGATCGACCGTAGTCAATCTGGCGCTCATGGACCCGAAGAAATAGTCTGCTTTAGATCGCAGGCACTAACTCAAAACATCCCCTTATCGACATTTCAAAGGTACGAAACAGAAAGTAAATAATCCAACATACAAAAAGAACTAACCAAACCAAACTAAAATAGGAAAAACCATAAAGCAAGCCTGAGAATTGTGCTATGATTGCGGCTATCCCGAGATTCCTTAACACCGTTAGTCCTGGGTCTGTGGGTATAATCCCTGGTTGGACCTTCCCACCCCCGTCGGGTTCTCTCATTGATCCAAGAGAATGATTTGTTTCCTTTCTCCTTGTGGGACGGTCAAGTAACGTCGGTCCCGAGTCCTGATGGGTAGGTCTCGGATCCCAACTCCATTGACGCTCCAAACCCTTCTCCAAATGGATAAATGTGGAGGTCGGTCCGTGAATAAACCCGAGGGTTCAGTATAGTCTTTTCGACTCCGTGTTACCTCGATCGATGACGATGAGGAGATTAACCACCTGCGACTCGTCCGACTGAAGCGTAAATCCGACAACGGTGGAGGAACACGACAGGGACGACAACGACTGTACTCGGACGAGGGAAATGTATAGTTATTGTGCAGGCGAGGACGATTGCTGAAAGAGGGGCTTAAGGTTTTAGGGGATCGGTCGTTGTGGCGACGGATCTGGCCACCACGGGGGGTGGAACGTGTCGTAGGGTGCCAGGTCGGGTCAAGGGGGCGGTGGAGGTCGGGGCAGGCCAAAGAGAGGTGGGTTTTGCTGGAGGAAGGGATGGAGAGGGTTGGGGAAACGGACTATGCGAGGTGGGTGGACGGGACAGCCAGTGGAGAGGGACAGCGAAGGAAGGCGGAAGGAGGAGGAGAAAACAAAGGGGAGGGGAAGGCGGTGGAGAGAGGGGGAGATGGGTGGCGAAGGGAGGTGAGGCGGCCTAACTGTACCGGCCGGGGAAGGAGTTCAGATGGTTGCTGGGAGAAAGGACTGGCCACTGATGCGAGAGAGGCGGCAGCCATGGACGGAGGAGGGGAAAACGCGGCGGTCAAAGGCAACGATAGGCTTAACGACATCAAAAACAAACATGAATGAGCGTGAACGATAGGAGAGAAGATTCCCACCGACAATCGTCGTGGCCAAAGCTACTGTGGTCGTTGATGGTTTCGGCATCAACTGGTTATTGAAGAAGTGGGTTTCTCTATGTAGAGAGAGTTTGAAAATTAGTTAATTTGTAAAGTATTAATAATTTACTATCACTAGATTTACCGTATCTTATGAGATTATTTTTGGACCCACTTCCTATCACTACTTAATGAGAGTCATGCTGCATTAGTTCATGTGTCTTCATTCTTCAATTCTTTCCTAGCCACCCTAAAGTCTTGTCTTTGATTTTTATTGTTCTTCGTTTTTTCATCTCACCCAATCCAAAAGCGTTTTAGGTGTTAGATATTATTCCATAGTTTTTATGGGCCATGTTCTCTATACCAGTTTGATTGGGGTTCAAATTTATTCTAAATATGGATTTCTTTTTTGAAACGGGAAAGAAGTAGTATTACGATCTTATCAGTCTTACAAGGGGGGACCTAACAGTCTCGGACACCAGCTTTTGTCCTGATCGGTCGTGGCCCATCGGGCGCACATGGTTCCATACATATAGTCTGCTTTTTTTCGCAGATCCGAACTCAAGAGCTCCTCGATCCAACGTTTCGAAGGGTAAATAAATGACAGAATAGAAACTAACTAGCCAAAACATTATTCGCCCTAAACCAAGTAAACTGAAATGAAATATAGCCTTGGTTGCGGATTCCCCGAGACTTCCCGGCTTTGGACGTCCCGGGTCTGTGGGTATAGGCCTGTGACGGTCCTCCCCACCCCCGCCCTGGGGGATCATTCATCCCCCGGGGGATTGTAGTCCCCCGGGCTAACTTCCTGTTCATGTACTTGCTCAGTAGTGGTTGGCAGCATCTTGGGCTCCGGCTTGTGACCCTTCTTTATCACCCTGGGTCTTGGTCCAACGGATGTGGTGAATCGCAGGATCCCCCGGCGGGCCAAGGTGCAGTCCTTCAAGTTACCCAATCTCGGATCCGGTCTTTTCCACTTTGCCCCAATCTTCAAGTGTGATTTAGGGCTTGAGGCTTCCTTGCCTTGGTGTTTGGTTGTTGTTGGAGACGGGACCAAAACCCTAACAGTTGTACTCCGAGGCTCATGGTGTGCATGACTCCTACTATTCGCGAACCTCCTAGGGTTTGCTGGCCCCGTGTAGTGAGGAGCCCTCCCAGGTTGTAGCCCAATCCCCGAGTTAGCATACCCTGGTTGGTAAGCCGAAGACCAGGAGAAGCATTGTACCGGATCCCATTGGTAGGCCGGGATCGCGGTGTGCGCCGGTGGGGGGACGGGGGCCAGGCCCTGATGCAAGACCTCCTGTCGCTAGAGTTCCTGATCCCAGTCTGGTAGGGGATGTCGGTTGCCGTGACTGACTGCAAAGGACCGTACGGGCTCCGGTACGGGTCGACTCCAGGGGGACGGGTGCAACCACGTCGGCTCGTGGGTCGCACCGTGTATGGACCACCCATGATTGTGCAGGATCAGAGTGGGGTTGGGGTGGTCGATCATGGGGTGACGCAGATGGCCGGTCGCGAAAGAGCGAGCATGGGGGAGGTGGTTCGACGACCATGGTGTCCGAGTGGGATAACCATCTCGATGGCAGCGTGAGAATGGTAGAACCATAGTGCTGATGCATAGGGGAGGGAGCACGATGAAGAAGGGCTGCAAACGATGAAGGAGGGACGGTGGCTGGCAGTGGAGCGGCGACGACGACGGCCACGGCTGTAAACCCTAAATAGGGTATGTGAGGAACCTCAGTGAGGTGTGTGGAGAGCGATACATATGGATTTCTTTTTAAAGTATTGTAGTGGTATTTTTGATATTGAGACTTAGATTTTTTGTTCTTTCATTCGTTGTTTTTACATTTTCTTATTCAATAGGAAAGTTGCCATTTAAAATAATTTTATACGAAGTTTTAGAGAGATAAAACAAGTTTTGAAGGGATTATTTTGCAAAAATAATAATATTATGAATATGGAGCTATTTGGGCACGACGTCGTTTCAGGTTATATCATTTCCCGCTCAGAAGCCTGCCCTTATTTACTTACTTGGGCACTACTCCTTTGCTTATTTCTCTGCTCTCAGGAAAAATGAAACAAAGCAACGCAATGACCGAAGCAATTCCAGTGCCGCTCGTCGCCGCAAGTTCTCCGGTTCGTTCTTGTTTCTTCTCTGATTCGTCCTTTTTTCGTCAGTAAGTCTTCTTTCTCAATCTCTATGTTACACTAGTGTTGTAACTAAAACTCAATCAAAAGGAAATGAGACCGTGAGAGTAAGGATTTGGATTAAATTTGCTAAGAAATGATTACAATTGCTCAAAGGAAAATGAAGAACATAAAAGAAACCCTAACTTAATAAAAACAAAGAGAATTCCAAATCATAGATAAAATTCATAGAAAGGACAAAGCCAGCCTATATTTCGTGCATCTGCTCCGCCTGTGACGCTGAGAGAGCAGATAGAGCAGGACCACACAGCTTGTGTGACTCCTACGCAACATAGAGCCTCAGCTGAGGGAAGAAGACGCACGTGAGCCCACACGTGACTCGTTGATGAAACACACCATTTAACTAAGACATGAATAACGATAATAACAAAAAACTTGTCCGTTGCTTTAGTCCCAAGCAATCGTGACTACCTCTAATTTTGGATTTGGTGTTCTCGTTGTGGTTAGGTTTAGATTTTTGATTCTGATTCGTTTTTCCTTTCTCTTAGATCTGTACAATTTGCATGTATACATATTAAATGATATTGCTGATTAATGTTACAAGGACATTGCTTTTGAATTTTCAAAGAACATACCTTTTGGGATTAAGGTTTTTTAGTTGAAGTCATGATTCAGGGGTTTTGACAATGTTCTAAAAATTCTGATTGGGCGCCCGCCTACGCCTAGCCGACCCGCCTAGGCGGCTACAATCATTTACGTAGTATATAGACTCAATTAAAATAATTAGATGTTATGCAGAGTTGTTTAGTGTTTGTGATATTAGGGTTTGTGCTTTTGAGTTGTTTGGTGTTATTTTTTTTAATTATTTTAAATATTTGTTACCATTTTTAATATAATGAAACTCATATTTTATTTCTATATATAATATTATATCTATTAAAAATAAAAAATACAAATCCGATTAATCCTCGTCTAGTCCCCGATTAATCCCCGAAGAACCTAACCCCCCGACTAGCTCCTAACGACTTTTAGAACCTTGGGTTTTGATTTTGTATGAGATTTTATGTTCACCATTTGTCAGAACCATTTATTGTTGAATAGTGAATTTTGGACATAAAAATAATATATCTTTTTCATGCATCATAAGGGCCTTCAAATTTAGTAATAGCTGATGTTGATTATGTTTTTTTATGACATGTATTGTTCACATTTTGTAACCTTTTGGGATTAGGGTTTTTGTAGTTGATGTCAGGATTTAGGGGTTTTGATTTTGTATGAGATTTCATGTCCACCAAATGTCAGCATCATTTACTTTTGAATAGTGAATCTTGGACATAAAAGTAATATATCTTGTTCATGTATCACAAGGGATTTCAAATTTAGTAATAGCTGATGTTGATTATTTTTACTTTTATGAATGTACTTAACCTTTTGGGATTAGGATTTTCTAGTTGATGTCATGATTTGGTGGTTTTGATTTTGTATGAGATTTCATGTTCTGCCATTGTCAGAATAATTTATTGTTGAATATTGAATCTTGGACATGAAAGTAGTATATCTTGTTCATACATCATAAGGATTCACACTTGGTAATAACTGATTTTGATTGTGTTTTTCTTTTATGATATGTACTCTTCACATGCTGTAATCTATTTCATGTGTGAATCATGTGGTAGAGCATGCTAAAGTTATGATTTGAGTGGCATACTTTTGTTGGTACATTTTTTTTTATGAATTAGTATTATTCTTAGGTTTGATTGTGAGAATACTTCATACAATCATGTGCAGTTTGCAATGGGTAAGGATGCTATATGGAAGCATGTGAGTAATATAGGAAATGGGTTATTTCGGTGCAAGTACTGTGGAATAATTTTTCAGAAAGGCGGCCCCAAACGCATTAAGTTTCACCTATCCATGTTGGGTGGCACTTGTGTACCAGGGTGTCAGGGCCGTCTCAAGCTTTAAGCGAGTTAAGCAACTGCTTAAGGCCTTAGATAAAAAAAGTCTCATAAAATTAAGGGTTATTTACGATAAGGTACCCTTATGTTTCGTCCACGAACGATAAGGTACCCTAATGGATTTTGTGTCCGATAAGGTACCCTAATGATTCGTCCACGAACGATTTGGTTTAAAATTGGCATATTCCATTAAAAACTAACGGAATATTCCTCTAACTTAGACATTTTCAGTTAAGTGGTGTGTGAAATGACGATTTTACCCTTTCATATTTTAAGCTTATAAATTTGATAGACAAAATTACCATTATACCCTTCAGTATATAATACAATAAAAATATAATAAATAAATAAATAAATAAATTTAAATTTTTTTAAATTTAAAAAATTAATTTTTTTAACATAATAATAAAAAAGTTTAAAATTTTAAAAATATTAAAAAATAAAAAATATTACAATATTAAATATTAAAAAAAATCAAAAATCATTTTTATTAATTTTAAAAAAAACCTGGTACTGTTCATCGTCGTCCCCGACAGCTCTGCGATTCGAACTCTGCGAGAGGTGGAAGAGGTAGGAGGAGGCGGCGGTGAGAGGGGGTGGGTGGCTGGGGACGACGGCGGTGGACGTGGTGGCCGGAGACGACGGCGGAGGAGGAGGAGGCGACGCCGGAGGGAGGTCGGGGACGACGATGAACAGTACCAGGTTTTTTTTTTCATTTATTATTTTAATACTTTATTCTATTATTTGATACTTTATTTTTTTATTTAATATTTAAACTTTTTAATATTTTCATATTTAATATTTTAATATAAAAACTAATTATTAAAAAAATAAAAACTGATTTTTAAATATAAAAATCTGATTTTAAAAAAATAAAAAAAAATCATTTAAAAAAAATATAACTTTAAAAAATATATATAATTTATTTATTTTATTTTGAAAATTAAAAATAATTAGAAAATATAAATAAAGGAAAAATAATTAAATTTATTAAAATTTTAAAAAGTAAAACAAATAAGAATTAATAAAGACATTTATGATTTTATTAATAATTAATAAAAGGGTAAAACAGTCTTTTAACACTTAAGTCAAAAGTCAACTAAAATGATAAAAGGGCAAAATGGTCTTTTCACTTTGGTCTGTTAGTTTTTTAATAGCAAAAAACCAAATCGTTCGTAGACGAATCATTAGGGTACCTTATCGTTCGTGGACGAAACATAAGGGTACATTATCGTAAATAACCCTAAAATTAAATAATCAGTTGTTCAAGGCATTGGATCGAAAAAGATCCTAAAACACTAAGGATTTTTTTACTATTTGATCAAATCTAATCAAACGAAAATATCAGACTTCTAATTTTGAAATTAAACTTTATCACTAGTTGTGCCAATTTTGATCTCGATTAATAAAAACAGTTCTCATCCAAAAAAAGACATTTTTTATTGATTGTTAACCCACCACCCACACATGCTCTCAAGAAAGTGTACCTACTAGGATTCGAACATGTGACCTCAAGGAAAGGTAAGACTAGAAGAGCTCTTCACCACCAGGTTGACCCGAGTTTGCAATTGTTGAACAATCTACAACTATATGGATCTTTATTTAGCAGTAAAAACTATCGTTAACGAAACAAAACATGCAAGTTCAATTTACCAGTGATTAGGGAAATAAAAATAGAGATCAAACAAAAGAATGGAACAAAACCATAGAAAAGAAGTGCGGATATTTATATACACTAAAATATTTGTTTAAGGAATGACAAGCAATTTATCAACTTCATTGCGAAAATGCTTAAATCAAAACAATATGAGAAAGTAAGTTGTTAAGAAAAAGATAAACTATTCCAAAATTATTGCAATAAAAGCGGTATTACGAAAGTTTCATTCCATGAGTAATCAAGATAAGAAGTAGAGTTGACTTTATATTGTCCAAAATCTAGGAAAATGATTCACTCATTGGCGATGGAGATGCTTCCCAATCGTTGACATGAATATGCACAACAGAGATCAAAGAACAAAGACCATGAACATGAATGCTGATTTATTTCTATTTCCTTAGTCCAAAATCAAAAGGATCAATAAAGATGAGTATGTTTATAAGAGTCTTTAATCTTTACAAAGCAACAACAATTAAATGAATTTGGACCTACATCCTAAGGCAACCAAGAGAATGTGTTGAGTTTTTCCTGTTTTGTTTTTACCGGTTAAGATATATTTGAATAACGAATATCCTTAGTTCTTGAAAATTCTCACCTACCTACTATCTTGCACCATTATTCTAAGTTTTGACGGGTTTCTTATTTTTAGTTATATTTGATTGATCATAGTTAAAACCTATATTTAGTATTTAAAAATATTTTAATTGTTGAAATTTCTAGAAGATAATGACAATAGCTAGTCATACACGACATCACATATATTCAAGATAAATTAGAGAATTGTTTAGAATTATCTTGAACCTATCACATCCTAACATTACGTGAATGTATCTTATTTAGGGATAAATGTAAATCCTCAAATATTTGAATTTTTGTATAGAATTCTAGACGGTAAATCTTATCCATCAAGGGTGTCTTGTTAGAAACTAATATCCATCATCTATTTTAGATTTTTTAATGTTATAAATAGATACTGAAGCTCATTTACTTAATATCATCCAATATAATCTTTTTATATGAGCAAATTTACTTATTTTCCTATTATATTCTTTCATAAGAAAAAAAAATATCGATCAAATTCTTGCTTTAGGGCCCAATAATCATTGGGCCGGCCTTAGGGTGTGATGGTGTTCCCATAAAGGTTCGTGAAGAAGCTTTGTTTTCCTTGAAGTCTTATGGAGTTTGGGATCCTCTAGCTCTTCTCGGGCCTTCCTCTTTTGCTAACCCTGGCCAAACATCTGTTATATGTGGGATGGTTGTCCATGTCATACAAACAGTCGCCTCTATGCAGAAATTTGTGCCCAGCCTTGCAACTGCTCTGTTGTAGTATTTGGAGGGGACTTCAGATGTTGTAATGGTCCAATTGGCAATGTTGATGTGTCATTTTATGCAAACGGTGTTCTGGCACCCAAAAAAGTTAAGGAACTTTTCTCTTCTTTTAACCACATGAAATTACTTTTAGAGTGGAGAGACGGTGGCCTGAACGATGTTCATATTCATTCAGATGTTGTTGAAAGGGAGACTGGCAGTTCGAAGTACTCTCAGATGGTTTAAATTTGTGGTAGGAAAAGACCAGTTTTGGGAGTCGAGGGGGTTGTCTGTTCATGTTCTCAGTCCCTTGATTGAGATGTTGGCCCTATTGTCTACTTGTGGAGAAACTATTGGGCATGTCGCACGTTCTGTTGAGACAGCCAAGGTGAAGTACGAGTTTTTACCCCCATTTGATCAAGTGCACGTGACGTTCGATAGATTCCTGAAATATACTATCAATCTAGTGTCTAATGTTTCACGATCATTAGATCCATCTTATTTGTTGAGTGATGCATGTGACATCAATGAGATTAGGTTGTGCCTTGTTGAGTTTGTTGTTCTATTAGTCGCTGATGATCTCAATGTTGAATTCCTCAATGAAGTTGAACAAAACTTACAAAAGAGTCCACTGTTGTTCACTCTTTTGGGTAGGGCCGACTCAAGCTTTATGTAAGAACCACTCCCAGTCAACGACAGTCAAACCTGCGAAAAACAGAAAAATTTAAAAAATTTAAGACAAACACTTAATTTAACCTAAATTGACCCGAGGGTCATACCGGACTTAAATTGACCCCGTTATCGACCAAAATGAGTTATGGGGGACTCAGGGCAACTATCTGATCAATTTGGGAAATGTTGACTTTTCGCTGGAAAAGTCAACCGAGCGACGTTTTTGGTCCATTCGAGGACCGTTCTGGATCCAAAAAGCTTAGCCGTCGTCGCAGCAGTCTTAGTTGAGCCGTTTCCTTGTAGCCCGCCAAGTTTCGTAATTTCTTGGGAAAAGTGCCCGTTCGGGGCCCGAAACGTTTGTTTTTGGCGAATCTGATTGGAAAATATCTTCTAGATATTGTTCCAAAAAGGTGTGCGACCCACCTTGCCACTTGTCAACCAAGTGGTGGTGTTAGATTTTGGGGGGAAAATGAGAGGTGAGGTGTTATAGGGGGGTTCGGCTAGCACTAAATCAAAAGAAAAAAAAAGAGAAAAAGAAATAGAAAAGAGAAGAGAGAGTTTAGAGAGAGAAGGAGAAGGAGAAGAAGAGAGAAGGAGGAAGAGTTAGGGTTTGGAGAATATCGAACCCTTGGATCGTCTGAAGGCAAGGAGCAATCATCCTCCCCTCGTCTTCCTCGTTGGTAAGACATAAACCGATCGTCGTTTTGTTAACTTTTGAAAGTTAGGGTTTGGGTGAAACTATTAGTTTAGGGTGTTTTGAGGTTGGGGGAAATGTTGGAGACGTTTTGGAGGTGTTTGGAGGAGAAGGGGAACGTTTTCCGGCGACCGGGAGATCGGGAGGAGCTCCGGCCACCATAGGGGGTGGCCGGCCACCATAGGAGGTGGCTGGCTGGAGCTAGGGCCGGCCACCACCATGGTGGCCGAGCCCCATTGAAACCCTAGGGCCCACGGCCAAGTGGGCCGGGTGGGGCCCACGTGCTCGGGTGATCGGGTGATCGGGTTTAGTGTTCGGGAGGTTTAAAACGTTCCCCGGACCATTTATCCTTAACCGAATCGAAAATTGGAATTAAATTGGAAAAGTTGTAATTAACGGGTTTTAGAAACTTTAAACGTTAATTAATCGACTCGGAAGTCGAAATTCTATTCCGTCAAGTGCATTGATATCCTTGAATTATTCTAAGACCGTAGAAACGAAAACGGGGACTTTTGGAGCCTCGGTAGGCCTTTTACGAAACCCGGGCAGATTCGCCATGTCGGGCGAATCGGGCCTTTACGGGTCCTTTATCGACAATGTCGAGTAGTTGGGAAGTTTGGGAGTGATCGACATTGTCGGGGTTACGTTTGGGCGTTAAGTTTATTGAATTTCGGTTTATTCGTACTAGTTTAAAAGTTCCTTAAATTTGTGTTCTCTTAGATCGTGTTGCGGACCGAGGCAAAGGGAAACTGGTCGAGTGACTGCGACCGCGCCGAGGCTTAGTTGGGCACTTTTGGAGGAATTATACGAGGTAGGGAAAAGTAGCCGGATCTCGGCCCTGACTAGGGAAAGTTAACTGTAGAATTGCATGTGACACCGGGGTGTCGTGGTTATTTAGGTTATCAAATATTAGAAAGGCATGATACGGGAATGTAGCAATGATTAGAGAAGCATGTGACACTTAGTATTATCGTAGGAGCAGTGAACTTAGCGAGATTAGAATTACTGGAGGCATATGACCATGCCCGGAGGTTGTTTGTTATTGTTGAATTTTGGGTGGCCATGAGAGCCCGTGTTATTATTGTTGAGTTTGGGTGGCCATGAGAGCCCGTGTTATTATTGTTGAGTTTGGGTGGCCATGAGAGCCCGTGTTGTTATTATTGTAGTTTTGGGTGGCAGTGAGTGCCCGTGGGGTTGTAAACCCGTACTTTACCGTTGGTGTCTTGGGTGGCCATGAGGGCCCGTAGGGTTGTTGAACCCGTGTTTTGTTGTTGGTGTCTTGGTGGTCTTGAGTGCCTGTGGAGTTGGGTTTTGGTGTCGTTACTGTTTGTTGAACTTTGTCTGTGATTGTGTTTGGTTACTTGATCATGGTGGAGGTTGTGTGGTGTAGCTAGCCTCCCGACTGGGATCGGGAGAAGCGGAGAGGTTGTGGGCTAGCTCCCCTACTGGGATCAGGGGAAGGACGCGCGGGTGTGGCTAACCACCCGACTGGGATCGGGTGAAGCGGAGAGGTTGTGGGTTAGCCTCCCGACTGGGATCCGGAGAAGTTGCGCGACAGGTCGACCGCCTGACCTGACTGAGATCGGTAAAGGGCGAGAGACAGAGATGGTTATTGAGCAGCTGGTATGCGATCCTTTGTGATCTTGGGTGTTGCGTGGTTTTCTGTCGTGTCTTTGGAAGAGGTCTTCAATTGTTGTGTGGGGTCTACATCACGTGTCCGAGTGTTGAGTCGGTTGAGAAAAGTATTTGGTCGTGTGTGTGTCTTTTGAGTCGTTGTTGGTGTCACCGGCTTTGTCTGCTAAGTATGCCGTAGTCAGTTTGTTATCTGTGGTGGTGAGCGAACGCTCACCCCTAGCTGCTTTTCCTACAGGTACCGTTCGCAGGCTGGACTAGGAGAGCTTCTGAAGCTTGAAGAGCTTGAAGCGGGTTTCTGCGTTATTTTTGAGTCTAGTGACGTGTACCACGTTTTGTCCAATTGTTGGGACTTATTTTGAGATGTAAATATTATTTTGTTGAACATTTGGTGATTTTAAAGTGAATTATAAAAATGGTTTCAAAGGTGTTTATTATTTTAAAACGTTCACGTCCCGAGTTCGGTTTACTGAAATTGGGGCGTGACAGCTTGGTATCCGAGCTCGAGTTTTCACACCTCGGACTGCACGTCAATTAGGTGGGAGAGTCGAGTTAGTAAAGTCCCGTCGTGCGTTGGGTACGCACGTCGGAACTCGTGTGTAGACCCCTTAGGATTTGAGTCCTGTTTTGTTATGTGCTTGTGCAGTACGGGGTTACTGGCACAGTGTTTGTGTGTTGCTGCGTGAAACGTTTTTAAAGTGTCGCGACTCTACTCAGGAGCGCTCCTATGGTCGAGCATGACGGTGTTGATGTCAAGTGGCTACAACGTAGTTCGGGGACGCCTGGACCGGGTTGTAACTACCTGATGTCTAGAAATGAGGCTTTTAATGGAGTGGAAAAGGTTTTAAGACTGGTTGGCCGTGTTTTGGATTTTGGTTGGCTCGGTGGGCGTGTGTGACTTTGGTTGGCCCGGTGGGCGTGTATTGTTGTTGCTCGGCTGTGTTGGCTTGTGTTTGAGGTCGGTCTTGAATTGTCGTACGTGTGTTATGTGTTTGGTGGTCGTTTGTCTGCGACGTACTAATGTACGGGTCACTATTAGCGGGGAAAGTTACGAATACCCTAGGGTAGACATAGCGGGTGTACGTAGTGTGAAATCATCACCGCTACGAGATCGGGGTCACTGGTTTGGACCGGTAGGTGGAACAGGACAGTTTGGTTGCCGGCCCAGGTCGTGTGCCGGCCTGGTCCAGTGAGCCGCTTTCAATTTTATTTGGTTGTTATTGTTTCGTTGTGTGCTTAGGTTTGTCATCGCGGGTTTTGATGCACGTTGGTGCGGTCTCTCTGAGGTTTCTCTTACTAATACTAATATTTAAAGTATTAATAGCGTGAGCGGTGTGACGTATTAGTGATAAGCACGCTAGAGTAAACATAGACCGTGTGAACGTTAGTGTATTTGTACTTGTTATTTTTATATGAGTTCGCAAACTGAACGTTTGCATGTATCCGTGCAGAGGATACTGACTTATGGCTCGCGGTAGACGCGGACGAGCAGCGGGAACACGGGGTCGGGCGCCCACGCGAGGACGGCGGGGACGGTCAGCGGGGACACCGGGAAGGGTGCCAACCGTTGAGCCAACCGAGTACGCGGAGGCGCAGGGCACTCATGTCGGAGAAGACAGGAGAAGCGACGCGGGACCGTCTACAGGCACACCCAGTGCTCCGCCGGTCGCGGACCCTCCCGTTATGACTGCCCTGGATGAGATGACCAGGACAGTCCAGAGTTTTGTGGCGGTTATCGCCAGCCGAGAGTCGGCTTCACCAACTCCAGAGGCAGCCGCGGTCCCAGTGAGGCCCGGTCAGGTAGAGGATCACACAGCCCAGACCCTACTAGACTTCCTGAAGCTAGGGATACCCATCTTCGTCGGGGAGCCGAACCCCGACCTGGCCGAAAGGTGGCTTGAGCAGGTCACGCGGGACCTGGATACTTTAGGTATCGAAGATGGCCGCCGCATAGTGTCCTTCGCAGCTCACCAGCTGAGAGACAGCGCCTACCACTGGTGGGGGCGTGTGAACGACATTGTCGGGCACGACTACGACATCTTCCAAGAGGTGTTTCTGGCGCAGTACTTTCCCGAGTCGGCTCGGTTGGAGCGACGTCGGCAGTTTCTAGACCTGGAGCAGGGTGGACGACAGTGGCGGAATACGAGGCCAGATTCACGGTCTTGACCAGATTCGCACCGGAGATGGTGATGACCGAGCAAAACCGTTACCTGCGGTTCGAGGGGGGACTGAGACCGGTGATTCGGGATAAAGTCCTCGCCTTGAGGCTGCGGAAGTATACAGATCTCGTGGACACCGCGGCGACGGTGGAGCAGGGCGTCCGGGATGCGGCCAGGACCCGTGAGGTCCGACAGCGGCCGACCAGCTTTGCAGGGCCGTCCGAGTCACGAGACCCGAGGAGGTAGAGGACCACGGGGTTCTTCCAACCACCGACTCATCAGGGTGGAGCGAGAAAGCGGGGGTCAGTGGCATCAGTTGGGCCATAAGCGTCAGAGAGGGCGTCGACGTGCTTTACCTGCGGACAGCGAGGCCACTTCCGTCGCGAGTGTCCGATGGGAGGAAGGCCCACGACGCTGCCAGCGACCAGCCGGACGAGCCAGGGCACGGAGTCGAGAGCCGACGAGATCGGCTGTTTCCGATGCGGCCGGGTTGGGCACACCATTGCGTGGTGCCGTGAGCCGTCGAGGGCAACGTCAGCGCAGCGACCGCAGCAATCGCGTAGAGTACAATCGCCCAGGGGTCGTCCTCGTCAGAGTCAGCAGTCGAGGTTGTCACAGCCTTCTACGAGCGCACCGATTCCGAGACAGCAGCAGAGTCACGGGTATTCAGCAGCCAGTGCGCCGGGTCAGAGGCAGCAGGCCTCGCAGGGGAGAGTGTATGCAGTCACCGACTCCAGAGCCCCATGATCTAGCACGTACCGCGAGACCATCCAGGGTACGTGTTTATTGTATCATTTATGGGCGTTATTCTTATTTGATACCGGGGCGTCGCACTCTTTTATTTCGTCGGGTTGTGCTGAGAGGTTGATGTTGAGCTTAGAGCCGTTGAGTCCACCCCTATGCCTGGACACCCCAGTTGGGGGTGGTATATCGTTGACTAGGGTATGTCGTGCCTGCGAGATCAGAGTCGCAGTCTGTCCTTGCCCTGGTGATCTTCTCGTGATGGGAATGACGACCTTTGATGTGATCTTGGGAATGGATTGGCTGTCGAGGTACCGAGACAATATCGATTGCTACAGGCGACGAGTGACAGTGTCAATGGGCGGTACGAAGGTGACGTGTGTTCTGGGTAGTAAGAGCGGAGTCCTCCTGTCGGCGTTGTCCGCAGATGAGGAAGTATCGGCTGTGTAGAGCCGAGAGTTACCGCGAGTGGTATGCGAGTTCCCCGAGGTCTTTCCTGAGGAGTTGAGCGGATTGCCACCGGTTCGTGAGGTGGAGTTCGGGATTGACCTGGTGCCAGGAACGGCGGCGGTATCGATGGCGCCTTACAGGTTTGCGCCGGCAGAGTTGACTGAGCTGAAGCGTCAGTTAGAGGAGCTTCAGTAGAAGGGGTTTATCCGACCGAGTGTATCGCCGTGGGGAGCACCAGCACTCTTCGTGAAGAAGAAAAGTGGAGAGCTACGGATGTGTATAGATTACCGGAAGCTGAACCGGGTTACGGTGAAGAACCGATACCCGATGCCGAGGATCGATGACTTGTTCGACTAGTTGAGAGGGTCGACCTACTTCTCGAAGATCGATCTGCGATCCGGTTATTATCAGTTGCGAGTCCGTGAGGGGGACGTCGCAAATACTGCATTCCGGACACGCTATGGGCACTACAAGTTCCTGGTGATGCCATTCGGACTGACGAACGCACCTACATCGTTCATGGACCTGATGAACAACATCTTTCCGCCGTACTTGGATCATTTTGTGGTGGTGATCGTGGATGACATCCTGATCTACTCGCAGAACGAGGCGGCACACAAGTCACATCTGAGGGCTGTTCTGACACTACTGCGCGAGCATCAACTATATGCCAACCTAGAGAAGTGCGAGTTCTGGCTCGCTGAGGTGAGATTCCTCGGTCACATCGTGTCCCGTGATAGTATCCTGGTCGATCCGTCGAAGATCGACGCGGCCTCGAAGTGGGCACGGCCCACGAGTGTCTTCGAGATCCGCAACTTTCTGGGGTTGGCATGCTATTATCGGCTATTCGTCCAGGATTTTGCGCGACTAGCCGCGCCGATGACTCTGCTGACGCGCAATGGAGTCGGGTTTGTGTGGACGGAGGACTGTGAATGGGCGTTCACGGAGTTGAAGACCCGGCTGACTACCGCTCCAGTATTAGTGGTGCCCGTGCGAGGGATCGGATATGATGTCTACTGTGATGCGTCTGGAGAGGGACTGGGCTGTGTACTGATGCAGTTGGGCAGAGTTGTGGCTTATGGCTCCAGGCAGTTGAAGACGCACGAGCGCAACAATCCCACCCACAACTTGGAGCTAGCAGCAGTCGTGTTTGCGCTAAAGGGCTGGCGATATTATCTGTATGGCGAGGGGTTTCAGTTGTTCTCGGATCACAAGAGCCTCAAAAACATATTTTCCCAGCGAGACCTGAACATGCGCCAGCGGCGGTGGATGGAGCTACTCGAGGAGTACGACTTCGAGCTACACTACCACCCGGGTAAGGCGAACGTGGTCACCGACGCCTTGAGTAGAAAGTCGGTTCCGAGCCTCGCCAGCATATCAGTCCGAGAGTGGGACATGATGGGGGAGTTGATCACGTTCGGGCTTGAACTAGAGGAGGTTACTGCTGACATGACCATGTGCTCATTAGTGGCTCAGCCCTCACTGCTTGCTCGAGTGTTGGAAGCGCAGTCGGACGACGTCGAGACATCAGAGATCCGAGAGAGAATCGTCAGGAGTGACGAGGTGGTAGGCTGGGAAGTCAGTGCAGATTGGGGGCTACGATACCGAGGAGGGTTGTTCGTGCCGGGCAACTGTCGAGACGACGTGTTGCGAGAGGCACATTATTCACGTCTTACAGTGCACCCGGGGGGCACCAAAATGTACCGTGATCTCAGACGGCATTTCTGGTGGCGCGGGATGCGAGAGCAGTCACAGAGTTTGTGTCGAGATGTTGAAAGCCGAGCATCAGCGTCCCGCAGGATTGTTGCAGCCACTACCGATCGCTCAGTGGAAGTGGGAGCACATTACGATGGACTTCGTGTGTGGACTACCGAGATCGCCGAAGGGAAAAGACGCCGTATGGGTGGTAGTCGACCGGTTGACCAAGTCGGCCCATTTCCTGGCTATGAGGATGACTGACCCGGTCGACAAGTTGAGCAGCTTGTATATTCAGGAGGTAGTGCGGCTTCATGGGGTTCCGGTGTTGATAATGTCTGACAGGGATCCCCGCTTCATGTCCAGGTTTTGGCCAAGTCTGTAGAAAGCGTTGGGGACCGAAGTTGTACTCAGTACAACACATCATCCCCAGACCGACGGTCAGTCCGAGCGCACTATTCAGATCTTGGAGGACATGCTGCGAGCATGTGTGCTGGATTTCAGGGGATCATGGGAGACCCACCTGCCGTTGGTCGAGTTCGCCTACAACAACATCTACCAGGCCAGTATTGGGATGGCACCGTTCGAAGCTTTGTATGGGAGGCCGTGTCGATCGCCAGTGTGTTGGGCAGAGGTGGGGGACAAGAGTCTGCTGGGGCTGGATCTTGTTAGAGAGACGACAGAGAAGTTCGCGCTGATACGCGATCAGTTGAGGACCGCGTAGAGTCGGCATAAGAGCTATGCCGACAGGCGACGTCGACCTCTTGAGTTTGCAGTCGGGGATCACGTGTTCTTGAAGGTGAGCCCGAGGAAGGGGCTGGTACGGTTCAGACGCAGCGGGGGCAAGTTGGCTCCGTGGTACATCGGCCCGTTCGAGATCTTGGGTAGAGTGTGAGCAGTGGCTTATCGTCTGGCGTTGCCACCGCAACTTGGGAGAGTCCATAACGTCTTCCACGTGACCCAGTTGCGGCAGTACAACGCAGACCCCTCCCACGTCATGGAGTGGACAGATATCGAGGTGGCTGACGATGTCTCCTATAAGGATCATGGACACACGGGAGCAGGTCCTGCGGGGAGGCAAGATTATCCGCCTGGTACGAGTGCAGTGGAAGCATCACAGGGCTGAATCGACTTGGGAGCGCGAGGACGAGGTTCGCGCGAAGTATCCCGCCTTGTTCGTTTCCCGAGGTATGTCTGTTTTAAAATTTCGTGGATGAAATTCCTTTAAGGGGGGTAGATTGTAAGAACCACTCCTGGTCAACGACAGTCAAACCTGCGAAAAACAGAAAAATTTAAAATTTTTAAGACAAACACTTAATTTAACCTAAATTGATCCGAGGGTCATACCGGACTTAAATTGACCCCGTTATCGACCAAAATGAGTTCCGGGGGACTCAGGGCAACTTTCTGATCAATTTGGGAAATGTTGACTTTTCGCTGGAAAAGTCAACCGAGTGACGTTTTGGTCCATTCGAGGACCGTTCTGGATCCAAAAAGCTTAGCCGTCATCGTAGCGTTCTTAGTTGAGCCGTTTCCTTGTAGCCCGCCAAGTTTCGTAATTTCTTGGGAAAAGTGCCCGTTCGGGGCCCGAAACGTTTGTTTTTCGCGAATCTGATTGGAAAATATCTTCTAGATATTGTTCCAAAAAGATGTGGGACCCACCTTGCCACTTGTCAACCAAGTGGTGGTGTTAGGTTTTGGGGGGAAAATGAGAGGTGAGGTGTTATAGGGGGGTTCGGCTAGCACTAAATCAAAAAGTGGTAGAAAACTAACAGCTTTGTTTCAGGGGAAAATTTCAATTGAGCACCCTGCCAAACATTTAATTTCATTTTGATACCCTGACATAAATTTTTAACACTTTCATACCTAATCCGAACATTTAATAACACTTTCATACCCAACCGTCAGATTCTGTTAACTTTCCATTCAAAATAGGTAAAATATCCATAATACCCCTAACAATTACTCAAATTTTCAAACTCATGCCATTGAATTCAGAATTTGAAAATAAGTGAAATGACAATAATACACTCCATTGTTAGGGTGTTAAAATGAAAAATATCCTTTAGAATTTTCAAATTTTACAAAATCATTTTTTATTTTTAGGGTTAAATATTGAAACTTACCCTGAAGTATTGGTCACGAACACTACACTATCCATGTTTGAATAATCATAAATGCAGTACCTAAACTATTGGTCACGCAATTCTGTTAGTAAAAATGGATGGAATATTCCATTCTGTTAGGCATTTGACAGTTAATGGAGAGTAAAATGGCCTTTACTCATTTTAACCCTATGAATTTGATAGAGAGAATTACTATTTTCCCTTATTAAATAATAAATATAATTAATGAACTAGTAAAAAGTAAACTAAATAATAAAATAATAAGTAAATGAAAATTTAAAAAAAATCACTTAACACATCTCAGTTTATATTGCCAAACCCTATCCCAATCAGTCATATCCTACATCGCTCTTCTCGTGCACCTGCTCAGGCCGACAAGTTCTTCATCCCCTCCGGCAGTCCACAGCCAACAATGGAGGCCATCTTCTTCTCCAAACGACAACGAAAACGTAGGTCCTCTTCTTCTCCAATGGACCGCCCCTAGCTCGTCAGAGCTCGAGTTCCAGATCTGTCACCGCTGCTCGAACTATTCCTTGCAGATCTATCGCTCATCAAAGAAGAACCACAAAGTTAATCAACTATGTCGCGGTGACATCACAAAGAGGGACCCCGGGCTGCGGCAAATCCACCAGACCTCGTCACCGTCGTTCATCGTTTCACGGTAGAAGATGAACGGTTAGATGTGGGTCTTCTTGTCCAGATCTGAAGAACACGAACAGTCAGTCGACGCAGACTCCTTCTCTAGTGCGAAACCCTCTGAGCTCCGACCACAGATCTTCTCCGGCAAGCACCAACAGCGAGATGGCTTCACGGATATGGTTGTGACCGACCCCGAGCTACCTTCGTCGTTCTCCGTCGAGCGAGTCTGTCCGACCCACATATTTGGGTTTTTTTTTAATCCGTATGAACCAGATCTGGGTTTCGTTTGTTCAATTCGTATAAGGGGAATCAAATTTGTTTGGTGGACATATTTTTTATTCAGATTTGTGCATGTTTGGTTTGATATTTATAGATCCATATTTTTGACATCTGCATATTGTCCCCCAATATGAACAATGTTCTTCATCTGTTCTTCAGATAAAAAGAATTAAAAATAACTAATTTTTAAAATTATATATTTTTAAAATTAAATTCATATTTTAAATCAATCTGATTTTTTAAATTAAGAAAATAAATAATAAAAAGTAATATATATTTTTATAAAAAGAATTTTAAGAGATTAAATAAAAAATGATTTTTTTTAAATTAATGATATTATTAAGATTAATTAAAACATTAATAAATTATCAAAGAATTAATAGTGAAAAGCGTAAACGAATCTTTTAACTCATATAGGTAAATTAATTCAAACTCATAAGGATAAAACGGTCATTTAATGTCTTGGCGTTAGTTTTACAGAATCACATGACCAATAATTTAGGTACTATATTTATGATTTTCAAACATGGGTAGTGTAGTGTTCGTAATCAATATTTAAGGGTAAGTTTCAATATTTAACCCTTATTTTTATTAATTCAGTTCTTATTTATGAAAAAAAAAATTATTTATAAAAATTAAATAAATCTGTTTGTTTAACCCCACAAAACTTTATCTTCTCCACTTCTTTCGTAGGAATTAGTGAAAAGGGCTTTCCCAGCATAATTAATTTGTGGGGTAGCCTCTGTAATTTTGCATTCGATATTATTCGAATTTATGTTTTTCTTTGAAATCAAAAAATTATGAAGTGCCGGTTATACCCTCGCCCTTTCTTCTTTGCCTCTTCGTCTTCGTCTCTGACTCAAAGTCAGAAAAATGAAATTGTCGGACTTCATCTCTCCCGATCATCTCTGAGCAGAGACACGCGGAAACGCAAATGGTAATGGAGTCATCGCACTGTACTCCAAAATGGACGTGTACCAGAACAATGTTCTACATGGTTCAAGCTGATATAGATAACAGATTGCGGGTGTTTGATATTAAGGATGTCGGTACCGTCGAAAGAAAGAAGGTATACATGTTTGCGATCCATCTGGTAAGGAGATTGTTGGAACACTTGATAAGGAAACTAATCATTGCACATGTGAATGCAGGCGATTTGAATCGTTTGGATTGATTTACATACACATGTTCAATATGTTGTAAACATCTGGTGTTGTTCGCATACCACCAAGTACCAACATTAGTTAACCATCATTGGTGCAGAAAAGAAGTGTCCAAAACTACAACGAAGGGAAAAAGTGTTGGAATAGCTGAGCATCAATTATGGGCAAGTTTCATTCAATTATCGGTCATGAGAATATGACTCCAGATGTACGATAGAAGCTGATGGATACGCTGAAATTTTTGTGTGCAGAATCTGGGTTTGATGATGACAACAACTCAGCGAGAAGCTGCCATCTTGAATTTGGACCATAGATATTAGAGTTATGAATGGACTAGATCTGTATACATTTTATAGAATAGCAACCCATTTACAAAGGATTATATACCTATATATAATTAACGAAAATAGAAAATTATTAATAAAAAAAATTAAATTTCTAAAATTTATAATAAAAATAAATAAAACAATTATAAATAAAAATGAAATAATTGAAAAAACAATTACAAAGAAAATAATTTCTCAAATTTTTGTAATGGAATACGAGGTAATATATTAAGTAATAAAAACACAGGTCCAAACCAAAGTGGACACAACCAAATAATGCAATATGAAATATTGAATAACAGGTCCTAACATCGTGGGACCATGTTGGATGAAAACACGTTTAGGTAACTGAATCGCTCCATAGAGGCGTTCAGGAGCTAAAGCTGTAATAACACTCGAAGACACCGATACAACAGAACTGAACTGGGAGCTAGGGCAGAGCCGACCCATTTTCGAGGTAGTACTGTGGCGGACTGTGAACTCTCCCAGGTTTCTAGCGTGCGTCGTCCTCTCTGAAATGATAGAGTAGGGCTCCAGAAACGCGAGAATGCAGGCCTCTGAGATGGTAGGAGAGTATCGTACCAGAACTTGGTGGAACCACTGTCACCTTACGTAAACTAAGGCGGTGTTACTGACCGACTCTCCAGTAGACCACAAACTCCTCATTAAGCGAGGCGAGGGTGCTTAGCGCCCCCGCCGTTGTACGATATACCCCATCGGTGCGTGATGGACCTTCCGACTTCAAATCCTTTTTCTCCACCAACTGGCCCCACCCGGCCCGGTTCAAAATTACCCACGGGATTCCTCAATGGTTCGAAAACCTTAGGAGAATGTACGGAGAACCGGCGCCGACAACTAGAATCAGCCCCTATCCCACCGATTCCATCCCAGACATCTCTGTTCCGGCCTTTTCTGACCGTTGCAACTCCACCGCAGAAAAGTCCCTAGTCCATATTGGTTGAAACTCTATGAATCGATCCCTTCCATTTTCCAAAATATATGTGTCCCCTTCCCCCGACTCTTCCTCCCCCATCGAGTCCCAACCACAGTTGTTGCGTCGGTACTCTCGGGGTTGCCAAGGCCCTTTCGATGGAGTTCTTCGGACGAAACCCCTCAATCTGTCCAGGAGGGAACCCTAGCTCATCCATCCACCCCCCGCCTTAGGGATAGGAGCTGAAACTTGCAATGTCGCTTCCTATGCGGAGAGCACCATGTCAGTCCCCACCATCGCTGCTATTCTAGCCCAAGACGAAGACAAAGAGCGAGGAGGAGAGGCCACTGCATGTGGGACCGGATGAGAAGGCACAGGGGAAGAAACACCAGTTTTCACCACCGTCATCCCATCCCGTGATGCCGCCTGTTCGCTGGAGAGATCCATGCACCGCCGTCTACAAATATCGCTACAAACCCTATGTTCTCAAAGAGAGAAGCGATGAGCACCAAAAAAATGTGTAATAATTTTTCAATTAGTTTCTTAATTATAAATCATTTCTAAAAATAAAGTTTCCGAAAAAAAGAATTATAACTAATTTCTGAAAATAATTTTTTTATAATGAAAATTAAGAAAATAATATAAATTTAAAAAGTATTTTTTTAGTAAAATTTGAAAAAATTGAAGATTATAGAAGGGTATTATTGACATTTGAACAATTGTGAGTTGGTAAGAGTAATGATATGGTTTTGGAGCTTTGATGATTAAGAAATGGTATTTTGAACTTTTAACACCTCTTAGATGGAGAGTTAACACTTAGATTATAGTGAAAATAAAATTAAATTAAGGGAGTTAAATGATATAAAAATAATTAGAGGGATGATGTGAAAAATGAAAATAATCAGGTAGAATTATGTGTAATTTTCTTTATTATATTTGATTACACTCGGACACTATGAGGATGGTTTGCGTCTACCAAGTCTAACTCACAACCTCGAACCCAAAACTTCAAAACATTTTTTTGTTCTTTCTCCTAATATCTGTAGATTTTTTTTTGAATCCCCGAAAAGCATACCAAATCTCCGGAGACGACTCGGGTTGCAGTCGAATCTGCGAGCTTTAAACCCGATGTTGAAGAATTTTTCAACGCTGACAGTCTGCAGATTCGACATACATGGGCACTCTGAATTGTTGGCTGTCGAAAAGTTGTTGGCATCAAAGGAGAAAGTTAATTTCGGTCTTTAAATACCAGTCAATTATTTCTCCTTCGTCTTCACCACCCTTCCGATTCTGCAACTGTGTCCATTCTTTTTGTTGAAGCGATTTCTCCAGCGTTTTAGCTCCGAATCTTCGACGTTCTACCTCTGAACTAGGCGACAGTTTCTCCGGTTTTGCATGATGTCATCTCCAATGTTCTAGAGCAGATTCTCCGATGTTGCAGCATTGGATCTCCGGTGTTCCATCTCTTAACGAGGCAGTAGATTCTTCGGCGGTCCACCTTGAATCGTGCAGTAGAGTCATGTCTTTGGTCATTCCGTTGCAGATTCGTCGTCGGCTACTGTTCTGGTCTAAGTCTGTTGCTCTCCATTTCTCATGGTGCATTCATGGCCTACCCCAACAACCAAAAATTTGCAGCCGAGTTCACATGCGACTAAGATTACGTCCCTAATTCACGATACTACTGGTGCGAAACGGAGAAACAATATTCGCAGCATGAGGAGTATGTGTCGTCTTTGGTGCAACAATCGGTTCTGGGCTCCCCCGTGTACAACGACTGAACCCCTATCCTTCCGCATCAACTTTGTCGAGTGGCATGACCTTCGATGGTGCAACAACATACCCCAGTTCTGCATTTTTTAGTCCGTCTCACTCCTTACGTAAGAAATCTGAAGCGACGAAGGCATGAGCCATGTGCAAGTCGTTGGGGTTCATTTCTTCTTGTGGCGATGAAGATACTGTAAAATTGTTTCAAAACCTCGGCTAATTTAGCCCTTGCTTTCTCTTTTTTCCTTCTTTCCCCTTCTTCTTCCCTTAATTTTAATTCTATTTTAGCGTGTTTTTTAGGGTTGAATAAAATTAGTATTTTTCGTGGATAAAAAAAACTTTCCCGGGTTCCAGCTCGAGGAAAGGTTGTACTCATATGTCCGTCTAGGACTCTAGCGCCAACCTCGGGTCATAAGTGTTAAATCTCAAAGTAGTAGCAATATTATTGATGAACTTGATCAAATACATAAGTAGAGAGCCCTTTACATAGGGTAGTAATCCTACAATAAAGAAATAACTTTAACTATATAAAATAGGAAATATCCTATTTTTCTTATTTCTAACACTCCCCCTCAAGCTGGAGCATACAAATCAAAAGCACCCAGCTTGTTGCAAATATAGCTTATGCGAGGTCCACGTAGAGATTTAGTGAAGATATCTGCCAGCTGGTCGCTAGAGTTGACGAAACTGGTTTTGATGCAACCTGATACAATATTCTCTCTGATAAAGTGGCAATCAATTTCTATATGCTTGGTTCTTTCATGAAACACGGGATTAGACGCGATGTGTAGAACTGCTTGATTGCGACATATTAATGTCATTGGAGTATCCTTTATAAGCTTGAGTTCTTGAAGAAGTTGTTTCACCCATATGAGTTCACATGTTGCCAAGGCCATGACTCTATATTCAGCTTCTGCACTTAATCTAGCGACAACAGTCTGCTTTTTACTTTTCCAAGAGATCAAGTTACCACCTATCATGACACAGTAACCTGAAGTGGAACGCCTATCTGAGGGAGACTCTGCCCAATCTGCGTCGGAATATGCAACCACTTCAGTATTTCCTCTATCCTTATACAACAATCCTTGTCTTGGAGACCCCTTAATATACCTTAGGATGCGCATTACTGCGTCCCAATGGCTATCACATGGGGATTGCAGAAACTGGCTGACCACACTTACAACGAATGAAATATCTGGTCGAGTAATAGTAAGATAATTGAGCTTCCCAACGAGTCTACGATACCTTCCAGGATCATCGAGAGGCTCCCCCTGTCCTGGAAGAAGTTTGGAGTTTGGATCCATAAGAGTATCACATGGCCGACAATCAAGCATCTTTGTCTCTTCAAGGATATCCAGAGTATATTTCCGTTGAGATATGACTATAGCGTTGCTAGCTTGGGCAACCTCAATGCCAAGGAAATATTTGAGTAGACCCAAGTCTTTAGTATGAAAATGCTGAAAAAAGTGGCTTTTTAATTTAAGAATCCCAGCTTCATCATTTCCCGTAATAACTATATCGTCCACATAAACAACTAGATAGATACTTTTGCCTTCTGATGTGTGATGATAGAAAACAGAATGATCAGCTTCGCTACGTACCATGCCAAACTGTTGAAGAACTGTACTGAATCTGCCAAACCATGCTCGAGGAGATTGCTTGAGGCCATAAATAGAACGACGAAGCTTACACACTAAATCAGACTCCCCCCGAGTAATAAAACCAGGTGGTTGCTCCATGTAGATGTCTTCATCGAGGTCACCATGAAGAAAGGCATTCTTGATATCCAACTGATGAAGAGGCCAATGTCTGACCGCAACAATGGAGATAAAGAGACGAACAGAGGCAATCTTTGCAACCGGAGAAAAAGTATCCCCATAGTCAAGCCCAAAAATTTGGGTATAACCCTTGGCAACCAGTCGGGCTTTTAGACGATCCACTTGTCCATCTGGTCCCACTTTGACTGTATACACCCAACGACATCCAACTGTAGACTGCCCTGGAGGGAGAGGAACTAACTCCCAAGTACCTTGAGACTCCATAGCAGCCATTTCGTCAATCATAGCTTGCCGCCAACCATGGTGTGATAATGCCTCACTAGGAGATTTAGGAATGGAAACAGCAGACAGAGAGGAAACAAATGCATAGTACGAGGGAGATAGACGATGGTAGCTAAGAAATGAATAAACAGGATGAGGATCACGAGTACAGCGAGTACCACGTCGTAGAGCTAGAGGCCCGTCAGGGACCGGAGGCAGAGCCGCGACAGGTTGAGGTGATGGTGAAGGAGATGAGTGCACTGGATCATCAACAGGACCTGCAACCGAAGGAACATGTAGACGCCGAGAATAAGCTTGTAAAGGGGGCGACACAACCATAGGCTTTGGAAGGGACATGATTGAGGGAACAGGTAAGATCTCACAAATGTTGTGATTATCAGACTCCGATGATGAGAAGTAAGAGCTTGTCTCAAAAAAGGAAACATCGGCAGAGATAAAATAATGATTGGTAGTAGTAGAATAACATTTATACCCTTTTTGAAGACGTGAGTATCCCAAGAAAACACATTTGATAGCTTTTGCTGACATTTTATCTCGACCTGGAGTTTTATCATGAACAAAACAAGTGCATCAACCCAGAAACGACGAGGCACATGATGATGAATGATAAGTGCACGTGCAGTTTCAACTAGATGACGGTTTTTACGTTCAGCAACACCATTTTGTTGAGGGGTCGAAGTACAAGAAGATTGATGAAGAATACCATGAGAACGCATAAACTCTGTAAAAGGTGCTATAAAATATTCTTTGGCATTATCACTGCGTAAAATACGTATGCCAACATTGAATTGAGTTTGAACTTCAACAGAAAATTCTTTGAAAATGGAAAATAACTCAGAACGATGTTTCATTAAAAACAACCAAGTGCATCGAGAGTAATAGTCAATAAAGGTAACAAAATATTGATAGCCCAACACAGAAGGAACACGACTTGGACCCCAAACATCAGTGTGAACCAATTCAAAAGGACAAGAAGCCCTATTATTTATACGTTTAGGAAAAGAAGTACGAGTTTGTTTCCCCAACTGACACGACTCACACTCTAAAGTAGATAAATGAGAAAGGCTTGGTACTAAGCGTTTAAGTTTCGAGAGACTAGGATGACCCAAACGACTGTGGATGGTAAGTGGAGACTCAGTGGAGGTGCAGGCTACGTAGGATGCCTTTGCTTGAAGATAATATAATCCTTGAGACTCATATCCTTCTGCCATCACCTGTCCCGCACCGCGGTCCTGCACAATTACAAACTCAGCATCAAAGGTGACAGTGCAATTAAGAGCTCGAGTAATCCGAGATATAGAGATGAGATTAAATGGACTGGTAGGGACAAAAAGAACAAATGCTAAGGGTAAGGACGGTAAGGGTGTCGCGGAACCAATTCCTTCCGTTTGGGATACAGACCCATCTGCAAGAGTAATACCTGGTAGATACGAAGAACTAGAGATATGAGTAAGAAGATTTCGGTTACCAGAAATATGATTTGAAGCACCAGAATCAAGTACCCAAGGGTCTGTAGGTGGAGAATGCCCTAGACAAGCAATGGAATTAACAGCACCAACATTAGCATTATGATGAAGTGAAGATGTCTGCTGGGAAGAGAGAAGTCGGAAATAGTCCTCGTACTCAACACCGGTAACGACAACAGAGGGTGACACCTGGCCGTGAAGGGCGGGTGGGTCTTGTGCAGCATAAGCAGCTCTAGGATGATGACCATGTAACTCATAACAGACCTCCTTAGTATGTCCCATTTTGTGACAATGACTACATTGAACATTGGCTTTAGGAGGATAACCACGTAACTCAAAACAAACTTCCTCGGTATGGCCCATCTTGTGGCAGTGATTACATTGAACATCTTTGTGTTGGTAAGAACCACCTCGTCCTCCACGACCGCCACTACCACGGCCTCGACCACGACCTCTCATAGAAGAAGAGTTGTGAGTATACTGATAGGCAAGAGTGGAGGCGTCCACTGTAGTAGGAGCCTCAGGTGTGGTGACAGTGGAGGAAACGTGCAATAGCGGGCAGAAATTTTTTGTAATGTCGGGATAGTTACATTGGCCAATATTTGATCACGAACAGAGGACAATTCAGGACTCATAACAGTAAGTCCTAACACCATGAAAAATGTATCGCGTTGGGCCAATTGGACTTCTTTGTCATCAGTAGTTGGCAAAAGCGCATTAAATTCTTCTTTCAACGAATCTAATCGACCAATGAATTGCGACGTATCGAGTCCAGATTGCTTCAACTGAACCATATTAGAAATCACAGAATAAAATTGTTGAATGTCATTAGTGTATAATGCTTTAGCCTTGTTCCATACTTGGACGCATGTACGATATGCTTTATAGATCGAATATAGCTGATGATCAATTGATTGCCACAATATAGTGACTAACAAGGCATCAATTTTCTTCCATTGAGCCTGTGTATCTTTACCAATATCATCACTACACTTAGTAAGATGATCTTCGAGCCCTTGGCCCATAAACCACAATTCAACAGAGGCAGCCCATGATGTGTAATTGGAGCTACCCCCGAGTTTCTCCGTAGTAATAATGGGAGTTGTAAGAAACGAAGAGAATGGACTAACCTTAAGATCCGACATGCTAGTGGATCAGAAACGGAAGTAAAAATAGTCGCAGACAAGGAAATGGGCAACCTGGGAAAAAAAATCTGGCGGCGGCGCGTGGCTCACAGGCGGCGCGTGGGTGGTCCGGCGGAGGTGATTTTTTCAGGGTTTGTAGATCGGAGTGCTCTGGTTTTGATGGTGCCGGAGGTGAGAATCAAAGGCTGCCGGAACGTTACAGATCTGAGAAAAAAGACAGCGACTGTCTGGGCGTACGAGCGGCGCGTGGGGGCGCGTGCGGTGGCTGGCAGCGGTCCGATTTCGGGGCTAGTGTCGCCGGAGGCTCAACTTTCCACAGGTGGAAGAATAAAGATGATTCCGGGCCGGAATCGAGACTTTTTCCGAACAGGAGTAACAATTGGAAGGCCGGAAGCACTGTTCCGGTGAAGAAAAAAAAAGAGGACGAAACTTAAAACCTTAAGGCTCTGATACCATGTTAAATCTCAAAGTAGTAGCAATATTATTGATGAACTTGATCAAATACATAAGTAGAGAGCCCTTTATATAGGGTAGTAATCCTGCAATAAGGAAATAACTTTAACTATATAAAATAGGAAATATCCTATTTTTCTTATTTCTAACAATAAGTATCTGTCCGCCCCCCTCAAGGGAGTCGCAAACTGAACAAACTGGACGTCCTCGTATGTATCAGAAGTGGACTCATCCTGAAGAGAAAGATAGGTTTGTGCATAGCTTAATCACTCGGAGCATGGGGCCGACCAGACAAGCCATGCATTCTGGGCCAACATATGAAAGGATCTCACCTACATGACCCGTCAAACCCCGACGACTATACAGACATCGAAGAACTGCAAATAACATGGGAGTGTCACCAACAAAAAGTTAAAGATATTACAGAGGTGTTGGTCAAAGTTCACATACATTTACCAATTCGGTAGATCCGATGATCAGATCATGGAGGATGCGACGAAAGAGTACAAACACGTCTTCGCATGGAAGCACTGGCGGACCCTCGTGTGTGACAAGTCTTGTTGGATGCACCGTTTCGAGAACGAGTTCTCCACGACCACCGGAGAGTTCCAATGGACGTCGCACGCCATGAACACCTGGCTTGAGCACCCCAATATTTTAGATGGACACTCTCGCAGCCGTCGTTGAAGAGGCCGGGAGGCACCCTAGACCCATATGCAGTCGCCGCCCAGAAGACTGCAAAGGCGATGAGGGGGAAGGACAAGGGAAGAGGACCGGTTGACGGGCCTCACGGCCCAAAGTTGACGAAAAGCTTATCCAACATCGAGAGGCACCGTCGAGAGCAGGTCGGGGCATCGGAATCACTGGTGCGAAAGTTCCGCTTACTCGAATCGCTGGACACCTCCAAATGGAGCTCGGGTATTTGGTCACTCGTAGGCTCTTTGTCCATAGTATGGCAAAGAGGACATCTGGGTTGATGTGATCTATTGTTACTTGTTTTCATGTGCTCCGTCATATGATAAGGGTGTAACCCCCATTTTTTTGTTATTAAAGTTTATGTCGATATTTCAGGATGTTGGTTAGGTTTATCATTTTAGGCACACTGCTAACAATATTATACCTGAGAATTACCGACAAACCACCATAAAATTGGACAAGCGGAAGAAGACAAAGTCAAGCAATTAATTAATCTACTCATAATTTGTAACTTCAAATTAAATAAAAAAATTGTCTTGTTCAATAGTATTTTTGTAATTTATACAGTTTTAGACCCATTCCACCATAAGGATGCTTTAACAAATATTAGTTGGAGTTGGTCTCAAATACCAAATTGCAGCATCTAAAGCAAAAGTAAGACAATATCATTTCCTTCAAAGGATCAAAAAGAAGATTCAACGACCCAGAACTGAATTATAGACCATCCTTCACAAAAACAACTTACAAGTGCCAAGAAAAGGGTGCTCCATTAAGTGTATTTTTATCAAAAGCTACACCATATCTTTTGGTAATGGTAGAAACCAGGCCATTCCCAAAATGTTCCAACCCCTTTACCAATATCATATTCAGCACATGTCTTCATTACAAAGCACAAGCTATATGTTCATAGAAAGCATCTAAAGTGCCTGTTTTATTCGGATTTAGCATTCAAAACGTTTTTATATAGACTTAGTATCCAACTTAACTATGTTGTTCGGTTGTGGACTTTTGGTCTAGTTCCTCATACTACAGTAGCATCAATGTAATAACCACTCCCGGTCAACGCTAGTTAAATCTGCAAAAAAACAAGAAAATTTAAAAAAAATTCAACAGACACTTGATTGAACCTAAATCTGACCCCGAGGGTCATACCGGACTTAAGTTGACCCCGATATTGACCGAAGTGAGTTCCAGGGGACTCAGGGAAACTTTCTGATCAATTTGGGAAATGTTGACTTTTCGCTGGAAAAGTCAACCGAGCGACGTTTTGGTCCATTCGAGGACCGTTTTGGATCCAAAGAGCTTAGTCCATTCGTGAATCTGATTGCAAAATATCTAGTAGATATTTTCCCAAAAAGGTGTGGGACCCACCTTGCCACTTGTCAAACAAGTGGTGGTGTTAGGTTTTGGGACAAGACAAGACAAGACTTTGATGGTTAGCTTTGCTTTTAAAGGTGTTAGTTGTTTTTTTTTTAATAAAACAAAAGGGAAAGAAGACATACACGTCCATTTCAAAAAAAAAGGGTTAGTTTTAGAAAGAGAAAGAAGAGAGAAGAAAGGGAGAGAAGAAGAAGGAAAAGCTAGGGTTTTGCTACTATTCCCGCTCATCTAACCCTTGGATCGTCTCAAAGTTCGAAGATTCAAGCTCACCTCGACGTTCTCTACGGTGAGCAACTATCTGATCGTCGTTTTGCTTAATTTCAAAAGTTAGGGTTTGGTTAAAATGAGTAGTTTATGGTGGAAATGAGGTGTGGGGATAGTTGGAGACGTCTTGGAGACGTTTTGGGGTGAAGAGGCACGTTTTCTGGTGACCGGGAGCTCGGGAGGAGTTCCGGCCACCATGTAGGGTGGCTGGCCACCATGTGAGGTGGTTGGACGGAGCTAGGGCCGGCCACCACCATGGTGGGCCGGGCCCAAGAGGCCCTAGCCACCCACGGCCATGGCTGGCCGGGTGGGGCCCACTTGCTCGGGTGCTCGGGTTTTATGTTCGGGTGGTTTAGAACGTTCCCCGGACCATTTATCCACAACCGAATCGAAATTTGGAATTAAAATGTGAAAGTTGTAATTGACGGGTTTATAAACTTTAAACGTTAATTAAATGACTCGGAAGTCGGAATTCGATTCCGTCGAGTGCCTAGGAACCTTTGAATTATTCTAAGACCGTAGGAACGAAAACGGGAATTTTCGGAGCCCCGGAAGGGCGTTTCCAAAATCCGGGCAGATTCGCCACGTCCGGCGAATCGGGCTTTTCCGAGCCCATTATTGACAATGTTGAGTAATTGGGAAGTTTGGGAGTGATCGACATTGTTGGGGTTGAGTTTGGGCGTCAAATTCATCAAAATTCAGCTTTGTCTGCAAACTTAAAAAGTGTTTAATTGTGATCTTGTTAGATCGTGCCGAGGACCGCGGAAAGGGAAGGCTAGGCGAGTGATCGTGCGCACGCCGGAGCTTGGTTGTGAGCTTGTGGGAACGCATTACGAGGTAGGGAAAAGTAGCCGGATCTCGGCCCTGACTAGGGAAAGTTAACAGTAGAATTGCATGTGACACCGGGGTGTCGTGGGTTAAGTAGGTTTATCGAATATTAGAAAGGCATGATACGGGAACGTAGAGAATATTAGAAAAGCATGTGACACTTAGTAGTGTCGTAGGAGCAGAGAACTTATCGATATTAGGAGTACTGGAGGCATATGATCATGCCCGGAGGTTGATTGTGAAACTGTTGATATTAGGACTGTTGAAGGCATTGGTTATGCCGAAGGTTGATTGTGTATTTTTGTGTCTTGGGTGGCCATGAAATCCCGTGTTTTATTGTTGTGTCTTGGGTGGCCATGAGTGCCCGTGGGGTTGTTGAACCCGTGTCTTTATTGTTGGTGTGTCTTGGGAGGCCGTGAGTGCCCGTGGGGTTGTTAAACCCGTGTCTTTACTGTTGGTGTGTGTTGGGTGGCCATGAGTGCCCGTGGGGTTGTTGAACCCGTGTCTTTACTGTTGGTGTGTCTTGGGAGGCCGTGAGTGCCCGTGGGGTTGTTGAACCCGTGAGTTACTGTTGGTGTGTCTTGGGAGGCCGTGAGTGCCCGTGGGGTTGTTGATGTTATTTTTTGGCTCAAAAGGCCAAGGCCCAAAGGCCCATGAGTCAAGCCCATGCTGAAATCACTTGAGCCCATTTCTATTGTCTTATATATACATGAACAGTAGGGCATAATGATGAGGTGAGACGAGCGATGTGCGGCAGCTCCAAATTGAGAGACAGATAGAGGGGCATATATAAGGTTTTGAGAGAAGCTCTCAATCTTGGGTGGTGCCCGTGGATCAAGAAACTGTTGGCTGTGATTTTTGTGCCATCAAGAGGTTTTGTTTACATGAAGAAGTGTGCCAGCGAAGAAAAGAAAACAAAAGATTGCAAAACCGTTCAACAGGTTTGTGGCTCTCTTTTTGTTTATATTTCTTTGGTTGCTGAACTAAGCATTATATGCTTGTTAATGGAGCATTAAATGCCATCACATTTATTGTGATATCACACTCTGTGAAGAAACAGTACCATGTCATGGTAGTTTGGTTGGGTGGTAGTTAAAAAAAAGAAGCTAGTGTTGTTGTTGGTCATGGTATTTTTTTGTGCAACAAAATTAAGAAGACTACAAGGTGATATCTTGATCTATTTATCGGTAACAAAAGATTAGGTGATTTCTTTTGTGGATTATCGAATTGTATTGAGAAATAGATAGTAGGACTTGTGTAATTCTCGGTTGTTTCTCGGATAATACAAGGAGCTCGTCGTTGTCCCGTGGATGTAGGCACATTGCCGAACCACTTAAAATTGCTTGGGTTCTCTGTTTATTTTCTGCACTTTATTATTTGTTCCGGTTATTTCGCTTATCAGACATTTAGCATTTATCGACTGGGTCTAGGATCGGGGGTTGGAAAATCAAGGTTGTCGGTGTCCGTTGTGGATTGAATCGCGTCGGTTCTTTTCCACGGATCCGATTGATTTTCTGGGTGAGTCTCGTATTCCGGTTTCGGGGGTACTAGATTTACTACAAGTGGTATCAGAGCCCGGTTGAGCTACTAGTGTCAGAGCGTCCTGGTTATTTGGCTAGTTGATTGGTTATTGCTGTTATTGCAGTGTTTGCAAATATGTCTGACAGAGCGTCCCCATCTCGGGATGAGGGTTATGTGAAGGTCCATGGGTTCGATATTCTTCGATTTAATGGGCGGAACAATTTTAAAGCTTGGCAGATGGATTGTAAGGATATTCTTGTTAGTTTGGATCAGTTTGATGCGTTGGGAGATAAACCATCAGATGGTGATCAACTGGTTAGATAGAACAAGATGGATCAGAAGGCTTGTAGTACGATCCGTTTGTGTCTTTCTCGGAATGTGGCTTACAATTTTGCAGATGAGACGACCGCCAAGGGCATTTGGGAAAAGCTTCAGGCTATGTATATTCAAAATGATCAGATGAGTGTGATGTACCTGCAGAAGAAGCTCTTCACTTTCAGGCTACAGTCAGGTAAACTTATGACTGATCATATTACTGAGTTTGAGTGCTTGTACTCGGATTGTGTTAGCTTGGGAGCTAAGTTTGAAGATAGTCAGAAAGCTTTATTCTTGTTGATTTCTCTGTTGCTGGAATGGGAGCCGTTTGTTGATCAGATGACTATGATGAACAAATAGAAGTTTGTGTATGGTGACATTGTTCAATCTATACTGGCAAAGGCTTCTAGGAAGAGTGCTGTGAGCGAGGACGTTCTAGCACACGGTCTCTCGGTTTCAAGGGGGAGAAATTCAAACAAGAAGTACAACAACAATAGAAGAAGTCGATCTCAGTCGAGGGGTAGAGATTTGTCTAAAGTTGAGTGTTACAAGTGTAAGCGTAAAGGCCATTACAAGAAGGATTGTCCGGATTTGAAAGACAATTGCGCCAAACAAGAGACAGGAAAATGTGTGGAAAATATGGTTGAGGCACCGGGGATAGTTGAGGATATTCATATCGACGGTGACCTAGCGCATGCCTTGACAGCGGGTTCTAGTGATCATTTGTATGATGGTTGGTTGTTGGATACAGGGGCTTCTTATCACTTGTGTCCGGTTCGGGACTGGTTCACCACCTATCGTGAGGTGGAGGGTCGCTCAGTGTATATGGGTGATTCTCGACCCTGCAGGATGTTAGGTGTTGGCACAATCAGATTCCAGCTAGCAGACGGATCATGTAGACAGCTTACCGAGGTACGCCATATTCCGGATCTTGCAAGAGGGTTGATTTCTCTTGGGGTACTTGAGGCTCAGGGTTACAGGTATGTTGGTGAGAATGGCTATTGCAACGTTTATCATGGTGACAGGTTGCTATTATCGGCAATTAGGCATGTCAATCTCTATTTTCTTCAGGGTAATGTTGTTGAGGGTGGAGCTATGGTCTCCACGGTTATTGATGAGAAGAGCTTGGTTCACACTCAGTTATGGCACATGCGTCTAGGGCATGTAGGTGAGAGTGGACTGAAGACTTTGAGCAGGCGTGGCTTGCTTGGCGGTGACAAGATGGAGAAGCTTGATTTCTGTGAGCATTGTGTATATGGGAAGCAGTGCAGGGTCACTTTTGGTGATGATATTCACAGCATCGCAGGTATTGTGGATTATATCCACACTGATGTTTGGGGACCCTCGAGAGTTGTATCGAAGGGTGGATCCCGGTATTTTGTGTCTTTTATCGACGACTTCAGCCGGAGAGTATGGATCTATACCATGAAGCATAAAGATGAAGTCAGAGATATTTTCAAGAAGTGGAGGGCTATTGTTGAGAAGCAGATAGGTAGGGTGATCAAGGTTTTGAGATCTGACAATGGCGGTGAGTACACCGAGGATCCCCTTAAGGAGTTATGTGCAGAACATGGCATCAAGAGACACTTCACAGTGAGAAAGACACCACAACAGAATGGGGTAGCAGAGCGGATGAATCGTACCCTATTAGAGAGAGCACGGTGCATGTTGTCCAACGCAGGTTTGGGCAGAATATGGTGGGCTGAGGCAGTAAATACGGCGTGCTACTTGATTAACCGCTCTCCTTCATCAGCTATTGAGTCCAAGGTTCCTATGGAGGTATGGTCCGGTAATCCTTCTGATTATTTTAACTTGAGAGCATTTGGTTGTCCGGCTTACTATCAAGTTAAAGAGGATAAGATTGGAGTGAGGGCCAAGAAGGCTGTATTTCTCGGTTATCCTGAGAATGTGAAGGGGTACAAGTTATGGTGCCCAGAAACTCAGAAGTTTGTGATTAGCCGGGATGTTACATTCCATGAGGAGGCTTTGCTATAGGAAAAGTGTGAGAGATGCAAGGACGGTTCTCCTATTTGGAGAGGTGATAGTTATGATGAAGACAAAGAAGATAATCATCAGGTGGAGCTTGGAGCTCCTAGTTCTATTTCTCAAGCAGGTAGTTCTTCACAAATGGTACCTGATGAGACTGTTATTGATGATGATGTTCCTATTGATGGGAACGAGGCCCTTACACAACAACAGGTTCAGCAGATTGAGACACCGTCTTTGGTAGCGGGTAGAGAACCTAGGGTCAGACGTGCACCTCGGAGATTCGGCTATGAGGATGGGGTAGCTTGTGCTTTCCCAGTTACTGATTATGATGTTCCTAACACATACAAGCAAGCTTTGCGTGATGATCACTAAAGAGAGTGGAAGGACGCCATGGATGAGGAGATGTCATCTCTTTATAAAAATCAGACTTGGGAACTTGTTACACTTCCTAAGGGAAAGAGGTCGATTGGGTGCAAGTGGATCTTTACCGTGAAAGACGGGATTCCAAATTCCAAGGATAATTGTACGGGTATAAGGTACAAGGAAAGATTGGTGGCTAAGGGATATGCACAACAAGAAGGTGTGGACTATAATGAGGTATTCTCTCCGGTGGTAAAGCACACTAGTATCCGAGTCCTATTAGCATTGGTTACGCAGTTTGATTTAGAGCTCGAACAACTTGATGTTAAAACTGTACTCTTGCATGGAGATTTGGAGGAGGACATATATATGTCGCAGCCCGATGGTTATGGTGTTGTTGGTGAGGAAGGGAAAATATGCAAACTGAAGAAATCATTGTATGGGTTGAAACAGGCCTCGAGGCAGTGGTACAAGAGGTTTGATACTTTTATGATTGTGCAGGGATATGTAAGGAGCGAGTATGATCCTTGTGTATTTACTAAGAAGCTCAAGGATGGATCTTTTGTATTTCTTTTACTCTATGTTGATGATATGCTCATTGCTGCAAAGAGCATGGTAGAAATTGATAAGCTGAAGTCACAACTTAGCATTGAGTTTGAGATGAAAGATCTTGGTCCGGTGAAGAAGATTCTTGGGATGGAGATTATTCGGGATAAGAAGTTGGGCAGGTTGACATTGTCACACCGAAAGTACTTGGAGAAGGTTATGAGCCGTTTTGACATGGATTCGGAAAAACCGGTTAGTACTCCTTTAGCTGCTCACTTAAACTCTCGAGTATGTTATCTCCTGTCACTGAGGATGAGAGGGAATATATGGCTAAGGTTCCCTATGCGAGTGCAGTTGGTAGTCTTATGTATGCCATGGTTTGTACGCGTCCAGATATTGCTTATCCAGTTAGTGTTGTTAGTCGGTTCATGGCGAACCCGAGGAAGCAACATTGGCAAGCAGTGAAGTGGATTTTGAGGTATCTTCGGGGTACACTGGATGTCGGTTTGGTTTATGAGAGATCGTCAGTTTTAGCCGTATTGGGGTATGTTGACTCAGACTATGCTGAAGATATGGACAAGCGCCGATCGACTACAGGTTATTGTTTTACATTGGCAAGGGGTCCTATATCTTGGAGGTCCATGTTACAGTCAGTGGTTGCTTTGTCTACAACAGAAGCAGAGTACATGGCAATGACAGAGGCAGTGAAAGAGGCTATATGGCTTAGAGGATTGGTTCGAGATTTGGGTGTTGCTCAAAGGGATGTCACTATTCTTTGTGATAGTCAGAGCGCCATCCATTTGGCAAAGAATCAGGTATTTCACTCTAGGACCAAACACATAGATGTGAGGTTTCATTTTATCAGAGATATCATTGAGGATAAACTGGTATTGTTGGAAAAGGTTGATACCAAGGAAAATGCAGCTGATATGTTGACGAAGGTGATTCCGGTGATCAAGTTAGAGCATTGTCTCAACTTGATCAAGATTTCTCGATGTTGATGCCCCTTGGGGGAGAACCCTTCGGGGTGGGGTCTTTATGACCCGATGGAGGACGACGAGCAGGTGGAGCTTTATGGCTTTATCGCCAAGGTGAAGATTGTTATTTTTTGGCTCAAAAGGCCAAGGCCCAAAGGCCCATGAGTCAAGCCCATGCTGAAATCACTTGAGCCCATTTCTATTGTCTTATATATACATGAACAGTAGGGCACAGTGATGAGGTGAGACGAGCGATGTGCGGCAGCTCCAAATTGAGAGACAGATAGAGGGGCATATATAAGGTTTTGAGAGAAGCTCTCAATCTTGGGTGGTGCCCGTGGATCAAGAAACTGCTGGCTGTGATTTTTGTGCCATCAAGAGGTTTTGTTTACATGAAGAAGTGTGCCAGCGAAGAAAAGAAAACAAAAGATTGCAAAACCGTTCAACAAGTTTGTGGCTCTCTTTTTGTTTATATTTCTTTGGTTGTTGAACTAAGCATTATATGCTTGTTAATGGAGCATTAAATGTCATCACATTTATTGTGATATCACACTCTGTGAAGAAACAGTACCATGTCATGGTAGTTTGGTTGGGTGGTAGTTAAAAAAAAGAAGCTAGTGTTGTTGTTGGTCATGGTATTTTTTTGTGCAACAAAATTAAGAAGACTACAAGGTGATATCTTGATCTATTTATCGGTAACAAAAGATTAGGTGATTTCTTTTGTGGATTATCGAATTGTATTGAGAAATAGATAATAGGACTTGTGTAATTCTCGGTTGTTTCTCGGATAATACAAGGAGCTCGTCGTTGTCCCGTGGATGTAGGCACATTGCCGAACCACTTAAAATTGTTTGGGTTCTCTGTTTATTTTCTGCACTTTATTATTTATTCCGGTTATTTCGCTTATCAGACATTTAGCATTTATCGACTGGGTCTAGGATCGGGGGTTGGAAAATCAAGGTTGTCGGTGTCCGTTGTGGATTGAATCGCGTCGGTTCTTTTCCACGGATCCGATTGATTTTCTGGGTGAGTCTCGTATTCCGGTTTCGGGGGTACTAGATTTACTACAGTTGAGCCCGTGAGTTGCTGTTGGTGTGTCTTGGGAGGCCGTGAGTGCCCGTGGGGTTGTTGAGCCCGTGAGTTACTGTTGGTGTGTCTTGGGAGGCCGTGAGTGCCCGTGCTGTTGTTGAGTCCGTGTTTTACTGTTGGTGTCTTGTGTGGCCATGAGTGCATGTGGAGTGTTGAACCTGTGTTGTTGCTGTTTGTTGAACTTGCTTGTGATTGTGATTGTGGTTACCTGAATGAGAGAGGTTACTGAGACAGGTCGACCGCCTGGCCCGACTTTGTGTCGGGGAAGCGCGTGAGTGAGAGACGTTACTGAGACAGGTCGACCGCCTGGCCTGAGAAGTTCAGCAAAACGCGTGGGTGAGAGAGGTTACTGAGACAGGTCGACCGTCTGGCCTGAGTGGTTCGGCAAAGCGCGTGAGTGAGAGAGGTTACTGAGACAGGTCGACCGCCTGGCCTGAGTGGTTCGGCAAAGCGCGTGAGTGAGGGAGGTTACTGAGCAGCTGGCGTGCGATCCTTTGTGATCTTGTTTGGTGTGCGATACTTCGTGATCTTGGGTGTTGCGGGGTTGTCTGTCGTGTCTTTGGAGGAGGTCGTCAATCGTTGTGTCAGGTCTACTTTACGTGTCAGAGTGTTGAGTCGGTCGAGGAAGGTAACAGTGGGTGTGTGCCAGTCGGAGTACTTGGGTTGGGGATAGTGTTCCCCGGTGTTGAGTTTGTTGTTGGTGTTATCGGCTTTGTCTACTAATTATGCCGTAGTCAGTCTGCTATCTGTGGTGGTGAACGAACACTCACCCCTAGCTGCTTTTCCTATGGGTACTGATCACAGGACGGACTAGGTGAGCTCTCGAAGCTTGTGGAGCTAGGAGCGGAGTCCGGGTTTTATCTTTTGAGTCTAGTGACGGATACCTTGTACTTTGTCCATTTGTGGGACGTTTTTGAGTTGTAAATATTATTTTGATTAACTAAATGGTGATTTTAAAGTGTTTATTCAAAACAAGTTTCAATTGTTTTATTATTTTAAACGTTCGCGTCCCGAGTTCGGTTTTACTGAAATTGGGGCGTGACAATCAACATCATGACTAAGAGAAAATCTGAACGAACAGCGTAATGGATCTGGCCAGAAGTTATTAGAAAGAATTTGGAAGATACAGACATCACCAAGAATTAAGAATGGGTCGTAAACAATAGAGAAAATTTATTCATGTTAATGTGATATGCATTTGATTCATAATCTGACATGGAAAATGACTAAATATAACTACACATAAGATTGAAAAAGACTTAAATAGATCTAAATAGTAGTAATTGAAAGTAATTAGGTAGCCCTATTTCAGCCAACTTTTAAACACTATAAGTACATGATAACATTGATATCAATATGTTTATTTACATGATAAAGCAAAAAAGCAATATGATCAATAAGTGTGATTCACTACTCTAAAGGAGGCTCTATTCTTTTTTGCAGATGTACAATGAAAATGAAATGCAATATAGAGTTGAGTCAGCAAGTGAAATACCCTATTATGCAGATGGGGACAGGTCTTTAGTAAGCTTTACACTTCCCCTATGCAACAACATCAAAAGCTACCTCCGAAAACAACATCCACCCGTAAGTAATTGACAACATTGCCATCTCAAACTCTCCAATCATCTATGCAAGAGAATGAGCAAAAACATCAAATTTTCGACAAAATATACATCATAAAACATAGTGCGGGACAAGGGCAAAACAGTAATCTACCGACCATACCTCTCTCAGTACCATTCTCCTCCATGTTTGTTGCTGCTGCTTCGTTTCTTCTTCATCACTGACCTTGCAAACATCAAACAGGCGATAAGGAACCCAAGAGCTGCCAATCCTCCTAGAACAATTGCTACTGTCCTCTGTGTGTGTTTGTTTCCCGATCCTTAACCAGCAAGAAATGGAAAGATCAAAATCATTGACATGGAATAGAAATATAGAATACAAAAAGCATAAAGGCCTACCAATCCCGTTTACTCTAAAGGCCCTCGCTGATTACCACGAAACATTGTTATTTTATTATAAAACCAAAGAATTTTCTCGAAGATAAAGAAGACTCCAACATCCCATATATCTTGTCTCATTCGCACACTCCCAACATTAGAATACTACTTGGCTCATTATAAAACAACAAAACCAGTATGCCTATTTTATTATATTCCATTCCATGGAATAATGATGTTTTTCACCTGAAAATGATTTCTTCTGTTCCCAAGGATTCATAATTTGGTACAAACAAGTGAGATTTTTGGATATTCTATCTTGATTCACATCAAATAAATCATCCTCTTCTTCTCAAACAATAACGAGTCTCCACAGAGCCGTTAACAGAGCACACTCATATTTTCCTACCCCCACTTTGTCCCGTCTAACGCCACTTGTTCTTCGATCCAAGTTGCAGATAAGTTTTGCATAAAAAGATAATGAGTCCACTACACAAATCCATTACAAAGATTTAGTATCTTTGGCTCCTATTTTACCTCTTCACTATGCACCATCTAATCCTACCTCCTTCTTCAATCAAGTTTCAACAAAGTTATTCCACAAATAACTACACCAATTCATTACCAAAGTTTAGTAACTTAAACTCGTATTTTACTTCTCCATTAAGTCTCATCTAATGCTGTCTCAATCTCTAATGATGGGTTTTTGAATACTTCAATTCTAACCCAAAATTTGAAATCTAAGTTCAGTAATTTACCAGATGATGAAGTTGAGGAAATGCTAGGCACTCCATTTGGGTAGTAACTGTAGCTGATATAGCACCTGCTGAGATAAATTTGAGCAGAAATGGAGCTCCCACACCTGGCCTTGGCATTGTCCAAAGCACTCTTCACGCAGCTCCGGCAATCCCCCGCCGCCAGACCGCCCTCGCACTGAGCCAGCGCGTACACATCTCGGTAGCTCCCGGTATAGAACAACCCATCATCAGATCCTCCTCCGCCGGCGGAGCTACCGTTCTTCAGGCCATTCTCCACCATCTCCAGAGCCTCGTCCCTCCTCTCCTCGAACCCATCACTCCCGCTCGCCTTCCCAGATCCGCAGACCTTGTAGAGAAAATTGGTCATCGGGAATTGGTCGAAGCCGGCCACCTCGTACCAGAGGTAGCACCCGTTGAGCTGGACTCGGACCGCCGCGGTTATTCCGCACAGCTTGTCGCCGGTCTCCGGGAGCTTGGCCACGCACTTGCTGCACTGGTCATCGGAGAGGTCTCCCCTGCATTGGTACAGACCCCTTACGGCATTTCCGCCGTCGCCGCCGGAAGTGGTGGAGAAGTAGCCTTTTCCGGCGGCGGACTGTGAGACCAGAGAAGCGAATAGGGCCTTCACGTTCTGGGAAAAAGCTCCGGTTGGGTCTGGATATTTCTGGGCCGCACAGCCTCTGTAGACCAATTTTGTAATATCAGATGCTGGAGCTGCGTCGTCACCACCATCAACACAGCCAGAAATCAATAACAGAACCAGTGGCAGAGGGAGGAGGAAGAATGGTATCTTGATTGAACCCATCTGGGGAAATGGAGAAAATATATCAGATCATGAACTTGGAGGGGTTTTGGGGTCGTCTTCTGGAGATGGGTTTTTGTTGGAAATTGAAATCAAGGATGGAGAAGAGAAAATTGTGTTTTAGGCTTTATAGAGAGCTCTGGTGTGGTGTGTAAAGGGTGGGAAGGATTGATCACGTAAATCAAAGCTTTGTATACATTACGGTGGAATCATTTTTTTTAAGCATATTGGAACTTTATTAATCAAAGAAATCAAACACTACATAACGTTAAAATTATATAAAAAAAAGAGGGTGAGACTTAATTCTATCACGTAGGTATCGAACAATAACCTTATACAGAAATATCCGGTTATACCAAAAACAAATAGTGGAAAGCGATTTTCAGATTGTTTGTTGTGCAATAGTAGTGAACGATGAACATTTTTTAGTTTTGACCTGAAAGTGTCTATGGTAAGGGATCGAAGGCATTTGAGGGGATAACGGGCATCCAGGAAAAACATAAGGAAATGGGAGAACCATGTTGTCGGATTTGTATCAACCTTGGCAAGGAGAGGTATGCGTCCTCACACACACCCCATTGTTCGGCGTTCGACTCATTGGGCTTAGAGAGGCTGTGTAGCAGGCCTCGCCTGGTTGTTGGGGCCAACAAGGGCTCCTGTTCGTGGTCCACGACAACTGAGGACCGCTTGTTAAGTGTGTTCACATGTGAGTCAGGAGTCCCACATCGGATACTCAAGGAATAAAGTAAGACTTAATATACACCTTGGACCCATGACCTGATAGGCCCTAAATAAAATATGAAGTCTCTACACAACCCTAACAAGAGGTCCATAGCTCTTGTATGGAGGTGAACCCCCACTCTTTGTAAGACCTTTGATTAATCGTTTGGCGTTTCTTAGTTATATTCTATTCCTGCTAGTAGATATTCTCCTCCCAGACCTTGTCATTCCTCGCTTTCCAGATATTTCAAAGGAAGTTTTTTTTGTGGATTTATTAAGAACATATCCATAATTCAAGTATGGATATTCTCCTCTACTGATGGCCGGAGAAACCCACTCTTCCTTCAAACGTCCACGGTATATGGGCAAGAGACTAGTGTGAATTTCTGACTCAGTTACTCCGTACCACACAGACTGAAACGACATCTTACTAGAATGAAAATACCTTGTCCCCTAAGACAAATGTCCACTGGGAGGCAACTTGCGCACACACGTCATAAAAAGTTCCAAATCTTTGGATGTTTCTTAACGTCCAAGATCATAATCCATAAGTACCCCTACTATGTGGGTGGATGCATGTCGTGAGCCAGAGTGTCGTAAGCAGATTGAATAGAGAGTATTGGCTCTTGAACTTCTTACTGCAATACCATTTTCCTCCAAACGGTGAGCATTTATAGTGACCCTTAGTATTTCATGTGCATCACGGGGGGAGAATAAATCCCGAACAATGTTTATGTCCCATTCCATCTCCCAAACTTTCATTAGGTATGAGACCCGTTGTTGGTCTATGCTCGCGGAGCGTGTCTCGACAAACGATTTGGGATCCGTCAACCGGGGTTGATCAATTTTATCCGTGAAAAAACGACCCAATTGTTATTTGAGCCCCTTGTGGTATCATAGGTATGGCCAAGAGAAAAGCTATGAGCTAGTTTCACCTAAGCTACCATGAGTGAGAACGAGGGATAATACTTTGCTTTGAGACTCTATAAACCACGTTGTTTTCTCTTTCCAACAGGGGCCAAAGTTGTTTCCCAATGAGAACTTTATTAAAGTCTCCCAAGTTCTTGAAACCCAACCCCCCGTGCTCCTAAGTTCCACGACTGCTAAATTAGATGGTGTTCTTGTCCACTTAAAGTCTGCCACTAATTATTGAACAAGAGACGATTCATTTGGTTGATAATTCCCTTCGGAAAATGAAGCACACTCATTGCATATGTGAGAATGGAATGGAGTACAAATTTGTTGATACATCCTTTCCTACCCTGGACAGAAGCCATCCATCCCATCTCTGAATTTTGTTCTTCATGCGAGTGAGGAAATAATGATGCTCCTCTCGTTTCCCCCCGACATGTTTGGGTGTCACGCCCCAAACCCGGTTTTGACCGGACTTGAGACGTGAACTTAAATAGAAGATAAACAAAACAAATTTTAAAGTAATAAAGCTTAAAATAATAAACTGTAAATCATAAATTCGAATAAAGAGAGTCAACAGCTCTTAAGTGAATCGTAAAAACAGCACTTAGTTCAAAACATGGTACGTCACTAGACAAACTAGTCTAGGACCCTCGCAAGCTCCCAAGCATCGAGCATCCAGCTAGTACACATCCCGCTCAAGACCTGAAACACAACAAGGTAAGGGGTGAGCTTTCGCCCAGTAGGAAAAGTAGTTAAGGTAATGAACATCGGCTCACCACCACGAGTAACCGTCCAATTAGGGCATACTAGTACAGCACAACTAACTGCCAGATCGGGGTTCATAGCCAAACTTACAACACACTCAAACGACTGCTTTCACACAATAAAACATTAACCAAACTGTAAACGTATCACACACAAAAGCAACCAGCACACGTCCCGTACCGTAGTCCCCGAAATCCATCATATCATACCGGAAAGTCATCGTATCATCTCGGACAGCCCCTCGGTCCAGAGGAGACACATGCGTCGGGGCGACAGGAAACGTTCCCTAGGAACGCATCTCATCGGAGGGCCCATAAATGTCCCCAAAGGACAATTGATCATCGGGGTGGAAACACGACCCGTAGGCCCAACCACGACCCGTAGGCCCAACACGACTCGCAGGCCCAATATGAACCACCAGCCCAATACGACTCGTAGGCCAAATACGACATGTAGGCCCAATACGACATGTAGGCCCAATACAACCCGTAGGCCCAATATGACATGTCGGCCCAATACGACCCGTAGGCCCAATCACAACCGTCAGCCTAGATGTCCTACACCGGCATACCCCCTCGATGTAGGCATCGTATCGGAATAACATACCGGGGGACCGCGCATACGTGGGACCACATCGTCGGCCTAGGTACTACCCCACACCGGCACACCCCCTCGGTGTAGGTACCGTACCGGAATACAACCCTCTTGGAACACACATCAAGATAATATCATGCATCGCAATGCCACAAATCAAACACGGCTCATCAAGCCCAACAATCTTACCACAGTTACACGACACGTCGGTCTATCACTCACCCGACCATATCACAACCAATGATTCAAATCATAACAGTCACGGCACACTTGCCCACACATATAAACAACATGTTATACCAAATAATATGCTTTGACCCTTAATCTTATCGACACTACGCCACACAACATGAATCTCAAACACGATCATGCATTTCAATCACCACACAACTTAAGGCTCGACATGGCCATCCTACTAGCACGGCGATTTCCCAGAATATTGAAAGCGGCTAAACTAGTGAATCACATCCTACATGTTACTAAGACTCGTCCGGTTATTATATAATATAAACGATCGTTCCAATTTTATTATTACCTAGCATGCATACTAGTAACTTTCCGTAATTAAACCGGTATTCGATACTTTCCCTACCTGAAGAAGAACAAACAGCTACGTCTCCTAGCTGCTGACTTCCGGGCCTACCTCCGCTCTTCTCTGGCGAAGTCAACGTCTGATTTTAACAAGTAAACGTCATAGTCAGTCCTGGTACAGTTCGAATCAGTCCTCTAATTATCAATTTAGTCCTTTAAAACTCCATTTTAAATTATATTAAATTAATTTAATAATTAATTGTTCTGATTTTAAATTAATTAACTCTTTAAAACTGATCTGACCCGCATCTGACCCCGAGTCTGACCCGGATCCGACCCAAACCCATATCCAGACCTGGTCCGAACCGGAACCCGAGTCCAGACCCGACCCGACCCAGACCCGGACCCAGAACCGACCGGAGCCGACCCTGGCCTAGCCCGAGGCCCAGCCTAGCTCGAGCTCGACCCTGGCGCAAGGCCCAACCTAGTCCCGTCTTGGCCGAGGCCCACTTGGTTCTGGCCTGAACTGAGGACGGAGAAGATCGAGGTTTGGGTTTGGTCCTGTTCTCCGGCGACGGCGATGGCAGTAGAGCTCGAAGGGAGGTGCAGAGGTGAGCTGGGACGCCAGAGCTCCGGCGTGGATTGGGTGAGGGAGGCGATGTCTGGTGCGCGACCCACAGCTCCTCTGTCTCGGATCTGACGAGGGAGCGAAGCTCGCCGGCGAGAGGTGAGATGACGCTGGGGCTCGAACGAAGGGAGGAAGATCGGGAAAGGAGAACGAGGCTGATGTGTCGGTTACCTGTGTTGAGACCTTTGTCACAAGAGCGGCGAGAATCGAGCCCGGAAGAGAAGGACCGTGCGAAGGCTTCCAGCGGCGGTGTTGTTCATATTCGGTTCGTGTAGCTCGTCGACGGCGTGGCTCTGTACCGGACATGGGCGAGGCTTCGATTTGAGACCGGGAGCAAGACACGGTGAGGCTCGGGCGGCGATGGGTGAGACCGAGAGGGAGAGAACGAGGGAGGAGGGTTGTGCGTCTCGGGACGCGTGCGCGCAAAGAGAAAGAAGGTGAACAGTTTGGCTAGGGTTAGACATAGCTGAGTTGGGCTGGGTTGGCTAGCTGGGCCGGCCCAAGTTGGCTTTTGAGCTGACAGGTCGGCCCAACGGTCTGACTTGGCCCAAATCTGCTCCTTTTTTTTTTTCTTTTTTTGCAGTCGATCCAAAATTTTAACCCGCTTTCCAACCACGGCGTTCCAATCTAATAAAATAAATAGAAACAACTTTTAACCGGGGCGGTCTTTACAGTCTACCCCCCTTAAAAGAATTTCGTCCCCGAAATTTAAAAAGAACGCGCTCCGTTTGACCTTATCTCAGGGAACGTCCGATTAAAACTCTCATTCCATTATCCCTCATGCACACGGTAACACTTAAACCAGATAGTCGATATCAGAATCCTCTATTGGTAGAGACGTCACACCGACCCACGTCGCTTGGTCGAGATACCCTATACTGGAACCGTCCGTCGGTATATGTATCATACCGTAACAATTCTCACATCGCACTTAAAACGGATCCAACCCACCGACACTTCTCCTCGACTACTCACTTCACTTAACCAAGTATCGCGCACACAACAAAACAGAAGAATACCACTTCCCATTACTCGGACGATCGACACCGGACTCCAAACGTGGTTACGCAACGACCAACCACCCACAATAACACAAGGAAAAAAACATGCAACTCAACCATCCTGACATTGGGCCTCACCCCTAGGGCTCGGTTCGAAGCGGCAGTACATCTTATCAACATCTTGTCGAAGGGCGTGCGCACTTCGAAACACCTGACTCGTCCGACCTCACCATGACGACACTCCACAAGAGGTAACACACAGTCAAGATTGATCAACGATGGTTACTCAAATAGCGATCTCGCGCTTACCGACACTCGCTCACATATTACCAATCGAACCAATTTACAAGTCGATCCACCCAGAGTAACACAAAAACTGAAGACACTGTAACTACCACTTCCTCAAGGGCCGAACGGGATTGTATACTTCGTGCGTACCTTATCCTCGCGCTTCCGCGTCGACTCTGCGCGGTTCTCAATCGTTCACAAATCACGCCATCTCTCAACCGTTTCTCGAACAACTCAGGGCCAACAGGGTCGACCCTTAACCCTCAACTGTGCCCCGCTTGGAAAACTAACCCGACCTACCATACACTGCTTCGCACGGTGCCATAATGTTACTGGCTTGAAAGCGCGGTGGTAGTCGTACTCAGCGATTTGTTTCCGGCCACCTCATCAGGTACTCTCACTTCTACCATGCACTGCACACACTCGTCAAACCACGTCGCATGTAGCTGGGATGTCGAGACACAAGGACCGCTCCAAGGTTCTACTCTTAGACCCCCACGTCTCATCAAGTGTAAAGAATCAGGAGAGTGTGATGCCCGTGGGTTATGAGCCCACCACGCTTCCGCTGTGCCACTCTGATCTCACGTTACTCGGTCATCTCCCCTGGCCGTTCTGGTTGCGTACTGATAGTTCTGCGGTCCTCCACCGCTCAGGCACTAGTCGCTGATGAAAATTGAAGAACGCTTGATACCTCACCATTCGGTTCTCTTAACTTCCTCGTCACGCTTGAAGAAGGACAGTCCAGTAAGGAAAGGTTGTTCCGAAAGATAACAGTCTGTTACTCTACTTTCCCACTCACGACTGACACTAATCGGCACCGCCACACCCTCAACTGGAGTGCTGAGGCATAGGGTGAGTTCAACAGTTGTAAATTCCATCTCAACATTCGTACTTGGTCGAACTCGGGCGCGGACTAAGAAATAACAGATTAACGACTTAAACGTTGTAAAAGTTCAAAAGCTGTTCCAGTAATTAACGCAATAAAGTCCAAAACGAGTCAAATACAAGTCTTAAAATAGAAAGTATATCTCTAAAGTCAAAACACAAACAACTTCCGGACTCTCGCTAGTCCCAAGATCCACGATGTCCTCTAATCCAGAACGTGCTCAAAACCCTGAGCGATCCCATGATCGTAATCCTGTCTCTCCGCCAGTGAATCGGCGACAGCATATACTCGACCCTTCCGTGCTGGGGGGTCCGCGTCTCAGAGGTGGTGGTAGTACCACCTGCTGCGCAACTCTCTGCCTCGGCGCTGGCGCGGTCGCTGCCTGCCACAGAGCTCTCTGCGTCTGAGCCTGACGCTGCTGGAACTGAGGCGACTGCCCAGTCTGCGACTGCTGTGGTCACGGAGCCGACGCCACCAAAAAATGATCGGGGCATCTGGAAGCGAAGTGTCCTGGTCGACCACACCGGTGACAACGTGGTGGCCTGACACTCGGCCTCTCATCAGGTCTGTCCGCCGGGCGGTCTACTGGTCCGCTGACCCCCGGACAGTCTCAAGCCATATGACCCGGCTGTCCACAACGGTAGCACGTTCCCTCTCTCATGGAAGGTCCGACAGAAGTCACCGACCCGACCTGCCGCGGTCCTCTCAACTGAACCTGAGACTGAAGCGATCCCAAGGTCCTCTGCCTACTCGGATCTCGAGACTCGGACGGCCTCAGTTTGCTGCTCGACCTAGGCCTGACTTCCCGAGTCCTCGCTGTCTCTCGGAATCGTCGCTCCACGGTCAAGGCCTGCTCCACCAGATCAGAAAACACCTGAGTCCTAAAAACAGCAACCCAATCCACGATCGTAGGGCGAAGCCCTCCCTCGAAACGTCGGCACCTGAGGGCCTCAGTCTGGACCATCTCCTGAGTAAAACGGGACAAGGAGGTGAACCTCGCCTCGTACTCGTACACTGACAGTCCCTCCTGTCGCAGTTCTAGAAATTGTTGACGTATGTCGTCTAATACCGATAGTGGGACGTACTGCTCAAGAAAACGCTCTCTGAACAGCGCATGGCCATCTGCCACTCGCGCCTGCTCGCGCCGCCACTAGTGGTAGGCCTCTCTCTGGGCGAAGGCTGCTACCAATCCTTGTACATTGTGTGTCAGCTCCTCCAGAGCTGCCGTCTGGGCTGTGTCAGCCCTCTCGTGCCCCTCAGCGGGCGCACCCCGGGCACTAGTCGCCCCCGCCGACCCAGCGGTCGATGATCTTCCTCGGCCTCTAGCGGGCCATCTCCTGGTAACTCGCGGATCGTAACATTGGGCCATGTCGTAAATCCTATGCACGGATAACGCACACGCTCAGACCTTAACTCGAAAAGAGCAACACGCTTAGAATAACTAACGTCACCTACGAACCACAACAACAGTACTAGTACTAGTAGTATACTCAGTATAGTATAGTCACACAATAGCACATAACAGAGAAGTTCGCATACTAGTGCGTCACACATATCATATATACAAGCAGCGGTTACGCACAATTTCACACTCAGCAGCAAATTCACATCCAAGTCACACAAGACACCGTTCACACCACACCGCAATTCCATAAAGTACAACATACACTCAGTTTCCATTTCTTAACACGTACTCTTTCTAACATAACATTCGTGTTGATCTCTCGTCATTACAACCCGATTCAGGCGTCCCCGAATTACATTGTAACCACTCGACATCCCTCCATTCACGTCCAGCTACAGTGGCCCTTATAGCTGAATCATGATGGTACATACACTTCAGTTTCTGCAGAAAATCGGGCATAACCCGTTCGTAAATTAAGCTAGCCAACCGCTTAAGCGGGACATTCAATAAACCAACTGCAGACGACGTTCAGCACATAAAGCACACCACAACACCGTAAGTACACACCACACAAAACATTGTAAGTACACCACTCGGGTCCTTGTAATTACTCGATTACCAACCAGTCAAGTCAACATTTCAATTTCACCAATCAGACAACGGCCGACCAAGGCGGCAACCCACTTAACAGTTATTCAACCAATACGTCGTAAACAGCCCGAGCATCGCTCGTTAACCAACCTTGATCTCAACAGGTCGGCATCATGGATCCACTAAGGTGTACATCAAACCGAGAATAAGGTACAAATCAAGTAATGTAAAACTTAAACAACGTACTTTAACAATCGAGACTCTTGTCGTTTCGACTCTACGCATAGGATATTTCTGACTTGCGTCACCAAGCACTACGACTTTAACCGCCTAACTCTACCCACCTAATTGACGTACGGTCCGAGGTCTTGAAAACAAATTCAAAATGAAACTAGGCTCTGATACCAAAATTGTCACACCCCAAATCCGGTTTTGACCGAACTCGAGACGTGAACTTAAATAGAAGATAAACAAAACAAATTTTAAAGTAGTAAAGCTTAAAATAATAAACTGTAAATCATAAATTCGAATAAAGAGAGTCAACAGCTCTTAAGTGAATCGTAAAAACAACACTTAGTTCAAAACACGGTACGTCACTAGACAAACTAGTCTAGGACCCTCGCAAGCTCTCAAGCATCGAGCATCCAGCTAGTACACATCCCGCTCAAGACCTGAAACACAACAAGGTAAGGGGTGAGCTTTCGCCCAGTAGGAAAAGTAGTTAAGGTAATGAACATCGGCTCACCACCACGAGTAACCGTCCAATTAGGGCATACTAGTACAGCACAACTAACTGCCAGATCGGAGTTCATAGCCAAACTTACAACACACTCAAACGACTGCTTTCACACAATAAAACATTAACCAAACACTAAATGTATCACACACAAAAGCAACCAGCACATATCCCGTACCGCAGTCCCCGAACTCCATCATATCATACCAGAAAGTCATTGTATCATCTCGGACAGCCCCTCGGTCCAGAGGAGACACATGCGTCGGGGCGCACGGAAACGTTCCGTAGGAACGCATCTCATCGGAGGGCCCAGAAATGTCCCCAAAGGACCATACATCATCCGGGAAGAAACACGACCCGTAGGCCCAACCACGACCCGTAGGCCCAACACGACTTGCGGGCCCAATATGACCCGTCGGCCCAATACGACCCGTAGGTCCAATATGACCCGGCAGCCCGACCCGTCGGCCCAATACGACCCGTAGGCCAAATACGACCCGTAGGCCCAATCACAACCGTCGGCTTAGATGTCCTACACCGGCATACCCCCTCGAAGAAGGCATCGTACCAGAATAACACACCGGGGGACCGCGCATACGTGGGACCACATCGTCGGCCTAGGTACTACCCCAAATCCGGTTTTGACCGGACTCGTGACGTGACCATAGTAGAATAAATAAAGTGATAAACAACTAATAAATACTCCATCAAAAATGTCATAGATAAAAGGTTCGAAAATCTCAAATGTGAGTCCAAAACTCGACATAAAGTGTAAGATAAATAATGTTTAGTACAAACGACCAACATAACTCTAGAACAATCCCAAGACGTCCAGAAGCTCCCTAGCCTCGAACTCACTAGACATCAGGTACGCCTGTAAAAACAGTATGAGAAACAAAGAGGTGAGCTTGCGCTCAGTAGGGAAAATCGTAAATTACTTAACCTTCAGTATAGTAATAAAACTGTCTTAAAGTGACAATGCAATTACAATTTAAACATTGTCAACAATGAAATGCTAGGAAAGAGTGTACATAATAATAGTATCGTATTCTCAAGGATAAATACACCTCTAAAAGATTGTATGAAATGTACCAATAATACGTTACAACTATTAGAATGGGAATAAGTAATATCACGCCAACCACTTGTTTTCTCAAGCCTCCGATCCATGAATAGATTCTGGTGTCACCTCGGTTCCCATATTCCGATCCACCAGAGTATTCATATCACATCAGATTTTCCCTCGGTCCAGAGGTGGCATATACATCGGGGCTACCGGAAACCATCCCCGTGGGACGCTCATCGTCGGGATTCCCGGAAATGCCCCCAAAGGACCATAGGTCATAGGGAACCAAGGTAGTGCTCCCGTAGGACGCATACACTTGGGTGGAACCACAGTAACCATTTCTCACAGAGTAACCCATCCAACTGCCCCGTAGGGTACACCTCTAATGCCCTCAGGCTCCGATAATCAATGCCCCGTAGGGTCCAATAACCAATGCTCTCAGGCTCCAATAATCAATTCCCGTAGTATCCGATAACCAATTCCCTCAGGCTCCAATAATCAACCAATATCTCGTAGGATCTGTCAACCACCAACGACCATAACACCACCGGATTACCCCCCCCCCCCCCCCCCCGGTGTAGTACCGAACCGAACAACCACACATTTCAAGAATAATAATAAGGGGAACACGCTATAATTTATCCATCAAACAACACTTGTCGAATCACACTTTCATCACATCAAAGACATCCAATAGTAATCCACACTTACCGTATACTTACCTGTCACGAACCATCGGTACATCGATCACCTGATTGTACCCTTTGGCACAACCAGTCATACTCGATCATCCGTTCAATCAAACAATTATTTCAACACGCAATCACTCAACCAATCAAGTAAACATTCAATCAATCAATCATGTAAACCTTCAACCAAGCATTCAATCATGCGATTTTACTAGTTTCAGACTCTTAAGTTATCCTGAACTAGGCAAACAAGCATATGAACCTAACACAACAACTAATATGAGGGCTCATCACGACCTCTCTACCAGTAAAACAATTCTCAAGTATTGAAAGCGAGTTACACTAGTCATTCTCATCCTAAGCATGCATTCTAGACACTTCCGGTTATTAGTAATTGAAAGACGATTATTCTAGTTATTCGCATCCTATATGCAATTCTAGGACCTTTCCGATTTTATTATCCTAGCATGCATACTAGTAATGAAATACTCGAGTAGTTAGGATCTCCCCTACCTTGTGGTCTTCCTCTAAAACTCTGATGAAAAGCCGGTTATTCTCTCCTCCGTTCTTCACACGGGTTCCGGAGTGATCTTCGACTCTCTAGCTCGGGTCCAAGGCCTTTCCTTCTCTTGAGCTCGAGCTCACGGTCTTGGACCACAACAATACCAAAATTAATAACCCAACGGAGTGTTCCTCAATCCAAAATGTACAGATTAAACCTCAAACAATGGAAATAAGATCAAAGAAGTAATCTAGAAATCGATATGGGCTAAAAGGAAGGGTTTTTGGATCTGAATGTCTGATCCGGAAGGTGGTCCTGACCGTAGCACAGGCCGTGCCGGAACCTGGCACGGACCGTATCACAGTCCGGCCCGGGAACCAGCACGGACCGTGCGGCGTACCGGCCCGGAGTCTGACACGGACCGTGCGAGGTTCCGTGCAAGACTCACACCCGTTCCGCGCAGCACGCCGTGCCGGTGCCTGGCCCGTTCCGTGCGGCCTGCCGTGCCGGCACAGGGCCCGGTCCAGGTCACGCTCCGTATCGAACCAGTCCAGGTTCTTCCCCTTTCTTCCCCAGCTCGAGTTTCATGAAAAATCAAATCAAAAAACACATTTCCAAGTCCTTCTAACTCCAAAATGTTCATCCAAAGTTGCCAAACATCAACACCCTCAATGGGTTCATCAAAACTTCAACCAAAAACACAATCCAAGCAACCTACTTCACTACTTCTTCTCCAAGTAACAACCACAAAGCTAGTTCTTCATCTTCAAGCCAAAAACCCACAAAACCCAAATTTGATAGTAGATGAAATGGAGAGTTGAGAGCATCCATACCTCTACGATGGTGAGATGAAGAAGATGGAAGGAAAATGGAGGCAAAAGTACTAAGAACAAGCTCCAAAATCCAAGCTTTCTTCACTTTCTTCTTCCTCAAGAAATGAGCTCTTCTCCTCTTCTCTCCTTGTGATTTTCGGCTGCAACAATAGTGAGTGAGCTGATTTGTGTGCTCATGTTGCTTTAAATTACCTATTTTGCCCAATTACCGAAAAGCCCTTAAGGTCCTATCCCTTTAAAGGTAACTTGGGAGGGTATAAGAGTCAATTGAAGCTCCCTTTTTCATCCTCCAAGCCAAACATGACAAGTTTCATGTGGGGTCATTTCCACTTAATTAAATTCCAGCTTTCCAAGATTTTATCGGAAAAAGAGACCGATATAAAGCCCACGTTTGACCGAAATTTGACCTAACCAATATTACAATCAAACTGAAGGAAATGGCCCAACTAAGCTAACCGTGATGACGACTAAGCTTTTTGGGCCCCGGAAAGGTCCCGAATGACTTCCTGAGTCATCGGTTGACTTTTCCGGTCGAAAGTCAAACTTGCCTAGGATTCACCGGTTCGATCGTGATCGACCGGGAGCGGTTCTTACAGTCTACCCCCCTTAAAAGAGTTTCGTCCTCGAAATTAAAAGCAAATGTACCTCAAAGATTGAACAGGTAGGGGTACTTCTCTCGGATCTCGTCCTCTCGCTCCTAGGTCGAGTCGGCTCCCTGGTTCTTCCATTGCACTCGAACCAAAGGTATAATAGTCTTCCGCAGGACCTTCTCTCCTGTATCCACAATCCTGACGGGCTGCTTCTCATAAAAGACATCATCAGCTACCTCGATGTCTGCCCACTCGATGACGTGAGAGGGGTCTGCCGTGTACTTCCGCAGTTGGGACACATGGAAAACGTTATGCACGTTCCCAAGCTGCAGTGGCAAAGCTAACCGGTAAGCTACGGCCCCAACTCTATCCAAGATCTCAAATGGTCCAATGAAGCGCGGTGACAGCTTGTCTCCGCCGCGGTTGAACCGTAGAAGGCCCTTCTTCGGGCTCACCCTCAGAAATACATGATCTCCGACTGAAAACTCAAGCGGCCTGCGACGTCTATCGGCATAGCTCTTCTGACGACTCTGTGCGGTCTTCAACCGCTCTCTAATCAATGCGGCCTTCTCGGTCGTCTCTCTGACCATATCTGGTCCAAGTAAACTCCGATCACCTACCTCAGCCCAACACACCGGCGACTAGGGCTGTGCATGGGCGGATATCCGGCCCGACCCGCACAGTTTTCGACCCGCCCACACATTTTCAGATCGGATACATCTATTCTCAAATCCGCCCAAAGATCCAAAACTTCGGATACGGGTCCATCCGATCAAATTGCGGGCGGATCGGATTTAAACCCGAAAACTCGCGCATACAATACCCTCGACTCTTCGTGTCTTAAAAAAAAAATACTCTCAAAACCTAGCCGCCCTTGACCCTTTGTCGTCCCTTGGAGTGGAGATCGACTTGCTGGAAACGGAGGCTCACCACATCAAGGCAACGTTGTAGTGAAGATCAGACAGTCTGTGCTGCGGAACTATTCGTCGTCGGAGACGAAGGACACTTGAGCGTTCATGGCCGCATTCTAGTGAAGATCGACGGCGTTGCAGTGGAAATTCGGCGGCGTTGCAGTGGACATCAAAGACGTCGACATAGTTTGAAGAGGTAGGGTACAAATTCAGGTGAGAGAGGATACCGTACCCGTGAGAGAGGACATAGAGAAGAGGATCGGTTGATTCTGGACTGATTGCGATTATTTATTTGGGGTTAAGGCTTGGTTTTTGTAAGAATGGATAAGGCTGAAGTTTGAACGGTGGTGAATAGATTAGGATAAGGTTTGGTTGAGTAAGTGGAGTACACATGGGTTAATCAGGTGCACATGTTTGAAAAAATCATTGGTTCACGGAATGGTTGTGATTAATACATTAAAATATTCTAATTTATAGTTTAACTTCGGGCGGGTCGGACAACCGCGGGTGATTTGCTCAACATCCGTTATCCACCCGATTTTTTGCGGACCATTGTGTTTCGATCCGCATACGACCCAAGAACATGCGGATATGTTAAATTCGGATTGCGGGTCGGTCGGATTTGCGGGCGGGTTCGGATCCGCGGATCTTTTGCCCACCCCTACCGGCGACCTACATGGTATGCCGTACAAAGCCTCAAATGGTGTCATCCCAATGCTGGACTGATAATTGTTGTTGTATGCGAACTCTGCCAAAGGTAGGTGATCCTCCCATGATCCCTGAAAGTCTAGCACACAAGCTCGAAGCATGTCCTCCAAAATCTGTATGGTGCGCTCTGACTGTCCATCTGTCTGAGGATGGTAAGCTGTACTCAGCAGCACCTCTGTCCCCAATGCCTTCTGTAGGCTCTTCCAGAATCTGGATGTGAAACGAGGGTCCCTATCAGATACCACTGATACTGGTACCCCATGAAGGCGAATAATCTCCCTGACGTACAATCGTCTCAACAAGTCCACTGTGTTGGTCATTCGCATGGCTAGAAAGTGTGCCGACTTGGTCAGTCGGTCAACCACAACCCAAATAGCATCATGCCCCTTAGGCGATCTCGGTAGTCCACACACAAAATCCATAGTAACATGCTCCCACTTCCACTCGGAAACCGGTAAGGGCTGTAGTAAGCCAGCGGGACGCTGATGCTCCGCCTTCACCTGCTGACAGGTGAGGCACCTCGAAACAAAATCTGCGACTGCCCTGCGCATCCCGCTCCACCAGAACTGTCGTCGGATGTATCTATACATCTTGGTGCCACCGGGGTGCACAGTAAGCCGGGAGTGATGACACTTTCTCAACACGGTGTCCCTGCATCCTCGGGGTACAAACAACCGTCCTCTATAACGGAGACTCTGATCTGCACTCAACTCCCAACCATCGATCTTGTCACTATCTACCAGTCTCTCACGAATCCCCGTCGCCTCGGCATCCTCAGCCTGTGCCTCTAACACCCGAGTAACCAACGTGGGCTGAGCCACTAATGCACATAAAGCCATACCACCCGTGATCTCCTCAAGCTCAAGTCTGAATGAGCTCAACTCCTCCAGCATATTCCACTCTCGGACTGCCATGCTGGCCACGCAATGAGTCGACTTCCTCCTCAGAGTATCCGCGACAACATTCGCCGTGCCGGTGCCTGGCCCGTTCCATGCGGCCTGCCGTGCCGGCACAGGGCCCCGTCCGGGTCACGCTCCGTATCGAACCAGTCCATGTTCTTCCCCTTTCTTCCCCAGCTCGAGTTTCATGAAAAATCAAATCAAAAAACACATTTCCAAGTCCTTCTAACTCCAAAATGTTCATCCAAAGTTTCCAAACATCAACACCCTCAATGGGTTCATCAAAACTTCAACCAAAAACACAATCCAAGCAACCTACTTCACTACTTCTTCTCCAAGTAACAACCACAAAGCTAGTTCTTCAACTTCAAGCCAAAAACCCACAAAACCCAAATTTGATAGTAGATGAAATGGAGAGTTGAGAGCATCCATACCTCTACGATGGTGAGATGAAGAAGATGGAAGGAAAATGGAGGCAAAAGGACTAAGAACAAGCTCCAAAATCCAAGCTTTCTTCACTTTCTTCTTCCTCAAGAAATGAGCTCTTCTCCTCTTCTCTCCTTGTGATTTTAGGCTGCAACAATAATGAGTGAGCTGATTTGTGTGCTCATGTTGCTTTAAATGACCTATTTTGCCCAATTACCGAAAAGCCCTTAAGGTCTTATCCCTTTAAAGGTAACTTGAGAGGGTATAAGAGTCAATTGAAGCTCCCTTTTTCATCCTCCAAGCCAAACATGACAAGTGTCATGTGGGGTCATTTCCACTTAATTAAATTCCAGCTTTCCAAGATTTTATCGGAAAAAGAGACCGATATAAAGCCCACGTTTGACCGAAATTTGACCTAACCAAGATTACAGTCAAACTGAAGGAAATGGCCCAACTAATCTAACCGTGATGACGGCTAAGCTTTTTGGGCCCCGGAAAGGTCCCGAATGACTTCCTGAGTCATCGGTTGACTTTTCCGGTCGAAAGTCAAACTTGCTTAGGATTCACCGGTTCGATCGGGATCGATCGGGAGCGGTTCTTACATCAAGCGACATAATTTCAACTATAGTTTGGGAGCATGAGATGAGTTGTCACCGCCTTAACCACCAATACGTAGAGGAGTGAGATTCCCACTGTGTGGAAATCATACTAATCCACGACGTGGAAATCACACGATACCATAGGGTAGTTCGTACGCGGAGATATTTTTATCAATTCTCTCACGCAGTGAAAATCTCACGAGACCACTACGTGAGAGAGAGATCCACCGTGTGGGAATAACACCATATGGCGTGGAGAATGACAGTTTTTGAAAACAATAAATACCAACTCTGAAGTTCGAATTGAGAGAGTTCTACACTTAGGTTTTCAAGCGAGAAAGTCTTGAGGGTTCTGCTAAGGAGAGATGATGAGCTTCATTTTCATAAGGGAGCTTCATTTAGCCATTAAGGGAAAGGGAGAGAAAGAGGAAGCTTAATTTGATTTTGCAGGAAAATAAATGAAGAAAACGAAGAAGAATGTGGATTTTGGTGTTCAAAGAGGAATTAACCCTCCCGTAGAGTACTCATTCTTATCTTTTCTTTTTCATCTCACTTCTTGTATCTACTTGTTGATGACTTCATGGAGGTATGGATCTTTATGCATATTGATTCCCTGAGCATTAACTCACAAAATGAGCCGACAAGCGTATCGGTCGTCAAGTAGTATTTAGACTTTAGTCTGAGTTATCGTACCCAAAGGAGCAGTGAGATAAGCACTTTAATTGATTAATCCGTTTGAAAAATTACTTCTAAAAATATGTTGATTTGGTTTTGAAAAGAAAATGACTCAATTCAAATATAAAACAATATAAATAAGTCGAGAACAAGAACACCGTGTCAAAAGTTGATTTAATTTGAAAATAAAAGTTTTCAAGAATACCAAAATAATAATTTCCCTTTAATTAATATTACTTTTCCTTCATAATCATATTTTTATTTGTTACAAAATAAATACAATTATACTAATAATAAAATATATATAAACTCCCCTTATTTATCCAAACTAAACTGAGGTTATAAGTCTATTAAGTTGTCATAGAAGAAAAGGAAAAGCTCTCTAAGGGAGAGCTCTCAACATTAACCATTGTTCATGTTGTCGTTACGTATAAGATTTCCATCACTAAGAGGCTGATCGTGAGTCTATTCATTCTTATAACTTGTTGTTGTTCTCTTCTGGGCATCCACGCCAGCACTGCTGTATCGGAAGGATTGTGCCTCTGTGATGATCCGCGACTCCATATTACAGTGGTGCTCGTCTTCTCCGTGTTAGCGTCCCACGTTAGGAGCGGGTACACGGGGCCTTAGTTGACCCCCCCCCCCCCCCCCCCCCCCCCCCAAATCATAAGTTTCAAGTGGACTTCGCTAGGGTCAATGAGTGAGCAGAGATTTAGAACCCTAAGGAGGAAGGGGGCTCTTAATCTAGTCAATATTCCTCCGGTTTCTGTTGAGACATCTGTTTGATAATACTCATCACGAGAAACGAGTTTTCACCATGGGATCAAGCAGTATTTAGGCACCATCTTAAACAGAGTCTTCTTTAGTTGATAGTCTTTACATGTTTTTCTTTATCGTAATTTCTGTTTTATTTTCAAAACCAAGTTTGTGTTCAACAATGATCTTAGAGTTTTGTAAATAGAAAACCACGGCCCTATGTTTTGTATATTGACTTCTTTTTTTTACTAATAATATAAGTACTTCTTTCGCTTAAAATAAACTCCAAACTAACTAATATCACGTTAATAATATTTGTTTTACCTCAGCTCTTATAATTTTTCTCTCCTAAAAAATATGAAGTTCTCTCTCTGCAAACCCTAAGCAGACTTAGAGATGAGGAGAGACGGCGGCGACACGGATCTCCACAGCAAGCGGATGGCGGCGACAGGACGTCTCTCCGACAGTCACGAGATTGGGGATGCTTCTCCGACTTGGTGGGTAAGTCTTCTATATTTGGATCGATGATGGGGGAAGGACGGGGGATACGTTTTGGGGATCCAAGGAGGCAACCACGACGCTTCAAGCATCAGATCCCGGCATGGGGACCTCGCCCTCGAAGCTTCAATCGCCGGAGGCTGGCGTGGGGATCTCGTCCTCGAATTTTCAGTCGCTGGAGTCCGGCGGTGTTCTGGGAAGGTACTTGCATGACGGGGATGATGGGGATGGATGACCGGAATAGGGTTCAACCTATAATGGGTGGGGACTGAGTTCTAGTAGTCCCGATCACCCCGGCGGATTTCTCGTCAAGCATGGAGACGGGACAACCGGTGATGGCATCGCCGGAGATGGCGACTACGGGGAGATGTAGGCCGAGTGTGGGTCACGGGTCGGGTAGTCCAGGCCTAGCAGATGACGCGAGATGGGCCTGGTCTGGGTCAAGGGAGAAGGTCGGTCCATGGGCTCCGAGCATTTACTCCTGGGCTTGGGTCGGATCGGGTCAATACTCAGAGAGTGCATCAACTTTAGCGGCGGGGGGCTCCAAGCACCCCCGCCTCCAAGAATGAGTCCCTGGGGGTCCAGGGAGGGGTCGGTCGGCTGCACCGCCTCTCTGGACGTATGGTGGCGACGATTCCGCCAACAGTCGACAAGATTCTCCCGTACCAGTTTGGGGTCAGTAAGCCCGCGTTCAGGAGCCCTACAGTTATCAATTAAGGGAGGACGACGCACGCTGACTTCCCGGAGGAGTGATCGGTCCACCACTATAAACTTTCCTCCTGGTCTGCTCAATCAACGTCTTATGGTTGGAGCATGCTGTATCGGTGTCTTTGGATGCTACCGCAATTTCCTCCCTCCGACCGCCTCTATATCCATGAGCAACATTTACTGTTCAGCATTTGTTTTCCAATTTTACGTTAGATTATTGGTTTGTATGGTGTTAGCTGTTTCACGACCACCAGAATGTTTTAATTAATAATATTATCATTTCGTCTAAAAAAACAATTTTCTCTCCTAAAATACTAACTTGTACGAATTCTATTGTACTATATGCTACTGATGCATTCAAAACATTACTCGTATGAGAATGAGAGAGAATATTTGGGCGTTTGAGTTTTGAGAACGGGTTATGTTCTCCTCGACGCGCCATAGTATCACGCGCCACGGCCCCACCACAGTAGGTGGACCCCACTTCTCTACCGAGCTATACGGGTGTATTCGCGATCCTCAGTGGCTTCTATTTCTCTTCTTCTAGAACTGATTTAGCACTCTTTCCTCTTCCAGTTTCCATGGTGAGTTTCGCTCCTATGTTTTCGATTATCGGCTCCGTTGAATCCATTTTTTGTTTACTTTCATGAGTTTGGTTCTTTACAGTCGGGCGAATTCAATGTTTTTGTTTTTTGAAATTTTGTTGGTTTGGGTGTTTTAGGGGAAGTAAGCTAGGGCTTGCTGGGTTGAGCTACATTTGTGTTATTTCCGGTTTCTCGTGCTTCTTCTGCGATATTCTCTAGAATTAGTTCTGTTTGGTTCCCGAGAAAACTTAATGGGAGAGGGATGGAAGAATTCTAGTGTCTGTGCTGTTGGATTGTGAAATTGTAAAAAAAAAAAAGTTTTTTTTTTTGTTTCCAGCTTTGTTCTCGCCTTTCTCAGCAACCAAACAGGAAAACCGGGTTTTTTGAACTTGTAATTTATCCCCCATTTGTTTTTGTTTTTGTATTATTCGGGAGGGATTTTAGGTCCATCTTAAGTTAGTCATGTACCTTTGATAGATGCATGTATGTGTTGTTGGCTCCATTGCATTGTCATTTTGATTCTCGAGTTGCATTCAAGATCATTTTTCTGTTTTGGCGGAAAATGTTGTCAATAGTATTGCCTTGCAAGAGCATAAGAGGCCATGAATATGCAGAAACAAACTTGAATTGCAATGCAGAGTTTGGGGTTAATCACATTTTTGAATTACTCGTGTTTTGTAGTGCTGAACTGCTTATAGATATGCTTTACCTTTGTGAAGTGCAACTTGAGTCAAAACTGTCATTTGAAGGATCTCATGCAAAATTAATGTTAAGAACATATTTTATTGGTGCTGTAAGCTCAGTGTTGAGGATACAAAATGTAGGCTTTGTTATGTATACTGAAAGCTCAACTTGTCCTTGGTTAGATATGCTATTATGGTTGGGTTTAGCTTGGCAGCATGAGAAAGCAACTTGAGATATATGGTTATGTACCCTTTGAAGTTTATTATAGACTTCCACATACTGAGATAAGTTTCCTAGGATAAACAAGTTTTCGTATAAAATTGTTGCGTCCTAGTAGCTGTAATTTTCTTTATTTTTTAAGTTGATTCTACCCACCCTTTATGCTACTGTCCGTTTTGCATTTTTGTGTGCAAACTTCTAGTATGGTAATGTGTGTCGGATAGATGGGATGTTATTTATCCTTTACTGTTTGTGGTGTTACACCAAAAATAATAATCTGTAATGACTCTGTATCTGTCTGCTCTGCCCCTCTTATCTTACAATTATAAATATTGAAATATGTAGGTTGCTTGAGTTTGGGAACCATTGGATAAAAAATCTCGTGAGTGATTAGTAATGGCGCCAAATCCAAAAGTTCAAGAAGCCTACCGTGCTATGAAGGCTCTTGGGATTGGTGAAGAAAAAGTGAAGCCAGTCTTGAAAAGGCTCGTGAAATTATATGAAAAAAACTGGGCATTGATTGAAGAAGAAAACTATAGAGCTCTTGCAGATGCTATATTTGACGAGGATGAAACTAAGGTGCACCTTGTCATCACCCATTAGTCTGATTTTCTTTTCTCATCCTTTTTATTTTATATACACATCTCATGAGTATTGGTTTATTGTATCAGGCATCGGATCAGAAGAAGAAGCCAAGGAGTAGGGATGCTAATGTATGTCACTCATTTCACTCTTGCAATGGTTGTTTGTATTCTTAGTTCTCATCATACAGCTCCACCTATATCTCCTAACATGCTTCTTGACCCACTTATTTGGCAGGGAGGTCTGGATGAAGAAGCTCAGGGGCATGAAGAGCCTGAGCGTCCCTTGAAAAGATTGCGTTTAAAGGGCCAAGAAGGTCCCTCCTCTGTGAGCAATCA